>QXTE01000363.1:58757-169182 GCA_003942145.1 Platysternon megacephalum | reverse complement strand
GGGGAGGAGGCAGGGTGGGAGGAGGGACAAGGGGAGGGGGCCATGCGGGAGGGTGGGTGGATGGGGGAGGGGGCAGTGTGGTAGGAAGTGAGGGGAGGGGCAGTGCAGGAGCAAGAGGGGGAGGGGCAATGCAGGGGATGAGGGGAGGGGGCCATGCATGGGGAGGGTGGGGAGGAGGCAGGGTGGGAGGAGGGACAAGGGGAGGGGGCCATGCGGGAGGGGGCAGTATGGGAGGAAGTGAGGGGAGGGGCAGTGCAGGAGCAAGAGGGGGAGGGGCAATGCAGGGGATGAGGGGAGGGGGCCATGCATGGGGAGGGTGGGGAGGAGGCAGGGTGGGAGGAGGGACAAGGGGAGGGGGCCATGCGGGAGGGGGCAGTATGGGAGGAAGTGAGGGGAGGGGCAGTGCAGGAGCAAGAGGGGGAGGGGCAATGCAGGGGATGAGGGGAGGGGGCCATGCATGGGGAGGGTGGGGAGGAGGCAGGGTGGGAGGAGGGACAAGGGGAGGGGGCCATGCGGGAGGGGGCAGTATGGGAGGAAGTGAGGGGAGGGGCAGTGCAGGAGCAAGAGGGGGAGGGGCAATGCAGGGGATGAGGGGAGGGGGCCATGCGGGGGTGGATGGGGGACGGGGCAGTGTGGGGAGAGGGACGAGGGGAGGGGGCGACGCAGGGAGCGGCGAGGGAGGGAAGCAGGGGCAGCGTGTGGGAGGTGCGGTGCCTGCCCTCACCCCTCCTGCCCCTTCCCCCCAGGAGTGCTACGCGCCGTTCCTGCAGGGCAGTTTCTTCGAGCACGGCGGGCGGCCCTTCTGCGAGACGCACTACCACAAGCAGCGGGGCTCGCTGTGCTGGGGCTGCGAGAAGCCCATCGCCGGGCGCTGCATCACCGCCATGGCCCGCAAGTTCCACCCCGAGCACTTCGTCTGCGCCTTCTGCCTCAAGCAGCTCAACAAGGGCACCTTCAAGGAGCAGAACGACAAGCCCTACTGCCACCCCTGCTTCCTCAAGCTCTTTGGCTAAGCCACGCCTTTGTCTGGGCAGGCCCCGCCCCCAGGCCCGGCCACACCCCAGCAGCCCCCCCCCCGTATAGCCACACCCCAACAGGCCCCACCCCATGGCCTAGCCACACCCCAGCAGGCCCCGCCCCAGGCCCAGCCATGGCGGGCAAGCCATGCCCCACCCCACAGCCGCGCTTCAGCAGGCCATGCCCTGGGCACATTCACGCCCTGGCAGGGGGGTGCCCCATGGCAAGGCCGCTCTCCGGCAGGCCCCTTACCTGGCATAGCCACACTCACCATCTCTGAGTGGGCGACGGAAAGGCCACGGCCCCCAGCACAGCCACGTCAATCATTGCCAAAGGCTGGGTAAGCCATGCCTCCCAAGCCAACCTGGGAAGCCACGCCTCTTTCAGAGCCACACCCACAACCGGCAGGGGGCAGCACATCTGCCATTCCTCCCATGCTGCTGATAGGTCTTGCCCCATCTGGAGGCCCCGCCCCTGTGTGAAGCAGAATTCGAACCCCAGGCCCACAGGGGATGGGCACTGGCCATGGATCTCCTTGTCCAACAAGAAGGCATGGCCGTGGGGGGCAGAGAGGAAGGGCCACTGGGCTAAGGCCTACCTTCAATGGGGTGTGGCTGTCTGGGCTAAGCCCCGGCCCCTGGGCACACCAAAGGGGGGCGTGGCTTATTTTTTCCAAAACTCATGTTGAAATGTCATAGGATCACAAAGTGTCTTCAGCTCTGGGCTGAGGGGGATGGGGGGTGTGGGTGGGAAATGGGGGGGTGTAAAATGGGTCAGGTGGGAGATAATTGGGGTGAAGGGGAGAAAGGGGTTTATTACAAGCACAAATAAGGGAGGTATTTTATACTCATGCTGATGTGTTGCTGTTTAAACACAGTGGGGGTCACTCCAGACTGGCACCAACAATCCTCACCTCCAACACTATGTGGCTGTTAAACAGCCCTTGCGCCCTGCCCCAGAGGTGGCTGCATCTCAGTGCAGGGTGAGGGATTCCTGTATAAACAGTCCCTGTGCCCCACTCCAGAGGTGGCTGCATTGCAGCACCAGGCGTGGGATCTCTGTATAAACAGCCCCTGTGCGCCACCACAGAGACAATGGGGTGGGGAATAGGATGGGAGGCCTTTCCCCTCTAGGGGGCGCCGATGTGTGGAGGGGTGATTGCCTGCTTATGGAGCCCCTACTGTGTTCCACAATGTGTCTTGTCTTTTATTCTGCTTTTTATACACTCAGTTACGCTGAAGCGTTAAGTATTTATTGTAATTTTGGGCTCTTTTAAGGAGCGTTCATGACAGCACTCTGGGCTCTGTTCCAGCTTGGAGACAGGATCGGGAGGAGGGAAGAGCCAGAGAGCCTGGGGGCCGAGAGTAATGGGTCCTGTGGGGGTAGAGGGATTGTAGGCAGAGAGCTTTCTAGTCTGAAAGAGGACAGTGATAACACTGATGAGACAGAAGAGCTCGGAATGAGACACTGGGGGGCCTTTCCCCTCTAAGGGGGGCCAGCTCTGATTCATCCCAAGCACTGGCTGGCTCAAACTGTGGGCGATGGGCCAAGGGCCTTTCCCTTCTAGGGGGTGCTGGTCCCAGCTTACTTGCTGGGGGAGCAGGCAGGGCCCAGGTGTGTTTTCTTGCTGAGATAGGATTGTATCAGGGTCACATTTTTTTTTCTTTTACTGTATAAGCCCAAAATGCTTCTTCACTCTCACTGCTGTCAGGTGCCCAGCGGGCATTGGCACGCACGGGTCATTTCCACCCGGCGTGCGCTCACTGCTGTATCCATGGGTATTACAGAATAAAAGCCACGTTTGAATAAAACTGTGTGTGTGTGAGAGAGAGAGAGAGAGAGAGAGAGAGGGAGAGAGCGCAGTGCTGCCCCCTGCTGGAGGGAATCAGGGCCCTCTGTGTGTGTATCCTGTGCATAGGATCATTGTGTGCGTGTATCGGTGTTCAGGGGCGGGGAGTGTCAGAGATTCTGTCTCCCAGTCACATTCCCCTTATTACTTGTTTCAGCTTCTTAGTCTTCCATGTGCCAACACGGGAAAATGTTCCACACCAGGCATCAGGGTTCCTTCCCCACTTTGAACTCTGGGGTACAGCTGTGGGGACCCACATGAAAGACCCCCTAAGCTTATTTTTACCAGCTTAGGTTAAAAACTTTCCCAAGGCACAAATTCCACCTTGTCCTTGAACAGTATGCTGCCACTACCAAGTGATTTAGACAAAGAATCAGGGAAAGGACCACTTGGAGTCCTATTCCCCCAAAATATCCCCCCAAGCCCTGCACCCCCTTTCCTGGGGAAGGCTTGAGAAGAATATCCTCACCAATTGGTACAGGTGAACACAGACCCAAACCCTTGGATCTTAAGAACAATGAAAAATCAATCGGGTTCTTAAAAGAAGAATTTTAATTAAAGAAAAGGTAAAAGAATCACCTCTGTAAAATCAGGATGGTAAGTACTTTACAGAATAACAAAAGATTCAAAAATACAGAGGATTTCCCCTCTAGGCAAAACTTTAAAGTTACAAAAACAGGGATAAACCTCCCTCTTAGCACAGGGAAAATTCACAAGCTAAAACAAAAGATAACCTAACGCATTTCCTTGCTATTACTTACTGTTTCTGCAATATTAGATGCTTAGTTTAGATATGGCTTAGGGAGCTGTATTTTCCCTGTCCTGGTTCCTTGTTGACTCCAGGAGACACAGACAAAAAACCTTCCTCCACAGATTTGAAAGTATCTTCTCCCCTTATTGGTCCTTTTGGTCAGGTGCCACCCAGGTTATCTGAGCTTCTTAACCCTTTACAGGTAAAAGAGGAATTAACCCTTTACAGGGTAAAGAGGGATTTTATGCTACCCTTAGCTGTATGTTTATGACACCAGGGCAATAAATGGGGATAGATTCAGAGTCCGAGGCCAGAAGAGACCGTTGTGATCATCTCATCTGACCGCCTGCATAGAGCAGGCCAGAACTGCCCCCAAATAATTCCTAGAGCAGAGCTTTCAGAATGGGGCTGCGTGGATAGATGGAGGGATCTATATGGGGATGGAGAGAGAGGTCAGTGTGGGGAATGCACAGATAAGGGTCTATGGGGCTGCACAGATAAGGGTTTGTAGGGGGCTAGACAGACGGGTCTGTATGGCCCTGCATGGATGGAGGGAGAAGGACGACAAAGCCGCAGTCTAGGGCCTGGGGTGAGGAACAGTCTGGTCGCTCATAGGCGGAGGCATCTGCACTGAGCGGCTCTGTGTGCCCCTCCTCCTCCTCCTCAGCCCCAAGCCCACGCAGCCCATCATTGGCTTGTAACTGGGGTTCCTGAGGCCACAATGCTGAGGGAAGGGAAACCAGCAGCCATTCACAAGGGGACTAGAGGAGAGAGAATCTCACCAGTCCTAGGTCCGGATCAGAGGCAGCACCCCCTGGAGGGGACAGGGTCCATACTCCATTCCCCACCTCCCATGGCAGCCAGTCCCCCACTTTGGGGCCACATTGGAGCCACCCCCGCCTAGAGGGGAAAGGCCCCATATCTCATTCCCCTGACCCAGCCAGTTCCCCACTGTGGTGCCAGCTGGACAGAGAAGTGTCCTTCACTTCCACCCCTTAACTGTTGGGCAGTGTTGCCCTGTGTCCCCCATTAGAAAGATTTTCCTAATAACTAACCTAAATCTCCCATGCTGCAAACCAAGCCAATTCCTCCTTCTCAGTGGGCACAGAGAACAATTGATCACAATCCTCTTTGTACCGGGCCTTGACATATCTGAAGACGGCTGTCAGGTCTCCCCTCAGCCGTCTCTTCCCTAGACGAAACATGCCCAGTTCTTTCAGCCTTGCCACACAGGACAGCAATGGGAGGACTGGTAGAGGCAGAATAGTTAAGTCAAAACGGGGCTGTGTCTATACCTTGCTTATCAGAGAAGAACTTGTTCTGAATTGGACAGGTCACTGCCTCGCTCTGTGCCTCAGTTTCCCCATCAGTAAAACAGGGGTAATACTCTCAAATCCTCCTATGAAGCTGCCACATTAATGCAAAATATTAGGAGTTATTCAATTAACTCAATAGTGAATGGTTCCTTTTCCCATGTCTCCATGCACTCGCTCCTCAGATCTCTTCGGGGGGGGGAGGGGGGTGAACTGAAATGCACATATTGGGGGGAAACGCTCCCAAAGTGACTAAGTGATCCAGGCCCCTAAGGGCCTAAATCCCTTCTGAAAATGGGGCTCAGGGCATTTCTACACGTAAAAGTTATTTCAGATTAACCGGAGTTTGGGGGGTTAAACTGCCCTGAGTTCCCATGCATGATTTTTTCCTAGCGAGCTGGCACAATCCACAGGATTGAACTCAAATTCCCAAAACTGCACTGGCGAGGCCCATTAATGTCACTGAACATTCTCCAGGTGGGGTGGTGGCTGTCCAAGAAACGTACACCCCTGCTCCAGACATTGGAAAGTGCAGTCGGGGCAGCTAACATACAATCCTGCTCCTTGCAGCGCCCCCTGCTGGGAAAGCCCGGGGCTGGAGTAGCCAGGAGCTCTCCCCACAGCCAGCTTCCTGCCCTGCTCCCTACAGCCCCCTTGCTGGGGAAAGCTGCTGAGCGGGGAATAGGAAGAGATACAGGGAGTCTTCTCATCATTCCATCTTGGTTTTTTATGAGGTGGGAAGATTTGGTTTTCTAGTGCCAGTTTGGGGATTAAAGTGCACGAAAGGTGGGGGTGTGGCAGACCCCCCCCCCCTCCCAGCCCCCTTGTGGTGGTTCTGCCTCTGTTTCCCTCTTAGTCCCGAGAATAGGGACAGGCCTAACTTTCCTCAGGGAGGTGATGGCAAGTCACCATCTCTAGTCCAAAGAGGTCTGCCACCCCCCTGGGCTACCCTTCCTCCACTCCCTCCCAGAGTGCTGGCCGCCTGCGCTAGCTCCATGGGGGCAGAATTGCTGCTTCCATCATGGGACTCAATGGGCGGGGCGGGGGGGGGGGGATTCTGGCGATGTCAGGAATATCTGGCAAAGAACCAGGCCAATGAAAGAGGAAATGATCTCTGGTGGGACAGACGTTTGTCGGAGGCGTTACACGGCGGCTGTGCCATTGATCACCACGGGCAGGTAGACGAGATGGGGGGGGGGGGGAGTTGTACACGGCATTCCACTAATAACAAGGCTCAGATCCCACCTCACTGTTCTCCCCCAGGGAGCCTGAAGGCACTTTACAAAGGACGGCAAGTGTCCTTGTCGCCCCTTCCTCCACACGGGGAAAGTGAGGTACAAAAACGTGACAGTCCCAGACCCTTAAAGGTATTTAGGAGCCTAACTCCCACAGAGAGAAAAAACAATGAGGAGTCCTCAGGCACCTTAGAGACTAACACATTTATTTGGGCATAAGCTTTCGTGGGCTAGAACCCACTTCATCAGATGCCTGGAATGAAAAATACAGTAAGCAGTGTATATATATATCACAGCACATGAAAAGATGGGAGTTGCCTGACCAAGTGGGGGGGTCAGTGCTAACGAGGCCAATGCAATCAAGGTGGACGTCACCCATTTCCAACAGTTGACAAGAAGGTGTGAGTATCAGCAAAGGGGAAAATTACTTTTTGTAGTGACCCATCCACTCCCACCATCATAGACCTAACCACATCAGCCACACCCTCAGGGGCTCGTTCACCTGCACATCTACCAATGTGATATATGCCATCATGTGCCAGCAATGCCCCCCTGCCATGTACATTGGCCAAACCGGACAGTCTCTATGCAAAAGAATAAATGGACACCAAATCAGACATCAAGAATTGTAACATTCAAAAACCAGTCAGAGAACACTTCAATCTCCCTGGGCACTCAATAACAGACTTAAAAGTGGCAATTCTTCAACAAGAAAAAACTTCAAAAACAGACTCCAATGAGAAACTGCAGAACTGGAATTAATTTGCAAACTGGACACCATCAAATTAGGCTTGAATAAAGACCATCTTTTCATGTGCTGTAATATTTATATTGCTTACTGTATTTTTCACTCCATGCATCTGATGAAGTGGGTTTTAGCCCACGAAAGCTTATGCCCTAATAAATTTGTTAGTCTCTAAGGTGCCACAAGGACTCCTCGTTGGTTTTGCTGATACAGACTAACACGGCTGCCACTCTGAAACCTCCCACAGAGAGAGGTGCCTAAATGGGCAGAGCTGGGAATAGAACCCAGGAGTCCAGACTCTTATGTAAGGGGCTGATGCTCCCTTTGTGAAACTCAGTAGGGCTTTGATTGGCCCCCTTCCAACACCAGGAGAAAGGGGAAGGGCCGAAGAGGAGTCAGGATCCTGAGACTGACAGTCCCCAGGGCCAATGGGGAGCAGCCAGCCCCCAAGTCAGCCGGATTGACAGGGCAGGCAGGCCAATGAGGGAGTCAACAGCAAAAGACCCTCTTGCTCCTGTCTGGGGCCGGGGGCGGCTGGAAGTTAGCATTGTGGTGTGTTGTCTGTGGCCTCTAGTCTAGTGGCTGTGCTAACCAGGAGGCGTGTCTCTTGTCTAGTGAGCAGATATTCAAAATGACTTGACAAATTGGAGAATTGGTCTGAAATCAACAAGATGAAATTCAGTAAAGACCAGTGCAAAGGACGATACTTGGGAAGGAAAAAACCCAAATGCACAGCTACACAGTGGGGAATAACTGGCTAGGCAGTAGTACTGCTGAAAAGGATCAGAGGGTTATAATGGATTGGAAATTGAATATGAGCCAACAGTGTGATGCAGCTGCGAAAAAGGCTAATATCATTCTGGGGAGCATTAACAGGAGTGTCGTATGCAAGACACGGGAAGTAATTAGTCCTGCTGTACTCAGCACTGGCGAGGCCTAAGCTGGAGAATGGTGTCCAGTTCTGGGCACCACAGAAAGATGTGAATAAACTGAGCCCAGAGAAGCGCAACAAAAATGATACAAGGTTTAGAAAACCTGACCTATGAAGGAATGTTAAAGAAACTGGGCATGTTTAGTCTTGAGAGAAGAAGACTGAGGGGTGGCCTAATAACAATCTTCCAAAATGTTAGGGGTTGTTATAATGAAGATGAAGATCAATTGTTCTTCATGTTCACAGAAGGTAGGACAAGAAGCAATGGGCTTAATCTGCAGCAAGGGAGCTTTAGGTTAGATATTAGGGAACACTTTCTACTCTAAGGTTGGTTAAGCTCAGGTTACCTAGGGAGGTTGTGGAATCCCCCAGTACTAGAGGTTTTTAAGAACAGGTTGGACAAACACTTGTGAGGGTTTTTACCTAGGTTTCCTTGGTCCTGCCTCAGTGCAGAGGGGATGGACTATGACCACTCAAGGTCCCTACAGGTCCATGATTCTATAATAATTAACGTGATGTTAAACACAACTTTGCAGCATGATAATAATTCCTAGCTCTTACCATCTGTAGATCTCAAAGAGCTTTACAAAGGTCAGTATCATTATCCCCATTTTACAGGTGAGGAAACTGAGGCACAGACAGGTGAAGTGACTAGTCCAGCAAAGCTGGGAACAGAACTCAGGAGTCCTGTATCCTAGGTCAGGGCTCTACTCACTAGACCATGCTGCACCCTCCCAGTGCAACTGTAAGGGCTAAAATCTCCAAAAGCTAAGTGTTCAAACAAACTTAATACTAGGGAGCTTCAAAGCCCATGGGAACGAATCCAGCCTCTATTTTATTGTCAGAAAGGAGTCTAGACATGAATAGACTAAAATCTTCTCCAGAGCCAAACTCACCCACAGGTGCCTCTGCTGGGCTTTTCCGTTCGTTGATTTTAGTTGCAAACCTCTGAGGGCTGATTGGTCCGTACTGGTTTGAAGATGTGCAGATGTTCTGGTTGTCTGTCAAGAAAGGAGCAGGCGTTCTCTCCCTGGGGGAGCTCCTTCCCCGCTGCACAGATCTTTGACTTCCAAGTTTTCCTCAAAGCATTCAGTCTGATGGGCGGGGGATCTCCATGTGGCCAAAGCCCTGGAATGAATTATTCTTTACAGGGATGGGGGTGGTTTGAGAAGGGGGCTGGCTGTGACACAGGGGAGTCAATAACGGATCTGTCAGGGGGCAGCAGGGATCACCCACTGGCTGAGATCCATGTCAGAAGCAGGCTGGAGGATCTCCCAGGGAGGACCTTTCCCAGCTGGGGTGGCTGTGCTTGGATGTGGGGGAGGGGGAAGCTGGACTTCAGCTCTCCTTGAGGGCAGGGACATCTGCAGGCAGATCAGGCTGGGATAGGCTCTGGCCAGGAGCTCAGGGGGTTGGGGCCATGTCTACATTGCATTTTCACATCTACTAGACCCACCTGTCTCCTTAGGCTTCAGGGCCTGACTCCAGCTCAAGCCAGAATGTCTACACAGCAGCTTTTAGGCTGCAGACGCCAGCTCTTGGACTCTCTGCTTTGGGTTTTAAAGCACAGGGTAGATGTACCCTGAGTGATTTTGATCCAGGTCATAGAATATCAGGGTTGGAAGGGACCTCAGGAGTTCATCTAGTCCAACCCCCTACTCAAAGCAGGACCAATCCCCAGACAGATTTTTGCCCCAAATCCCACCCAAGGACAGAACTCACAACCCTGGGTTTAGCAGGCCAATGCTCAAACCACCGAGCTATCCCTCCCCCGTAGGGGTTGGGGGTTGGCAGAATTTGAGTTTTGTTTTTTATGATATTGACAGACAATTCCTAGCTCTTACCCTCTGTAGATCTCAAAGAGCTTTACAATGCTTATTTTTAAGCCTTTTTTTTTTATTTGCATGGATTTAAATGTTCACAGTTGCAGACAGTGGGGGGAGGGTCAGGCTAATTATTTAATGGCAGCCAACACCGAGATTCACCCAGTTACAGCTTTATACCTGTTGAAACACAAATTGTCAACATCGCATGTCAAAACATGCAAAGTCAATAGCCTTCAATCAAACTCTAAGACGTTCTCAAGCCGCATTTTCCTTATGTTGCCTGTCAATTCTCATTATTATTGGTGGAAACATGTTTTCGTCAATTTGCGAGCGTGCCCTGCAATCGACAGTTACTGACGCTTACTGATAAAAATCTACTGCTCCCAAACCTAGTTTTCTCTGCTAGGGTGGAGCCGCTGCAGAGACCTTACCTTGCTGGTTAAAGCATAGGCCTGGGAGTGAGGACTCCTGGGTTCTAGCCCCAGCTCTGGGAGGGGAATGGGGTCTATTGGGTTAGAGCAGGAGCCATCCCCTCTCCCAGCCTTTCTCTGGGGGCACCGATGGGGCAGACCCAACCCCTCCTTTCTGGGGAAGGATTGGGGGGGGGTGGGAATGCGCTTCCTGACCTGCAGGTTTTCTGCTCCCTTTGCCCCTGCCTCTCTCCCTGGCACAGGGAACGGGACCTGGCTGAATTCTCTCTCTCTCCCAGCAGATGCCAGGATGGAGAAAGAGAATCTCCCGTGGGAAGAGTCTGTGGGAGCAGAGCCACATGGAACATCCTGGAGCAGGGCAGTGTGGAGACCCCTCAGGGGAAAGACCCACTGGAGAGGAGGTAGATTTGAGGTATGCCTCTGGGCAACAGAGACCCAGCAAAGGGGAGAGGCCTCACTGCCACTCAGCATGTGGGAAGAGCTATGGCCGGAGCACAGACCTTGTCCGGCACTGGAGATCTCACACAAACGAGCGCCTGAACAAATGCCCCGTCTGTGGGAAAGGCTTCAGCCAGAGCTCCAACTGCAACCAGCACGAGAAGACCCATGGCTGGGAGCAACCCTCCACCTGGCCAGGCTGTGAGGGGTTAACCCCGTCAGGCCGGCTGCGGTGCTGGCTTTGATCCAGATGGACCACGTGGCGGAGAGACCCTATAAATGCTCTGACCGTGGGAAGGGCTTCGGCCGCAGCACTGATTTTATCCGGCACCGCCTCACCCACATCGGCGAGCGCCCCTACGCCTGTGCTGTTTGCTGGAAGAGTAGTCACAGCTCGGTGCTGATCGAGCACTGCCGGACCCATGCCGGGGAGCGGACCTACCAGTGTCAGCTCTGCGGGAAGGGCTTTGCCCAGAGCTCCAACCGCAACCAGCATGAGCAGATCCACGTTGCAGAGAGATCCCACAAATTCCCCGACTGCGGGGGAGGCTTCAGCCAGAGCTTGGACCTTCCTGACCACCAGAGATCTCACATGGCATGAAACCTGGGCTGCTACCCCCGCCCCCAAGTGTGTGGGACCCCTCCCCACTAATTCACATCTGAGGACAGAGGAAAGAGTACCAGGGTTGTGTGTTTGGAAGGCTCTGGAGGTGGTGGAATAAGGGTTTGTCTGCACTGGGGAAAACCAACTAGCACAGCTGTCCCGGTGTAACTACCCCACTCCAGCTATTCCTGGAGCAACTTAGCTATTCCCACGTAACTATCCCTCTTTAGCTGTTCCATAGTTACATAGCTGTCCTGGGGTAACTACCCCACTCTAACTTTTTCGGTGTACCTATCCTGCTCCAGCTGTTCGGGTGTGCTGTAGCTGTTCTGATGTAACGAACCTGCTCTCACTAGTCTGGTGTAACGTAGCTATTCCGGTATAACCCTCCTGCTCTGGCTATAATGTAGGTGTAGCTATGCCCCGGTAGTTATTCCCCTCTACCTATTCCCGTGTGTAACATACCTATTGCATCTGACCCTCACACCTATTGCAGTACAGTTTCCCCCTGCATGAGCTAAGCCCTTGGCTACACCTGGGGGTGTGGGTGGCACATGGGCCATGCGGATTCCTCAATGCTGGAGGGCCAAGGGGCAGAAGGAGCAGGTCCGGGAGGGGAGGGCTGGCATCGGTGGGGTGTTCTGGGGAGCGGTGCTTGGGGGAGGGATCAGTTATGGGTGGTGATGGGGCAGAGATGTGGAATCAGTGGGGAGTCCATTGGTGCTTGATTATTAAAGAGAAGAGGTTGCGGTGACCCAGATTCTGATGGTTGGTTCTGTAGCAGGAATCCCCTTTCCCCCATGCTGGAGCTGTGGGGCAAAGTGTGCCTGGTCAGGACCATCCCCCTGTGTGGGATAAATCACTAACCCCACCCCAGAGCCCCACCCCACCCCAGATTTCTGTGCCCATCCTGAAAGTGGGATCTGGCTGCTACCAGTCCAGCTAGTTATAATGATCACTAGTGGGTTTCTTTAACTGCTAACAAAGACGTACAAAACCTACATATTATACAGGGATCCTTTGCCCATGCAGCTGCCTCTGTGGTGGTTACAGGGGCTGTTTAATTGCCTCCCAGCAATGCCACACCCTGAAGACACAGAGGGAAGAAAACTGGAAGCACAGAGATGCTGGTTTAGGGAGGGAGAATTGAATGGCCCAAGACTGTTACCCCCCCAAATCAGACTCCAGCACCCTCACAATAGCCTACCTAGATCAGTAACCCACTTGTCAATTTGTCTGTTGTGGTAGGTGAAACGGGGTGGCCTGCCCTCAGGGAATTGCCAGAACAGACTAACTCTGTTGACCCTTGGGAGGCCATGGATACAGCTTTCTGATTGAGAGATTTGACACTCAGGAAGTAAGTCTTTTAAAAACAAAACAATCTTTCTTCAATATACCAATATTTTTGGATACAATAAACCTTAAAATCATATATCAAGAAACAAAACTCAAATCCCCTTAACACAGGTATGCCTATCAAAGTCCCCAATACTGCAATACCATAAATATAAAGGAAATAGCCTTTAAAGTGGTTACACTCTGCATTGGGTGATCAATCACATGTGGAATGCTAACAGCAAGTTCTTACTAAAACATTAAAACTGTATACAGTGTAAAAAACCACACATACACAGACATGCAACTTTATTATCCCAGGCCTACACATTCATACATTCTAATTATTCCTTATGTGAGAGTCATCACGCTTACTTCTTCACAGTCTTCTGTCCCTCTCGCTTAGGTACTTCAGCTTGGTCTGCCACCGTTCAAACTGCTCTGCCTTCTTTTTTCTTTCTTCAGTTATTTCAGCTCTTATTTTTCATCTTCTAACAGTTCTCCTGATGTTCATTCATTCCAGTACCTTCTACTCACACTGGTTAAAGCCTAGCAACTCTCTGCCTTATATACAGATTCTAGTTCTTTCTGATTGGTTATTTTTTACAATCCCATGCATTCCTACCAATCAGGTGTAAGGCCTCTGTGTGTCAATCAAAGCTGGACCTGATTGATGACCTGTGATAACTGACCCCTTCCTTCATGTTTTTGGAGTGGCCTTTATTTCAACTCAGCCTGCCAGCTGGCTATTAGCCAAATCTCTCCCTGACCTCCATTTTGGTTTCTCTGACTGTGACTGCTTGTGACCACTGTCTTGTTATCCCTAGTTGTAACCACCTAAAATCATCTTTACACTGGGGATATTTGATGTTTTCACTTTTAGTGCCAGCTACTGGAGTCAGGTGACTAGTTAAGAATCACAGCTTTCATTGGAAACTCCCATTTTTTTTAAGTCTTTGCTTGTGGAGAAAAGTTTAAAGATATATAGTTAAAATAAAAAGAACCACACATAACTTTTTTAACAAGAAGTCTTGTGCTTTTTTAAAGCTAATCTTGTGATTTTGGGTGGAATCTGAGTGGTGATTTTTCAAGACTTGGATTTGGAGACAGGTTTCATTGTTCTGGGATGCTTTACTGTGATGAAATAAATCTAAACAAATACTCCCCAACAGGAGTTACTGGGGCTGGTTGCAGGAAGCGGGTAAGATTTTCTAGCCTGGCCTGGCCTTGTGGAATTTGATTTTTAAAACAAAAACAGGTTTAGAACAAATAAAAGGAAGTTCTTCTTCACACAGCGCACAGTCAACTTGTGGAACTCCTTGCCTGAGGAGGTTGTGAAGGCTAGGACTATAACAGGGTTTAAAAGAGAACTGGATAAATTCATGGAGGTTAAGCCAGGATGGGTAAGGAATAGTATCCCTAGCCTCTGTTTGTCAGAGGGTGGTGATGGACGGCAGGAGAGAGATCACTTGATCATTACCTGTTATGTTCACTCCCTCTAGTGGCATTGGCCACTGTCAGTAGACAGGATACTGGGCTGGATGGACCTTTGGTCTGACCCAGTACAGCCATTCTTATGTTCTTATAATTTTAACAGATAATATTGATGTTTCTTAAGTATTTTTTTTATTCTTATCAAATTTAAATGTTCACAGTTCCAGGAAATTAGGGGGGCGAGGCTAGACAATAGTTATTTAATGACATTAGACACTGAGATTCAGAAAGTTAAAGCTTTATAACCATTAAAACACAAACTGTCACCAGCACACGTCAAAACTATGGAAAGTAAAATATCCTTAAATCAACAAAGCATTCCTGTTTTTACCGTTCATTCGTTAGTCCATGTGTAACAAGCCTCATTCAAAAGTCTAAATCACTGCATAACGAGTTCTCAAGCAGCATTTTTCTACTTTGCCTGCCTGTAAATTGCAATTACTATTGATGGAAATATTTTTTCACTGGTTAGTGTGTGGATGGTGAAAGTAATATTTACCGATAAAAATCGAATCCTTCCAAGCTTAGTTATGCAGGAGGCCAGACAGGATGGGCACAACGGGCCCCTTCTGGCCTTTAAATCTGTATATATCCCCACCCACCACACCCAGGGGTCTTGTGACCATGTAGACTTCCAGAGATCCCCCATAACTATGCCTCAGTGCAAAGGAGTCAATATTATGTGCATTTCAGCAGTAATACCCCAGCTGAGCTCATGGGGTCCTCACTGTGCAGGGTGCTGCACAGATCCATTGCCCTTACCCCGAAGACTTCACCCTGTACATTCAAAGACAAACCCAGGGGTGGGAGTTAGACTTATTAAGCTCCTGGAAAATCCCCCCGTGTCCAAAGTGAAGCAGTGCAATGTAATCAGTGGTACCCCCGAGTTCTTTAGTGGCTTACAGACAGTAAATTAACATCCTTGCCCCTAGGGGGAGCCACTGTATCACTAGCTGGCTGTACACTAGTTTTTCTGAAATTCACAAATTCAGGGCTCTCCCTCCTGGCGCTTAAGCATCCAAGTCAAAGTGATGCTACCCTCTAACCCAGGGGTAGGCAACCTATGGCACGAGTGCCAAAGGCGGCACGCAAGCTGATTTTCAGTGGCACTCACACTGCCCAGGTCCTGGCCACCGGTCCGGGGGGCTCTGCATTTTAATTTAATTTTAAATGAAGCTTCTTAAACATTTTAAAAACCTTATTTACTTTACATACAACAATAGTTTAGTTATATATTATAGACTTATAGAAAGAGACCTTCTAAAAACGTTAAAATGTATTACTGGCACACGAAACCTTAAATCAGAGTGAATAAATGAAGATTCGGCACAGCACTTCTGAAAGGTTGCCGACCCCTGGTCTAACCTCTCGTTGCACCCACGCCCCCTGCAGGAGCAGGGATGTTCAGCATTTTACTAAAATACACCCAGGGGAAAAGGAAAGGGACATGTGTCAAGTTAAACAAAAAAATGCTATCAATGGGCCCATCTAGCCCGATATCCCCACTCCCTGCGGTTCCAGATCAGACCCCTGCATCCGTCTGCCCAGATCAGAATCATGGGCCCATCTAGCCTGGTATCCCGTCTCCAGCAGCGGCTTCAGAAGAGCCTGTAAGGAGACCCCTATTGGATAGTTCCAGAACAGCCTGCCTGCTGGGAAAGCTTCCTCCAAAGAACTGTCACTTCCTTACTCTTGTCCTCTCAGCTCCTTCCAATGACAAAAATGGAAAAATTTCGAGGCTGAGCTTTTCCCACCTCCCCGCTGGGTTTGCATGTTTGATCCCCACCACAAAGGCAGCTGCAAAAACCCCATTCTTTAAAATAATAATTTCCCTGACTCACTGATTTTTGCCAAGTGTTTTGCCCTTCTCCCAGCTAGGACAATGGAGATTGGATGGCCCAGGGGTTACAGTCCTAACCTAGGATGTGAGAGACTTGCATTCATTCCCCATTCCACCACAGACTCTCTGGGTGGCCTTGAGTAAAGCACACACGTGCTCATCACGCTTGCAGCTCTGCATTATGATAATCAATCTAATCTAATCTCATGCTTCAGAGCTTCATCCCTGCAGCTGTCAGGAAGGACTTTCCCCCCCCCCCCCGATGCACAGTTGGCCAGGTGCATTCTGAGAGGTTTCTTTCCTCCCTTCCTCTGAAGCACAGAGCTTCGCAGCTGGAGAAAGGACACTGAACAGGGTGAGCCAGTGCTTTGAGCTGGTCCAGAGAATACTTTCTAGATGCCTGACTGGTGGGTCTTGTTCACATGCTTAGGGTTGCCAGATCTGGGGTCAGGAAGGAATTTTCCCCCAGGTCAGATTGTCTGGGGCTTTGTTGTTGGTTTTTTTTTGCCTTCCTCTGCAGTGTAGGGCGTGGGTCACCTGACAGCATCATCTGGGCATATCTCATCTAATCAGTTCCCTGAGGAGCTGGGAGCTGAGCCGGAAGCTCTTCTCACATGCAGTGCATTTGTAGGGTCGATCCACTATGGTGGACATCAGTGGTGTGGTGGGCTGGGCTGGGATCTCCTCCTCCCTGCTCAGGGCGGCCCTGCACGGCTCTGCTCCCGCAGGCCCTTCCTGCTGGGAAGTCTCTTCCATCCCAGGAGAGAGGGTTTGTCTACACTGCCCACTAAATCTGGGGCTATGGGCCTGTGGACTCTGTTTCCAAGCCCATGTGTGAGCATCCACACTGCATTGTGAACAGACTCTCAAGGTGCCACAGGATTCTTTGCTGCTTTTAAAGGCACTATTGTGACTCTACTTCTCTCTCTGTGGGTGGAAGGTTTACACACAGCCCCTTTTATTCAGTTTCTCTCTGCTGTAACCCAGGCACTCAGACATTCAATTCCCAGAACAACCTCGGGGTTATAAATTTGCTCAGCAAACTCAGTTACTATGTGAGCAGAGGGTAAATTAGGAGGCAGGGGCTATTTGGGCTGAACTCACACATAAGGCTCAAGTCCACCTGGGTTCAATCACTGTCTGAGTGGGAAGCAGGGCCGGCTCCAGGTACCAGCCCAGCAAGCAGGTGCTTGGGGCGGCCAACGGAGAGGGGCAGCACTCCAGCTGTTTTTGGGGCGGCAAGTCTGGGTCTTCGGGGGCGGGTCCCTTGGTTCCGCTGGGAGCAAAGGACCAGCCACCGAATTGCCGCCGAAGACTGAAGCGGCGGCTGTAGAGCTGATCGCGATCGCGGCTTTTTTTTGTTTGTTTTTGTTTTGTTTTTTTGTTTTGTTTGCTGCTTGGGGTGGTAAAAACCCTGGAGCCGGCCCTGGTGGGAAGTGGGGTCTAATGGTTAGAGCACCAGTGGCTGGGAGCCAGGACTCCTGGGTTCTGTCCCCTGCTCTAGGAGAGGAGGGGAGGGGAGTTTAGTGGGTTAGAGGGGGTGCTGGGAGTCAGGACTCCTGGGTTCCATTCTCAGCTGTGGCTAGGGAGCGGTCTCTAAGGCAGCAGTGGCTAGTGGCCAGGACTCCTGGGTTCTATTCTTGGCTGCGGTGGGGAGTGAGGTCTAGCGGATTAATGCAGCATGTGGGGGTGGGGAGTGAGGTCTAGCGGGTTAGAGCAGCATGTGGGGGTGGGGAGCCAGGACTCCTGGGTTCCCCTCCCAGGTGGGGGCGGGCAGTGCGGTGAGGCGCTGGCTGCTGGGGGGGGGGGTCTCTCTCCACTCCCAATCCACTCGGTCTGCGGCTGCTCCCCCGGCCAATGGCAGCCGGGCTGAAGGGGGGGGTGGCCTGTGCCAGCCAATCACTCTGGAGGTTCTCCCGGGTTTCTCCCCCCTCTCCGCATCCTCTCCCCCCACAACGTTGTCTCCGCTCCCGAGTCCCTCCCCGCGGGGACCGCAGCGCTGGGCGAGCTGGAGCCGGGGGCGCACCCTAGGGCGGGGAGCCCAGCTGGGGAGCTCGCTCCTGCTCCTGCCTCTGCCCCCGCGGTGAGTGGGTGGCGGTGGCGGTGGCTGGGGGGGAGAGGAGGAGGAAGGGGGGGCACAGGAAGCAGTCAGCACCAGCCCCAACTTCCTCCGGAGTCCCTGGGAGGGGGAGCCCCCCAGAGCCAGCGGGGTAACGTGGCGGGGGGGGCTGGCAGCAGCACGTGTGGGGGGATGGGCGGGGGAACAGCTGATTGCTGGGGGCAGGGCTCCGGAGGGTGGGGATGGGCCCGAATGGGGCGGCTCCAGCGCTGTTGGGGGACAGAGGTGGGACCCGTCCGGGGCTCAGTGGGAAGGCGGGTCCTTGCCCTGGGGGAGAGGGGCTGCTGCGGGGGGGGGAGGTTAGATGTCAGGACACCTTGGCTCTCTTGGAGGGGTTGGGATCAGGACTCCTGGGTTCTGCCCCTGGCTCTGGGAGTGGGGTCTAGTGGGTTGGTGCTGGGGGTGAGGACTCCTGGGTTCTACCCCTGGCTCTGGGAGTGAGGTCTGGTATTTGGTGCATGCAGCTGGTTTTGACCGTGTATTTTCCTCTCCCAAAGTTGCACTTGGCCCTGTCTCCAGCCCCGATGGAGGAGGAGGAAGACGAGATGGAGGAGCGGGAGGGGAGCTCTCAGTCTGAGGGACTCAGACTGGTGATCTCCATGGATGGGGATTCAGTGAGTGACTGGTGGGCAGGGACTTTGTCCTCTGGGATTCCCCTTCTGCTCTCTGGGAAAATGTCTATGCTGACTTGCCTCCAGCGGGCCCCATGCGGGAAGCTGAGGCAGCAGCGCTGGGCTGTGGGGCTGATCTGGGGGGAGGAATGGTAGCTGGCTGATTGGCCCCAGGGACTAGTCCAGGGTGAAGAACGGGGGTGACTGATTGGGCCCAGGAGTTGGGTCAAGGGCGGAGCTATGGGGTTGCGGGGTGGGTGGCCAGGTCTAGAGGGAAGGGGGCTGGCTGGCTGGGCCAAGACCTATCCTAACCTTGTTCCCACCTTTTGTACATATGCAGCCAGCTCTGGGATGCAGCCTGCTGGCCCTACTGGCATGGCTGATTGAATACATGCAATGGATCCTGGGCCCTGCCACATCCAGAAGGGATTTGGTCTGGGTCTAGAGTGGGAGCTTGTCTTGCTGAGTCCCCCTTCTCCTCTGATGCTCCCCCTTTAGTCACAGTCCCCTTCTCCGCCAAAGTGGGACTCTCCCGTGCCTCTGGACGGGCAGCCCGAGCTGCAGCAGGAGGAAGAGGAACCAGAGGACGAGGAGGAGGACCAGGAGTTCCAGGTGCAGACGTTGAGGATCCCAGCAGATGGGGACTCAGTGAGTAACTAAAGGCTGATAAGTGCCCCCCCCCCCACATGCGATGCTAGGGGGCGCTGTGCTGCGGGGCAGGGGGGCTCAGTAGGGGGCGCTCTCCCCTCACAGTCAGTGCTGACCCCAATGCCCCCATGTGCCGCTAGGGGGTGCTGTGCTGCGTGGAGCAGGGTGGGGAGGCTCAGTGGGTGGGTACTCTTACCTTCTCCCCAGAGACAAGGTCTTCTATAGGTGCGTGGAACAATCCACACTCATTGTGCTTCGTACATCCTCCTGTGGTTTCAGCTAGATCAGGGGTTCTCAAACTGGGGGGTCAGGACCCCTTAGGGGGTCGTGATATTATTACATGGGGGGTCGCGAGCTGTCAACCTCCACCCCAAACCCCGCTTGCCTCCAGCATTTATAATGGTGTTAAATATATTTAAAAGTGTGTTTAATTTACTAGGGGGGTCGCACTCAGAGGCATGCTGTGTGAAAGGGGTCGCTAATAAAAAAGTTTGAGACCCACTGAGCTAGGTACACGTCCCGTGTTAAACTGCTTAGTGACTGATAACCAGCCTCTGTGTCGTAATCCAGAGGTGGCTGCATCACAGCACCAGATGAGGGACCCCTGTATAAACAGTCCCTGTGCCCCACCCCAGAGGTGGCTGCATCGCAGTGTCAGGCAAGGGACCCCTATATAAGCAGCCCCTCTATGCCACCCCAGAGCAAGTAAAGCTCTTGGGCCTGTGAAAAGATTGGGGTGAATGTTAACCTGGAAATAGCTGAGCGGTTTCTGTACTGGAGGGGAAAATGCCCCAAATTACTGCAGTGTATTAAAGGGGAGCTAGCAGAGCTTGGATGGCTTACCCCATGGGGTAAGGGGTCTGGGAGTCAAGACTCCTGGGTTCTATCCCTGGTTCTGGAAGGGCAGTGGGGTCTAGTGGGTTAGAGCAGGGGGGACTGGAAGTCAGGACTCCTGGGTTCTGTCCCCAGCACTGGAACCTTAAGTAATTCATTCTCCTCATCTTGTGCCTCAGTTTCCCCCTAGGGCTAAACACTTATCTGCTGTCAGTGAGAGGAGTCCCAGCCTCTCCCCAAGCCCAGCCCTGTCTGGGACCAGGAAGCGGGGGTTTGAACTGTGCCTGGTGGCTGGATCCAGTTTGTGCCGAGGGACCAGGCTGGGGTGCCCCTCCCATGCTGTTTAACAATCTCCCCATTTGCCTTTCCCTTAGCTGGACTCTGCCGCTTTCCCAGAGAAGCTGTCGGAGGAGGAGGAGGAGGGAGATGAGGAGGAAGAGGAGCTGGTAATCAGAAGGGTGAAGGCAGAGGAGGAAGAGGACCAAGAGTTTGAGGTACAGAAGCTGAGGGTTTCCATGAATAGAAATTCAGTGAGTGGGGCTGACTGGGGGACGGGGGAGGTGGCTGGGTCGATGCAGAGGGAAGGTTCACTGGACTGAATTTGGGGGCAGGATGTCTATAGGCCAAGGGGTCACTGGGCCAACCCGGGGGGGGGGGGGGGGGGGGAGGGGGCGGGGGGGGGGGGGGCGGGGGGGGCCCGGGGGGGGGGGGGGGGGGGGAGGTGAGAGAGGGGGGGTGCTGGGCTGGCTGGGCCCATCTAGGAGGGGGGGGCCCATCTGGGGGGGGGAAGGGGGGGGGGGGGGGGGGGGCGGGGCGGGCGGGGCCCATCTAGGGGGGGGAGGCCCATCTGAGGGGAGACAGGAGGCGAGGCTGGCTGGGCCAGTGTGGGGCAGCAGTTCCTTTGCTCTAACCCTGCCCCCCAGCTGGAGTCGGTGGCACGCCAGGACTCGCTGCCCGCGGAGGAGCCAGTGGTGGATTCGGAAGTGCGGGTGGAGCCCAAACTCGAGGGGCAGAAGCTGAGGATCCCAGTGGAGGGGAATTCGGTGAGTAACCATGGAGGGTGGGGTGGGCCACAGCTCCTCCCTCACCACCTGAGCCCCCGTGAGGGACCATGGCGAAGGGACTGGATGTGGGTGGGGGCTGGTGCCTTAGAGATTGTTTGCTCAGCTGCTGGGGAGTGAGGGGTTAAATTGGGGCTCCCTGGGACAGGGCAGGACTGGACGGGGAGGGGGGAATCCTGTGGTTACAGGGATGGGGGAATTCTGGAGATCCCCTTATCAAGATAATCCCCCTTGGTGGCACTAGCTTACCCCCAACCAGCCACTGTAAATGAGGGGCGGAATGTTGGGTGGGGACTGAGGGTTCCGGGGGTGGAATGTTCGGGGGGACCGAGGGTTCTGAGGGTGAAATGTTGGGATTGCAGTTAGTGAGAGAGAAAAGGAGAATGGGGGAGGGCCGGGGTGGGGCAGCAGTGCCAGGAGAAGGTTCATTGTCTCTGACTCTCTCCTGAGGGGTGCTATCCCTGGCTCTGGAAAGGCAGTGGGGTTGGGGGCTGGTAGTCAGGATGCCTGGGTTCTATCCCCAGCTCTGGGATGGGGGTAGGAGACAGAGCTCTATTCTTAGCTCCGTGGAATTGAATTAATGCCTTGGTGCCTCTCCCCCACAGCCCGTCCTGCAACTGATGGCGTCCCCAGGGGGTGGGGGCAGGGCGAGGGCACCGATGCCGGAGCGCTCGAACACCTGCGTGGAGTGCGGCAAGAGCTTCAGCCGTCGCTCCAATCTGGTGAAGCACCAGATCATCCACACCGGCGAGAAGCCCTTCTCGTGTGGGGAGTGTGGACGCAGCTTCACCCAGAGCTCGGCCCTTACCAAGCACCAGCGCACCCACACCGGGGAGCGCCCCTACGTCTGCGGGGAGTGCGGCAAGGCCTTCACCGCCAGCTCCAACCTGCTGCAGCACCAGCGTTTCCACACCGGGGAGCGCCCCTATGTCTGTGGCGAGTGCGGCAAGGCCTTCAGCCAGAGCTCCAATTACAATCTGCACCGGCGCACGCACACCGGCGTCACCCCCTACCAGTGCGGCGTCTGCGGCAAGCGCTTCACGGGCAGCTCCTGCCTGGCTCGCCACCGGCGCACCCACACCGGCGAAAAGCCCTACCAGTGCTCCGAGTGCGGCAAGCGCTTTTCCGGCAGCTCCACGCTGGTCAACCACCGGCGCACCCACACCGGCGAAAAGCCCTACGGCTGTGCGGAGTGTGGCAAGGCCTTCACCCACCATTCCAACCTGGTGGACCACTGGCGTGTCCACACCGGCGAGAAGCCCTACATCTGTGCTGAGTGCGGCAAGAGCTTCCGGCTCAGCTCCCACATCATCCGACACCGGCGCACCCACGCTAACGCCGGCGCTGCCAATGCCAACGGGGCTGACCGCCTGTACATCTGCAGCCAGTGTGGCAAGGGCTTCCAGGTCGGACCCAGCCACCTGCAGCAGCAAGCCCACCAGGAAGAGGGACCCTATAGCTGTACTGAGTGCGGCAATAGCTGCTGGACGTAGAGGGGCGGAGCCTGTTGCAGGGGCGGGGCTTGGCACGTCCCGTCCCCCGCCCCCCCACTCCAGGCACTTTGTACACCCACAGGTTGTGGGATCGGTTCCTTTGGGGGTCGGGAATTGGATCCTGCCAGGGGCGGGGCTTGGAGCACAGCTTGTGGTCCTGCCCCTTGCTCCAGGAACCCCGTATGCAGGGAGTGTGCCATCACATCAGCTGCTGGAGGGGGTGGGACTTGGTGCTCAGCTAGCTGCCACGCCCCCAGTTCCAGGGTCCTCCTGTGGGATCAGCTCCCACTGGGGTGGGGCCTGATTCCCACATGGGGGTGGAGCTCTGCCAGCAGCAGTAGAAGGACCTTTAGAGCCTTATGTGGCAGTGGTGGCCAGATGCAGAGAGGGGGCAGGGTCCTGCCGAGTAGGAGGAAGGTGGAACCTGCGGGGGGCAGAGCCCAGCCCCTCTCCCCCATGGCAGGGAGCCCCCAGGCTCCCTCGTTTCTGTGGCATTCCTCCTGCTAGGGTGAGGCAACAGAGCCATGGAGAGAATTGTGGGGGGTGAGCGGCTGAGTCATAAGATGGGGTCCCCCGTTGTCCATCTTCCCATCTGTACTGGAAGGAGCAGACTTGGAGGGCGGGGAGCTGAATTATGGGGGTGAGGAGTGGGTTGGGGCTAGTGGAGGGGGGAAATAAGGGTGCCTCAAAGTGGGGGGGGGGGGGAGAACAGATCCCTTTCCCTTCTGAGCCCAGCCCGCACTCCGGTGGGGCTATGCCACTGTGGCTGAGAATCAGTGGAAGGGGCTGACTAGGAGGCAGGGACCTCAGATCTGCTGGCGAGCAGGTGCTGGGGACTTCAACCCTGTTTCCCTGCCCTCGTGCTGTGGGCTGAGTGCAGAGAGGGTGATATTTTAGGGGAATCAATAGACTGGGGCACAGTTTGGATCTCCAGGGGGTGACCCACCTCGGATCTGATTCCCCTGCCCTGGGGGTCACAAGGGAGCCCAGAAATTGATGTCCAGTGGATTTCCCTGTAGGACAATTCCCCCAAGGCTGGGTCTGTGGCTGGCGAGCCGAGGGGGGGACGGAGGGATGATGTTGCCCCTGGGGCAGTGTGGGTATGAAGCTGCCCCCTGGCTGGCCTCTCGTGGAATCATGGTGCTGGGCGGAGACCAGGCTGTACTTCTCTTTTGTTTGAGTGGGCAAAAAAATCATAGCTAGACCCCACTTTGTCTGAGTCGTCTCTGCAGCGCTGAGCCCGGGAATGCCCTCTGCACTGGAGCGGGATCGGCCGTCTCCCCCTCCACCCAGCAGGCATCATTAACCCCTGCAGGCCCCATCCCAGGTGTCAGCCGGAGGTTGCTGGTTCTGGACCTTGCTCTCTGCACCTTCCCCTCTCCTGGGAGCCGGGTGGGATGTGTGAGGCTGCTGCGAACTGGAGGGGCTGCTTCCCAACAGGCTGCAAAGACAAGCTTTCATCCAGGGAGGGGCAGCCCAGCTCCGTCGTCCGGCTCCTTTCTCTGTCGCACACACAGCTGCTGGTTCAGGCGCCTGGTGCCAGCCAGGGAATGTCCTTTCCTGGGCCCAGTGCAGCCAGAGAGGATTCCCGGAGCCCAGCTAGTCCTACCTGGTTCCCAGCAGGCACCTGGCCATGCTCTAGTTCTGGGCTGGGTGATCCGTGTTGCCCCCTAGAGGATAAACCCCTCCCTGCACTTGCCCCCCCACCCTGCACTTGCCCATCTCCATCCCCAGAGCGTTCATGGCAGGGAGCAGTAGCAGCCCCATCGGGCCTGTGTCTAAAGGAGTTGAGGTAGTAGCAGAGAGAATCAATCCTTAGTCCAGCCACAGACCTGAAGGGAAAATCTGGGGCTGGAGGAATCTAGTAGAGCTTCCACTTGCCTTGTTGTTAGGTATATTACAGTGGCAGCTGAAGGTCTGCCTCTTTGTGCTGGGAGCTGTACAGTATGCATGCTAGGTGCCGCACAGGCCCAGAGAGCTCCCAGTCTAGACAAAGGGTGGGGAAACTGAGGCACAAAGAGGGAAGTGACTTACCCAAGGTGAGTGGTAGAGCTGACGATAGAACCCAGGAGTCCTGACTCCCAGCTCCCCTGCCTCCACAAGCCATTGGGCCAAACTCAGCTCTTTCTGGGGTGGCAGAAGACTGAGGATAGTTGGGGGGAGGAAGCCCTTGTGTGGTAGAAGGGGATAACAGAGAAGTGGGAACTAAGCTTGATACAATCTTGTGAAACTCAGATCGCCTGGGTTCTTTCTGCCAGTAGAGGGCTTCCTGGGGCAGGGTCTTCCTGTGTTGGTTGTCTGTACAGCTCCTGGCACACTGGGGTCCTGGTACTTGATCTGGGCTAGCAGGCACTGCCTCAATACAGATAATCAATAGTAATTAACAAGATGGGGCATGAATCATAACAGATTCATACTGGCCTCACATACAATCTTGTCGCACGCACGCAGAGCCGCACACACAGATGGGGAGTAAGGAACCTGCCTATTCCTGGCAGTTCCAAACTCTTGGGAAAAATTGGTTGTGGGTTGAACCAAACCCAAAATGTTTTGATGTTTTCAGCAAATCAAAAAGTTAAGGGGGGTGGAAAAAACATTTTGGGTCAAATAAAATGGTTTGTTTTAATTTTAAGCATTTTAAAGCATTCTTGATTTTATTTTAAAAGTAGAATTAAAGGAAACTTTGAAACAAAAAGTCATTTTGAACCAACAACTTGAAACATTTCAAAAATTTCCCCAAAAGTTTACTTTTTTTCTACCCAACCCATTGAGCGAAACTGACGTGAAATGTTTCCAAGTTGCTGCATTGGCATATTTCTCTTGGAAGAAAAGTTGTGTGTGAGAAAAACTTCTCCCAGCTCTGTGCACGTACACACACAATATGACACATTCAGAAAGTTAGAAGGAATGGATGAATCCATCACTGGTTGCAGATGTTCCTTGCCTGTTTCTGGATTTTCAGACACACCCATATTGTGATATCTTTGCCCCCTGTTGGCTACAGTCAGAATTGCCCTGCACTGGTTGGTGGGGGATAGGAACTTGTTAGGGAATTAAAGTCTTGTTTCCTGCTGCGATGACCTTCCATGGGGGGCTGGTGCCTGGGCGCTGGGACAGGCTCTGTCAGTCTTATTCGTAGTCTACTCCAGGTGCTGGGGATTGAAAGGAAAACGGCCTGCTATTCTCCTTTCATGCACATGAGCTCGGTGCAGTGTGTGGCATGAATGAGCGCCCCTGATCTCACTCAGGGTCTGTCCAGCACCCAGCACAACAGGGACCCTGATTCCAGCTAAAGGATTTGAGTTATTGGGTAGAACCAATCCTTAGTCCAGATGCAGCTCCAAAGATACAGCAAAAGAAGGAAGAGCAGTGAAAGCATTTGAAATGGAAGGTGTGAAGTCGGGCTTTCATTTTAACAACACGACTGGCAAAGGTCAGTTGAAAGAAAAAAGCCCTTGTCTGACAGTCTGAGCTGGTGTCAAAGCTGGCAATAACTGTCCACGGGGGGGAAAGAGAAGTTAGTGGCGATGGTCTGGAGCCGGCATTGAAGTCCAAGCCTGTGTCCTAAGAAAACAGAACAAACCCAGGAGGGAAGAGAAGAGAAAATGCAGCACAGTGTCTGTCTCTAGTGTTGATTCTCATGTGCAACCTCCCTGCTGGAGAAACACAGACCCAGCCCAGGGTCCGAGCAGTCACTCTGAGACCTGGCAAACTCGCGTCAGCGTCGGGCTGTTGAGGGATTGCGTTTCGCTTCCTTTCTGGTCACAGGCTTACAGCGGTGCTGCAAACTATACAGCCTTGGCTATAACCTACTAGACCCCACTCCTCTCCCAGAGTCAGGGATCGAATCATAGAAGATTAGGGTGGGACGAGACCTCAGGAGGTATCTAGTCCAACCCCCTGCTCAAAGCAGGACCAACCCCAACTAAATCATCCCAGCCAAGGCTTTGTCAAGCCGGGCCTTAAAAACCTCTGAGGATGGAGATTCCACCACCTCCCTAGGTAACCCATTCCAGTGCTTCACCACCCTCCTAGTGAAATAGTGTTTCCTAATATCCAACCTAGACCTCCCCCACTGCAACTTGAGACCATTGCTCCTTGTTCTGTCATCTGCCACCACTGAGAACAGCCGAGCTCCATCCTCTTTGGAACCCCCTTCAGGTAGTTGAAGGCTGCTATCAAATCCCCCCTCACTCTTCGCTTCTGCAGACTGAACAAGCCCAGTTCCCTCAGCCTCTCCTCATAAGTCATGTGCTCCAGCCCCCTGATAACTTTCGTTGCCCTCCAGTGGACTTGCTCCAATTTGTCCACATCCCTTCTGTAGTGGGGGGCCCAAAACTGGATGCAATAGAAGGGACTCCCAGCCCCCCACCCCTCCTTTAACCCACTGGAGTTAGGACTCTATCCCCAGCTTGGGGAGGGGAATCTAGTGGGTGGGGGAAGGGGGGCTGGACCGCAGGACTCCTGGGTTCTATCCCTGGCTCTGGAGGGAGTGGGGGCTATGGGTTAGGTGGGGGCTCCTGGGCTCTCAGGAGTGGGGTGGGAGGGGCTCCAGTGGGCTAGGGTGAGGCGGGCATGGCCCTTCCCACCCCAATTTGGAGCTCAGGGAAGGTGAGCTGGCTCCGGGGCCAGCGCCAATGAGCGCGAGAGGGGGGGGTTGTGCCTTTGATGGACATGTAGCTGCTCCAGTGGCAGCAGTCCCGTCCCTCCCTGAGTGGCAGGCGGCTGGGCCACTCCCCGACCCCATGGCCCTGCTGCGCCGGAGCCAGGCACTTCCTGTGCTTGGCCCCCCCCCGGGGAGGTGAGTGAGCGAGCGAGCGAGCCCCGCTCCCGGACAGGGGGCGCCCGGACCCCGGCTGAGCGATCCCACCCTCAGGGTGGGGCACCCATTGTCCAAAGAGCCCGGACACCTGGGTTCTCTCCTCCGCTCTGGGAGGGGAGCGGGAGCCAGGACTCCTGGGTTCTATCCCCGGCTCTGGGAGGGGAGTGGGGGCTGGGGGGTTAGAGCTGGGAGCCAGGACTCCTGGGTTCTATCCCCAGCTCTGGGAGGGGAGTGGGGGCTGGATCTGGGAGTCAGGAGTCCTGGGTTCTATCCCTGGCTCTGGGAGGGGAGCGGGAGCTGGGAGCCAGGACTCCTGGGTTCTATCCCCGGCTCTGGGAGGGGAGTGGGGGCTGGGGGGTTAGAGTGGGGAGGGAGGTGGTGGGGGTTGGATCTGGGAGTCAGGAGTCCTGGATTCATTAAGTGGGTAGAAATTCCTAGGAGATCAAGAAAGAGCCACCAACCTTGGGGTCACCTGCGCTGGGTCTGTGTCTCTCCTCACAACACTGGAGCTCGGGGGGGCTGGGAGAGGCTGTTCCTGTGTGTCTCATTCCTTCTGTGGCTCTAATTTCTCTCCCCTCTCCACAGAGGCGATCATCCCCTGGGCTGATCTCATCCCCCCCTTGGATGTGCCCCCACCCCACCCCTGTACAGATGGTGTTGCAGGGGGTCCATTGCTGACACCAGGTGATCCCCAGGGAGATACATCTGTGCTCCAGCTCAGAGACGGGCCATGGCTGCCCAGGTTGCTCCCCTAGCCGCTCTCAGGCTCCAGTTCCAGCCCCCACCAGGATGTGGCCTGGTTCCCAAAGAGGAAGTGGAGAAGCCAGATGCCCACGAACCCGTCGACATGGAGATGCATCGTCTGCGCTTCAGGGGGTTCCGCTACCAGGAGGCTGAGGGGCCCCGGGAGGCGTACGGCCACCTCTGCCTCCTCTCCCGGGCGTGGCTGAGGCCGGAGCAGCGCTCCAAGGAGCAGATGCTGGAGCTGCTGGTGCTGGAGCAGTTCCTGAGCATCCTGCCCCAGGAGATCCAGAGCTGGGTGGGGGGGTGTCATCCCCAGACCGGGGAGCAGGCCGTGGCTCTGGTGGAGGGTTTCCAGTTAGCCAAGGAAGAGCCCAGAATATGGCCACAGCAGGAGGTAATTTACGGATGTGAAATCATTAGGGAGTGGGACACGGGGCCTTTCCCCTCTAGGGGACGCCAGCTCCAATCCACCCATGAGGCGGGGGGGACTGGTTGGCTGAAGGGGGTCTGGGAATGGGACACGGGACCTTTCCTCTGTTAGTAGAGCTACTGGGAAAAATATGTTGTGGAGATGATTTTTCTGATGAAAAATGCCCATTTTGCCCAACCAAAATTGTCCCTGGGGAAAAATTTCAGTTTTGTGGGAAAAAAACTTTTCTGTTGGGAAAAATCTCAGTGTAGGCTCCTCACCCCCCTGTTCACAAGTCTCTCATCACAGTCACTTTCTGCCAATGAAATTGACAACTTTCTGGGAGGGCTGCCTGGGTGAAAGCGCCCTCTCCCCACGCACCTCGCTCTGGGACCAGAGAGGAAGAGAATCCCCTGCTTCCTGGAGCGAAGGGGGAGGCAGAGAGTCATGGCTGTCGTTTTCTCCAGTCCTGGAGCTGTGGGCAGAGGCTGTGAGATGGTCTGTCTGGCGGCTGGGAAGCTGAAAAACTTCCTGTCAGTTCTCCCTGAATAGACTTTTCTGTTAAAAACCCTTCCCCAGAAAAAAGCTGCTTTAAAAAAAAAAAATAACCCCAATTGGGGGTAGAAACTTCAAAAAAACCGCAACATTTTTGGCAGGCAGGGATTTCCCTAGTCTGGCCAGCTCTGTTCGCTGATGGGGAGCGAGGGGTATGTGGCTGCCAGCACTGATGGGGGCGCCTTTGTTGTTCCAGGAGCCGGGGACGTGGGAGAAGGAGGCTGCGTGTTCCTCTGGGGCAGAGCGGGCAGTGCTGGCCCCAGAACATGGCAAGATCTGCAGGGAGATTAAGGAGGAGGAGGAAGAGACTCTGATCTCGCCGGGTGAGGAGCTGCTTCCCTTCTGGGATTAGGAGCTGGGGAGCTCTAATGCACCTGGGGCTTTGGCTCAGGGCTCTTTCTGGGGGATCAGCCCCTGGAGCCCCCAGACCCTGCAGCACAGAGATTATCGCCCCTACAATACAGCTCCCGCTGGGAAGCATGAGTACTGCCGATCTTGCGCCAGCCACACAATTCCTACCCCTTTGCTTTCTCCAGAGCAGAATTTCCATTTCCCAGCTGGACATGACACCCCGATGGGAAACCGTGACATTGGCTGTGACGGTTCTTGGGGCACCGAGGGCTGGGAGTTGCTTTGCTGCCCCCTGCCTCCAGTTTGAGGGATTCTTGCCTGTGGTGACTGGGGGTTAACTCCTGTCAGCCACTCAAGTGCTCCCCTCCAGGCTATGCCAGCCCTGTCTCTGCCTTGCAAGTTAACAAGAGGTGCACCCCAGTCCCTTTGGATTGTTCTCCTGCGATATCCAATCCCTGACACTGGCTACTCACAGAAATCCCAGACCCTCTGCCCCTAAGGAGCAGGGTACCCTACGTTACTAGTTTTACCTTATATTGCTGCTCCTCTAAAGTCACCCAGTACTTGTGAGTGCTTCTAATAAAACAAAACTAGGATTATTTAAGAAAGGCTAAAGATTGAACTAGAAATGAGAGAGTGGGATAGAAACAGCTGGATACAACACAAAACAAAATCAGAAAATGTAACCCTGGGTGCACACTTGTGGGTGCCCCTCTCCCCCTGTTAAGTCTGTTGCAGAGCTGACTTATTTCACAAGAACCAGGATCCAAATGTTCATGAAAACACGCCTGCTCCACAAGGGGTTTCCTCAGTGAATGGATCCAGGGGACCTCTCCCTCCTCTGTGTTATGCTGAAACAGTCTTCTGTTTCTGTTTATAAACAGGGTGAACCCTGTCATGTTGTAATGTTCCTTTGTTTACCTTCAGGTGCTTTTGATTGTTTGCAGTTGCTTCTGATGGTTTTCCATGGATGGTCTTAGGCCTGGTCTACACTAGAAAATTAGGTCATCTTAACTATGTCAGAGAGGGATGTGAAAAATCCACACACCTGAACAACAGTTCAGCCGACCTAAATCCCTGTGTAGCCAGCTCTAGGTTGACAAAATAATTCTTCCATTGATCCAGCTACCATCTGGAGAACCTCTCCCACCGCGCAGGGAGTGTCTACACTGAAGCGCAGCTATGCCGCTGCAGCATTTGAAGTGTAGACAAGACCTCAGTGTTGCACAAGGCTAAACAATTGAGCCTTGAATTGGCTAGACAGGGCAGGGTGGTAACACCCTCTCGCCTGAACGGGTCATCCCGGAGACTTATCCCCTGGTGACTAATTTCTATTCAAAGTCCTATAGTGTCCTGTCAATAGAAATATATTATTCCTTAAATATTACCTGCATGTACATCTCACAATGATTATGACTCGTGACACGTTACAAGCTTTCTGTAGATACCTTACATGTTACCCTTTATGGACGATTACCATGCCAGGCAATGCCTTTGGTATAGTGAGTTTGACGGGTCTCAGGTGAGATTTGTTTGCAAAGAACAGGGGACCCTTTGCCAAGGGGTCAGTGTGTCACACTGGCTCAGAGACCGTCCGGGAATGAAGGGAACAGATGGGATCCCAGCAAAGCCGCCAGGAGCCCCCCAGTTCTGTCTCTTCTCACTCAGTGTCATCCCCAGCAGGTGCCCTGTCCTCACAGGCAGGTGTAATTCCCAGCTCCCACCCCGGCAGGAGCCCTCCCCTCCACCAGCCTTTCTCTGAGGGCTCAGCTGGGCCATTGGGGCAGCCCCGGCCCCTCCTCTCCCCTCTGGGAAAGGGTGTGAGGGGATTCATTTCCTGCCCATCAGGTTTTCTGCTCAGCAAAAAACCCCTTTGCTGCCCCCTCTCTTCCCCGCACAGGGAACGAGCCCCAACTGGATTCGCTCTCTCTCCCACCAGGTGCCAGCACAGAGGAGGGGAATCCCCAGCAGGAAGGGTCTGTGGAAGCAAAGACACATGGGACGTCCCGGAGCGCCAAGCAGGGAGATGCTGGTGGGGCGGGACAGCAGCAGGGAGACCCCCTGGGTAATGGACTGAACTCATCCGCTGAGCATGAAATGAGTTTCTCTGGCCTCGAGACTCCAATGGAGGGGAGACTCGATCGGTCCGACTGCGGGGGCGAGAACCAGGGTGAGGCGTGCCGGCCACGGGGGGACTCCCCAGCTAAGACCCCCAAGGCCAGGCGCCCCAATGCCTGCGCCATGTGCGGCAAGACCTTCAGCAACAGCTCCAACCTGAAGAAGCACCAGACCACCCACACCGGGGAGAAGCCCCACGGGTGCCCCCAGTGCGGCAAGCGCTTCAGCCACAGCTCCAACCTGCGCAAGCACGAGCGCACCCACACCGGCGAGCGCCCGTTCTGCTGCCCCGAGTGCAGCAAGAGCTTCCGCGAGAGCTCCAAGCTGCTCCGCCACCAGAACACCCACGGCCGCGAGCGCCCCTTCCGCTGCGCCGAGTGCGGCAAGACCTTCAGCAACAGCTCCAACCTGAAGAAGCACCAGACCACCCACACCGGGGAGAAGCCCCACGGGTGCCCCCAGGGCGGCAAGCGCTTCAGCCACAGCTCCAACCTGCGCAAGCACGAGCGCACCCACACCGGCGAGCGCCCCTTCCGCTGCCCCGAGTGCGGCAAGAGCTTCCGCGAGAGCTCCAAGCTGCTCCGCCACCAGAACACCCACGGCCGCGAGCGCCCCTTCCGCTGCGCCGAGTGCGGCAAGGCCTTCGGCGACGTGGCCCGGTGTCTGCGGCACCAGGCCCGGCACACGGCGCGGGCCTACGCCTGCGGGGAGTGCGGCAAGAGCTTCCGCCAGAGCTCCACCCTGCTGCTGCACCAGCGCGTCCACACCGGGGAGAAGCCCTTCACCTGCCCCGACTGCGGCAAGAGCTTCAGCGTCAACGCCAACCTGGCGCAGCACCGGCGCACCCACACCGGCGAGCGCCCCTTCCCCTGCGCCCAGTGTGGGAAGCGCTTCACCCAGAAAGCCACCCTGGTCAAGCATCAGCGCACCCACCGGCGCGGCGAGGGGGCTGGCGACGCCGCAGGGCCCAGGCTGGTGCAGCACCTGCGGTTCCTCCCGGAGCAGGGCCCTTCACCTGGCCAGATGTGGGCGATGCTGCGGCTGCAGCTGGGCGCCCGCTCGCCTGCCCCGGGGCCACAGTGGAGGACTGGGGACGTGCCTATGGGCTGAGAAAGGAGGGGGATGTTGGCATGGGGCGGGAACATAGGCTCCTATGGAGAGACCCCTTAGCCCGCCAGGAGAGCGCGTTACAGGGCTTCAGGGGGGCCACCGTCCCTGAGAGAAATGTCAAGGCCTCTGGGGGAGGCCGTTGGTGGAAGAGCGACAGTGATCTTTGCCAGGGAGACGCTCGCCTGAGAGAGAAACCAGGGAGAGGCTGCAGGCTCCGTTTCTCTTTTATTGGTATTATTTGTACTATGGTGGCACTTAGAGACTCAAGGCTGGAGGACGGGCTGCCTCGGGGGGCAGGGAATGGGACATGGGGCCTTTCCCTTCTAGGGGGCGCCAGCTCTGAGCCAGCCACAGGATGGAGGGACTGGCTGGCTCAGAGGTTGGAGAATGGGACATGGGGCCTGTCCCCCTGGCCACTTCAAATGTCCTTGGTCGTCTTCTCAAATGTTAGAGAGACCTTCCATGCCCGCCTAGCCCCCCAGAGACCGGTTCCTTAATCACCTTTAGGGCTGGACAGACAGACACCTCCAGGCAGGAGGGGAGAGTCCTTCTCCCCAGCGGCGTCTCCAGCACCCGGCTCCTCTCTTCGCAACGTATAGAGCTCAGTGGCGGCCGGGGACGTCCCATCCTGGCTCCCAAGCAGCCGGAGAAGCTCCCTAGGGTCTCGGCTCCGTCTTGGCTCTCTGCTTTCTTGCTGGGTGATATTGTCCCGATGCAATAAAGAAACTGCCCCAACTCTCTGTGTCCTTTGTGTTGCCCCCCGGGGTTTGCCCCCTCCCCCCCCCCACTGTTCTGTGCTCGCCCAACCTCATTCCTTGAGAACCGCCTAGCCTGGGGGTGCAGGATTTCCAGGGGGGTCACTGGGGGAGGGAGGGAGGTTCCCTCATTGGGAACTGGGGGTGCAGAATCCACCTGTCTGCCTGCAGCTGGGGGTGAGTCTGGGTTTCCTCAGCTGGTTGCACTAGATCCTCCACTGGCCCAAGTGCTGCTCCCCATTTTCCCATGTAAACACAGTGCCCCTAAGCCTGGATCTCCCTGTACCCCAGACTAGTCCGCTAGGGCTTTCTGCCCCCCCTGTAGGGGCTGGGCCATGCAGGAGTCTGCTGCTGTCCCAGACCTAATGTTAGCTCAGGCACTAGAGCAATGGTTTTCACACTGCGGGTTGCAGAATGTCAGGCACTGGGTTGCGGCAGCTCTGGTTAGCACTGCCGACCGGGCCATTAAAAGTCCCATCGATAGTGCTGCCCGGCTAAGGCAGGCTAGTCCCTATCTGTTCCGGCACCGCGCTGTGCCCCGGAAGTGGCCAGCAGCAGGTCCGGCTCCTAGGCGGGGGGGGCTATGGGGCTCTGCATGCTGCCCCTGCTCCCGCCCCCAAGTACGGGCTCTGTACTCCCATTGGCTCAGAACTGGCCAATGGGAGCTGGGGAGGGGGGGTGCCTGCAGGTGAGAGCTGCGGGGAGCCGCTTGCATGCCTCCGCCTAGGAGCTGGACCTGCTGCTGGCCGCTTCTGGGGTGCAGTGCGGTCTGCGGTGCCAGGACAGGCAGAAAGCCTGTCTTAGCACCCCCGCTGCACCGCTGACCAGGAGCTGCCCAAGGTAAGCCCATACCCCAACCCCACGCCCCAGCCCTGAGCCATCCCAAACCTGGAGCCCCCTCCTGCACCCCAACCCCCTCATCCCCGGCTCCACCCCAGCGCCTGCACTCCCAGCCCAAAGCCCTGACCCCCTCCTGCACCCCAAGCCCCTGCCCCAGCCCTGAGCCCCTCCTACACCTCACTGCTTTTATCCCTAGCTCCATGGGGGCGTGGGCATCAACAATTTTCTTCAACGGGGTTGCCAGAAAAACAGTTTGAAAACCACTGCAGTAGAACAATGGTTCTCAACCCACAGCCCGATCAGCACACAGCTGCGGCCCATGTGACATTCTCAGGGCCATACAGGTCGTATATAGATTGTGTGGATGTGGCCCACGTGACACCTAGAGAGCTGCATAGGGTAAATAGGTTGAGAACCACTGTGCTAGAGGCCGGTGTTGTCACACCCACCCCCAGTCCGATCCTCACATGAGACTCATCCAGGAACTTTCGCTCTTTCTGTCTCTTTCCACACAAACCTTTATCTCCCTTGAGTTTTTAACACAGCCTGCCCCATCCTGGCCTGGGAAGGAGCTGGATGGGATGGGTAGGCAATGGCTTCCCTCTACAAATTTGCTGGTGCCCTGACCAGCCTATGCTCTGGCAGCTCTGACAGGGAGGACAAGGACTGGACAGGCCAAGGAAGAGGTCTCCAGCATCCCCCTCTGATATGAAGGGGAAAGACCCAGTACTCCACCCCCCAGGCTAGCCAGTCCACTGCCCTGGGGGCTGTAGGACAGTGGTTCTCAACCAGGGATACGCAGAGGTCTTCCAGGGGGTACAGCAACTCATCTAGATATTTTCCTAGTTTTACAACATAAAAAAGCTCTAGCGAAGTCAGTACAAACTAAAATTTCATACAGGCAACGACTTGTTTATACTGCTCTATACACTGAAATGTAAGTACAAGATTTATATCCCAATGGCTTTATTTTATAATTATATGGTAAAAATGAGGAAGTCCACAATTGTTCAGTACTAGTGTGGTTGGGACACTTGTATTTTTATGTCTGATGTTGTAAGCAAGTCGTTTTTAAGGGAGGTGAAACTTGGGGGTACGCGAGACAAATCAAGACTCCTGAAAGGGGTTCAGTCGTCTGGAAAGGTTGAGAGCCGTTGCTGTATCATAAAAAGAACAGGAGTACTTGTGGCACCTTAGAGACTAACACATTTATTTGAGCATAAGCTTTCGTGGGCTACAGCCCACTTCTTCGGATGCATAGAATGGAACATGTAGTAAGAAGATCTATATACATACAGAGAACATGAAAAGGTGTAAGTTGCCCTACTCACTCTAAGAGGCTAATTAATTAAGACGAGCTATTATCAGCAGGAGAAAAAAAAACTTTTGTAGTGATAAGCAAGATGGCCCATTACAGTCAGTTGACAAGAAGGTGTGAGGATACTTAACATGGGGAAATAGATTCAATTTGCGTAATGACCTAGCCACTCCCAGTCTCTATTCAAGCCCAAATTAATGGTATCAGGGTTGGACAGCACTTTAGGAGGTCATCTAGTCCAACCTCCAAGTGCCAGATTACTAGACCCAGATTACTAATATAGCGCGCAGGAGGTAACGAACAGCCCACAATGGGAATGGGCAGCTGAAACTCCTCCACCGGCTCATAGACTTTAAGGTCAGAAGGGACCATTATAATCATCTAGTCCGACCTCCTGCACAACGCCCGCCACAGAGCCTCATCCCCCCGCGCCCGTAACAAACCCCTAACCTATGCCCGAGTTATTGAAGTCCTCAAATTGTGGTTTAAAGACTTCAAGGTGCAGAGAATCCTCCAGCAAGTGACCCGTGCCCCACGCTGCAGAGGAAGGCGAAAAACCTAGCCCAAAGCGCTCGCTGGAGCTAAGTCCCAATCTGGGTCAGTGCGGGAGTCGAACCTGTGACCTCGGGATCCAACAGCGTGAGCATCCGGCGTAGGGTTGCCAACCCTTCAGGATTGGCCTGGAGTCTCCAGGGTGTAAAGATGAATCTTTAATTGAAGATGATGTCATGTGAGGAAATATCCAGGAATACATGCAACCAAAACTGGCAACCTGGGCCAGTCCCGGGCCCAAGCTAAGCGACGGCCTGCAACGGTGACCTCATCAGCCACTGGGGGGCGCCACAGAGCCACGCTGTAGTAACATGGGGCACAAATCCAGGTAACCCCTGGAGCGCCCCCAAAAGACCCGTCACCCCGAAAGGGACCTTTCTCTCCCCGCTGCGTTATGGAGGCTGGCGCTAGACAACGGGGGACGGGCGGCCCCTCTGGCTGTGGAAGGGAGCCACAGTAGAGACAGGGTTTTATCGAGCATGGACCAGCCGGCGCTGAAAAATGCAGCCACCTCTGGGGCGCGGTGCAGGGGCTGTTTATAGAGGGGTCCCCCAAGGCGCTCGGATCTAGCGGGTTAAAACCATAGAGCTGCAAGCCAGGGGGGAAGGGGAGGAGGCAGCGAAGGGAGCGACTTCCTGCTGCAAAAGCCACTGGCTGCGAAGCTGCTCGGCAGCTGTAGGGCTGAGCGCCCCGGGCAGGCACGTGGGTCCCCAGGCACCGGATCCGGGTTTGTGAAGAGCCCCCCGGCCTGGTAGCCCGGACCTCCTCCAGGCGCAGAGTCCGAGCGAGAGGCGGCCCCGGGGATTGAGAGAAACAGCAACAGAGGCAGCAAATCGCTGCCTGGAGCAAGCAACCACGGCAAGGAGGCTGTGGGTCGGGATTGAGGGGCACCGGCAGGGCTGGGGGATGGAGGAGCCCAGGGCTGGGCTGGCAGGGGCTGCGGGTCGGGATTGAGGGGCACCGGCAGGGCTGTGGGGGGAGCCCAGGGCTGGGATAGCAGGAGCTGTGCGTTGGGATTGAGGGTCGCTGGCAGGGCTGTCATGGGGGCAGTGTGCAACCAGCCTGCTGTATTCACGGCTAACCCCAGTCTGCCGGCTCCTGAGAGCCGGGTCTCTCCAGCCAGCCGGGCCTCTGGGATGGGCAGGGGGCTGAATATTTCTTCATGGCGCTTGGCTATTTGCCTCTCCACAAAGACCCCTCTCCCCAGTTCTTCTGCTCTGTGGTGACTGGTGTCTTTGGGTGTTTCCAGGGCCCGAGATTTGATGGCGCAGCCGGGCAGCCCGTCCCAGGATGAGATGGAGCAAAATACACCCCTGGCAGCAGAGAACCAGTCGCCTGCTGAGCATCCAGAGGATCCCGAAGCACAGCAGGAAACGGGTAACCAGTGGGGGCAGCCCATTCCTTTCTGGGGTGGAGGGGTGCAGCGATCTGCTCGGGGTTACCGTGGGCCATTGGGGCAGACCTGGCTCCTCCTCTCCCCTCTGGGGAAGGGTTTGGGGGGGTTTCGCTTCCTGCCCAGCTGGTTTTCCGCTCCCTTTGCTGCCTGTTCTCTCTCCGGCGCAGTGAACGAGCCCCAGCTGGATTCTCTCTCTCTCTCTCCCAGCAGGTACTGGGTCGGAGGAGGAAATTCCCCTGTGGGAAGGGCCTGCAGGAGCAGAGCCGCACGGGCCATCCCGGAGCCCCAAGGGCGGGGAGGCTGGTGAATTGGGCCGGCAGAGGCGGGCGAAGCGGGATGGTGAAGTGGCCCCGCCAGGCCGCTCCTCCCGCGAGGGGCCCATCATCTGCGGGGACTGCGGGAAGAGCTTTGCCAAGGACTCGGAGTTCGTCAAGCACGAACGCACCCACACGGGGGAGCGACCCTACCAGTGCCCCGACTGCGGGAAGGGCTTCACCAACAGCTCCAACCTCCTGCGTCACCAGCGCATCCACAGCGGCGCCAAGCCGTACCCCTGCGCCGAGTGCGGGAAGAGCTTCCGCCACAAGGAGCACCTGACCCGCCACGGCCGCGTCCACGCCACGGAGAAGCCCCACGTCTGTGCCCACTGCGGGGAAGCCTACAGCACCCGCACCAACCTGCTGCGCCACCAGAGCGGCCACACGGGGGAGCTGCCCTACAAGTGCCCCGAGTGTGGCCGGCGCTTCGGGGAGGCGGCGGCGCTGGCGGCCCACGCGGTGATCCACAGCGGGAAGCCCCACATCTGCCCCGAGTGCGGGAAGGGCTTCCGGCGCGGCTCGTCGCTGCGGGAGCACCAGCGGGTCCACACCGGGGAGCGGCCCTACGGCTGCCCGCAGTGCGGGAAGGGCTTCAGCCAGCGCTCCTCCCTGGTGCTGCACCGGCGCACCCACACCGGCGAGCGCCCCTACGTCTGCGGCGACTGCGGGCGCAGCTTCAGCGTGAGCTCTGCCCTCATCACCCACCAGCGGCTGCACACCGGGGAGCGCCCTTTCCCGTGCCCGGAGTGCCAGAAGCGCTTCAGCGACCGCAAGGCCCTCAAGCGGCACCAGCGGGTCCACACCGGGGAGCGGCCCTACCGCTGCACCGACTGCGGCAAAGGCTTCAGCCAGAGCTCGGCGCTGGCCACCCACCAGCGCATCCACACCGGGGAGACCCCGTACGGCTGCGGGGCCTGTGGCAAGCGCTTTGGAGACCTCTCGGCCCTCAAGCGGCACGAGCGCATCCACACCGGGGAGCGGCCCTACCGCTGCGGCCAGTGCGGGAAAGCGTTCAAGCACAGCTCGGCCCTGGCCCAGCACGGCCGTACCCACACCGGAGAGAAACCCTACGTCTGCTCCCAGTGCGGCAAAGCCTTCTCCCAAGGCTCCACCCTCATCCAGCACCAGCGGGTGCACACCGGCGAGCGCCCCTACCCTTGCCCCCAGTGCGGGCGAAGCTTCTCCCAGGGCTCTGCCCTCACCCAGCACCAGCGCACCCACACCAAGGAGAGCGACCCGCTGATGGGGCCTGGTGGGGCCCGGATCTACCGGGACCCTTTCGTCCAGCCGCGGGACGAGGACGAGGAGGAGGATGGGGTGGGGGAGGTGCTGGTGCTGCCTCCCGGGACGTGGGACGCGGAGCTGGACGTGCAGATCAAAGAGGAGCCGGAGTGATGGAGGCGGGTGGGAGCAGGGTGTTGCCGCCCGCCATCTGCTGATTCAGCGTGGCTGGATTTGGGTGTCACGGGGAGTAGTTGTCTCTGCACTAGGAATCCCCTCTGCACTGGAGCTGGGGGCAAAGTGCCCGGGGTGGGGGCGTCTCCCCCTTCACCATCCTCCACTCAGCAGGGATTATTAACCCCCGTAGGCCCAGCCCGTTCCAGGAGGACCTGTCCCGTCACTACCTGGATCTCGCCCTCTCTGTGCCTTGGTCTCTGCTCCTTCCCCTCTCCCGGGGCCGGCGAGGAGTGGGGGGGCTGGGAGCTCTAGGGGCTGCTCCCCACGAGGCCAGAGAGATGGATGCTCCCAGGTGAAGGGCAGCCCATCTCCTTCCCGGGCCATTAGCCCCCCGAGCTAGTCCCCAAGGGCTGATGTGTATTTCGCCAAGACTCCCAGGCCTGTCTGTCGTGAGGGGCACAAGGACGTTTTTTCTCCATTGTCTGTTTCTACTTCTGTCTGAAAATAATAAACCCCTAGTACCTCCCTCACACACGGTCCGTGGCGGCTCTGCAGGGGCAGTGGCTGGGTCATGCTGTTGACATGCAAAGGGCTGCAGATGAGAGTAGTTAGATCAGTGAGGTGTGGTGGGGCTTGGTGTGTATTTAGTGAGCCGGGTACTAGATCGGGAGTCAGGACTCCTGGGTTCTATCCCTGGCTCTGGGAGGAGAGGGGGGGTGAGTGGCGGGTGGGGGCAAAGCAGGGAGTTAGGACTCTTGGGTTCTAAGCTCTGCTGCTGACTTGCTGTGGGATCAGAGGCAAGTCACTCCCCGCCCCCCATTCCGTGGTTTCCCCATCTGTAGAGCCAGGATGACGCTAATTAGCTCTGTTGTATAGCACAGGGATCTAGGGATGAATGATGCTCTGTAAGAACCAGGAGCTGTTACTCTTTGTATTACAGTAGCACCTACAGGCCTCAGTCAGGGAGCAGGACCCCGTGGTGCTGGCTGCTGCCCACACATCTCACACAGATTCAGTGACAGGGCTGAGACTTGAGTCCATCCCGGTTGTGCAGTTTTCCCCTACGGACTACCCTGGAACCTTTGGGTCTCAACATTCCACCCCCAGCTGCCACGGAACCCTCAGGCCCCCAACATTCTGCCCCCAGCATTCTGCCCCTAGCTTCCACGGAACCCTCGGACCCCCAACATTCCACTCTGAGTGCCATTTTCAACCACCATGGAACCTTTCATCCCTGCCACCCCCATCCTGCTGCTGCAGCCACGTTGGCTCTACCAAGCTCACTGCAAAGCCCTGTCTCCTATGCCTGTGCTCTGCCTGCTGCCACCCAAGACCAGCAAGGGGGAGGAGGGGTCCCTGGCAGCAGCCATTTTACTATCTATTGGGCCTTTTCTCCTCGAACTGGGGAGGGAATTTGGAACAGGAAGGGGAGGGGCATCCATGAGCAAGGAGGCCGGCAATGTGTGTTCACCAGAGTTGGGGTTCGCTGCTAGTGCTCACGTCCAAGTCCAGACTCTTGGGATAAGTCACATGACATCTGTAATGGACGCAAGAGGCCTGCCTGGCCTTTGGTTTAGATGCCAGCTGAATTCTTTAGATTGCAACCCCATTATTGTAGCGCATGCCACTGGCATGCTGGGGCATCCACTTAAAATACTGACCCACAGGGGAGAGGGCCCCTTACTGAGCCCCCATCCCCCCCCTGCAGCACAGCACCCCCCAGCACTGTCTGTGGGGGGAGAGTGCCCCCTACTGAGCCCCCCACACAGTCCCTTCAGCACTACATTCCCTACCAGCACATTGGGGTCAGCACTGGTTTACAAGGGAGAGCGCCCCCGCCCCCCCTACTGGCTCCCGAGCCCTGTTCCCTGCAGCACATCAACCCTTAGCACAGTGCTGGGATATTGGGGAGAGATGGGGCAAGCCCAGGGGCTGCGGGTTGGGAGTGAGGGGCACGGGCAGGGCTCATTCATTCATTCCCTGCTCTAACAGGATTGGCTCCGGATTACACGTGACGCCTGCAGAGGGGAAATGATCTCAGGCAAGATGGATGCCCCGAGCTCCCTGCTGGAGCCCGGTTCCCAGCCGGGGGGCGGAGGCAGCCGGCTCCCCCGGTGCTCCCCGGACAAGCCGCTGCCGGAGCCCCGCGAGCGGCAGGACGTGGGTACGGCGGGGCTGGCCAGGAGGACTGAAATCCGGAGCTGCAGAGCTGGGCTCCGGGTGTGTGGCTGCAACAGACTCAGCGAGTGTTGGTGTCTCGTGCCCCACGCGAGCCCCAGAGGCTGCCCGCGGGGTTCACACGCCCCAGATCCTGGGGGAGCAGCAGAGAGGCGGCTCCGTGGGGCTGGGCGCTGTGCCAAGGGGGCTGGCGATCCCTGCAGCTGCCCGTCTGCCCCAGGATGAGCATGACCCCAACAGGGCCCTCTGGACATTGTGCCAGCCACGGGTCTCCTGCAGAGCGATCAACTCCATAGGGGGCCATACACACATCCCCGTGGGGCTGTGCCCTGGCCTCTGACCTCCCTGTCCTCCCCACAGATCGGCCTGCCCTGGGCGAGGCGGGGAGCGGCCCGGCACAGGAGCGGGATGTCGCTGCGGCTGGCTACCAGGTGAGATGCGCAGCAGGATGTGCGATCGGACAGTGATCACTGCACCTTCCCCCTGGATCCTGCTGCCCGGACTCCCCCCTTGGGCTCTCCCAGCGGTGCCCCTCGCTGCCCCCCTCTGAGCCAGCGCTGGGGGCCGTGGCTGGAGCGGCAGGTGCTGAGCGGGGTCCCTTCTGGTTCCAGGCGCCGGGGGGGTTCGAGGAGGTGGCCGTGTATTTCTCCCGGGAGGAGTGGGGGCTCCTGGACGAAGGGCAGAGGCAGCTCTACAGGGACGTCATGCAGGAGAATTACCAGACTCTGATCTCGCTGGGTGAGGTGCCGCTGCCCCTTGGGGGTCAGGAGCTGATGGAGCGGGGAGCCCTGGACAGCTTCGGCTCAGGGCTCTTCCCTGACCCCGTAGATTTCTGGGGAATTGACCCCTGCCCAGTAGCTGCGCCAGCCTAGGCTGCGGAAGGTCCCGCCCCCGAAATGCCGCCCCCAACAGCAGCGGCGGAAGGTCCCGCCCCCAAATTTCTACGGGTGGCCGTGGCGCCGGTGCCCCCAAAATAGCAGTGCCCTAGGCAACCGCCTAGGTCGCCTAATGGGTTGCGCCGGCCCTGCCCCTGGCCCAAACCCCACAGGAGAGACTCACCCCCACAGCCCCTCACTGGAAGGAGATTCACGGGATAGTTTGATCCCTTCTCCCAGGGCTCTCCAGGGCACAGGTGGCTGCATTTCCTTGCTCGGTTCACACACACACTGAATCCCTCTATCCCCCTCCCAAGGCAGCTCCATGCCCAGCAGGGTTTCTGCTCTCTCTGCAGGGCTAGGAACGGCCCAGCGACTCCCTGAGCCATTCAGCCCCCTCACTGTGTGCTGAGATCCCTGACTCCCTTACAGGGGGCACAGCCCATCCCCCCCAGGCATCACCCTGCCCCAAGGGTCCCTGTGAACATATCCCCCCAGCAGAGAACAGGGTCGGGGTTAAAACAAGGGCGTGTTCTCTGCACCGAGCCCTCCAGGGAGACTTCACCAAGCACCATCTCGCCTGTTTCCTTCCCCCGAGCAGGATTCCCCGTCCCCGACCCGGCCGTGATCTCCTGCATGGAGCGAGGGGAAGAGCTGAGGGTCCCGGATTTCCAGGGCTCCAAGGAAAGGGAGATCCTGAGACGCGCCCACATAGGTGAGGAATGAGCGACACTGGCTCGGAGACCGTCCGGTAAAGGGAAAAGCTGGGATCCCAGCAAAGCCGCCAGGAGCCCCCCAGTTCTGTTTGGTCTCGCTTAGTATTGTCCCCAGCAGGCACCTGTCCTCATGGCAGGCGTCACTCCTGGACCCCAGCAAAGCCACCGTGAGCTGCCCCCCAGTTCTGAACAGCAGCTCCCAGCCCCCAGGATTTAGGAGAGTCTGTCCATGTCTTTTGCTCTTTGCACAACAGCAATAATCTGAAGAATCAACTCAGGCCCAGCTGGGCCCAGTGTGACCACCAGGACTAATTACACACAGGTGGCAAAGCCAGCTAGGGGCATATTACGCCTCTGGTGGCTTCTAAAACACACAGTGAACGCCTCTGGAGGGCTTGCATGCTATTTAAAGGAATACTGTGCAATTCCTATACATCATAGAGATAACTGGAATCTCTAAGCAGCCAGGTGGGACACATTGGTCAGCACAGATTCTGAGGGGAGAGAGCCCCTGACTGAGCCCCCCCTTCGCTCCTGGCAACACAGTGCCCCCTGTCGCTGCATTGGGCCAGCACTGACTGCAAGGTGAGGGCCCCCCCTAGTGAGCCCCCAATCCTGCTCCCTGCAGCACAGCGCTCCCTAGTGTCGCACTGGGGCCAGCGCTGACTCAGCTGGTCGTCCCCTCAGTAGAGCGGGTGGCTGATGTTACAGGAGAGGTTCGTTCCTAGAGTTGGGGGACAGGACCCCAAAGCTAGCTAGCAGTGCTTGAGAGACTTGCATGGGAAGAGGCTAAGAGCCCCTGAGCCAGCCAGTCCCCCACCATCCTGGGCAATTTTTAAATCAAGTTTGGACGTTTTTCTAAAAGATCTGTGCTACTTCAAACAGGAAGTAATTCGTGGATGTTCTCTGGCCTGTGCTCTCTAGGAGGTTGGATTAGATGATCTCTTCTAGCCTTAGAATCTATGAAGCGATGAATTTTGGACCTTGGTAAAATTATGATCCCCGCCTGGATTCTCTCTCTCCCTCAGCAGGTGCCGGGAGAGAGAAGGAGAATTCCCAGCAGGAAGGGCCTGTGGGAGCGGAGCCGAATGGGACGTCCCGGAGCCCTGAACGGGGAGATAGCGGCAGAACAGGCCGGCAGCGGGCAGAGAAGGAGCCAGGGTGCAGGCGCAGGAGGGCACGGCCCGTCAACTGCGGGGATTGTGGGAAAAGCTTCACGAAGAACTCCGAGTTAATCAAACACCAGCGCACGCACACGGGTGAGAGGCCCTACCAGTGCCCTGATTGCGGGAGGTGCTTCGCCATCCGCTCCAGCTTGGATCGCCACCAGCGGGTCCACACCGGCGAGCGGCCCTTCCCCTGCACCCGCTGCGGGAAGAGCTTCAAGCTTAGCTCGGCCCTGAGCCGGCACCGGCGTGTCCATGCTCAGGAGGGGCCCTGTTTCTGCGCTGAATGCGGCAGGGGCTTCAGGCACAGTGCTGCACTGACCCAGCACCAGGCTGAGCACCTGAACCACGGAGACCCCACCAATGGACCTGTGGGGACACGGGTCTACAAAGACCCCTTTGTGCAGGCACGGGACCTCGAGGGGGAGGCTGGTGGGATGTGGGATGCTGAGCCTGTGAAAGAGGCGAGTGGGTGATGGGATCTGCACTTGGGTTGTGGGTCTGGGCAGGAGACGCTGGAGTGAGAAGAGAGCAGCTCTAAGGAATGCAGGGACCGAACCTGTGACCTCTGGATCTAACATCTGGAGCTGGGCTGTGAGGCAGTGTGGTCTAGTGCAGTGGTTCTCAACCAGGGGTAAACGTATCCCTGGGGGTACGCAGAGGTCTTCCAGGGGGTACGTCAGCTCATCCAATATTTGCCTAGTTTTACAGCAGGTTACATAAAAAGCACTAGCGAAGTCAGTACAAACTAAAATTTCACACAGACAGAATGAGAAAGTCAGCAGTGCTGTGACATATTTGTATTTTTTTTGTCTGATTTTGTAAGCAAGTAGTTTTTAAGTGGAGGTGAAACTTGGGGGTACGCAAGACAAACCAGACTCCTAAAAGGGGTCCAGTTGTCTGGGAAGGTTGAGCAGCACTGGTCTAGTGGACAGAGCACTACATTAGGACTTCTGGGTTCTCTTCCTGGCTCAGTCTCTGGCTTGCTGGGTGATCTCAGGCAAGTAATGGCCACCTCTGTGCCTCAGTTTCCTCATCTGCAAAATGGGGACAATGATACTGTAAAGTTCTTTGAGATCTTCTAATGGAAATCACTAGATAAGAGCCGGGCATAATTATAATGGCTGAAAAATTTTCATTTAAACTTTATTTGGATGAAATATTGGATTTTTGATTAAATGAAGTTTTTCCATGAAAAGTGTTTGCATTCCATGGAAAATGTTGAATTTTTTTTGTTAAAGAAACAGATCCCCGAAAACAGAAAAATTTCAGCCGGAAACTGAAATGTTTCAATTTGTGTATGTGCCCTAGTGCTTCCTGAGAGTTGTGCTTTGGTTATACTCTATGGACTACATATCCCATGATGCACTACCTCCCATCTCCTAGGGGTGACCATAGTACATCATGGGAGATGTAGTCCAACCAGGTAGGCCACTGCCAGCCTATGGAAGAGAATGGGAGCACGAGGCACCAAAACTACAACTCCCATGAAGCATTTCCAAATTTAAATTTTTTGTTTTGTCTGAAATTTTCCAATTTTTGCTGAAAAAAACAAAATTTTCCTTGAAAAATGTAGGCAAATGATTTTTTCCTCCTTTTCTCATCAAAAACTTCGGGGGGGAACCCCCCAAAACATTTTCCATCAAGCTCTACCCACAGTCCCCTTTGGCTTGAGCTAATGGACCAGGCCCGTTAGCTGGGAGGCAGTAGCGTAACCCACTGGTGATGTATGTCATAGCTCCCCCTCTGTCCCTGATCCACAAAGGATATGAGTCTGTTACAGCCCTGGTTAAAGGGGGTTTGGTCTTTGCTATAACAGCTTATATTTTTCTATTTTGAGGTCACTGGTGCAATCCTGGATGGTCTGACTGACATTAGCAGCTGTGTGATGTGAATAAGCCACAAAGCAGTTGATGGAGGAAAAAGTGAGGCTGATTGTTTTGCTTCACAACAAACACCTCCAGGAATTACTGCAGCCCTCAAGGTGCAAACTGCCCCAGAATGGGGTTCATTTCCCCCTGCTCTGCCCCTTGCTCAGCAGGAATCATTAACCATCTCACACACTGATTCCTGGCTCTGCCACCAACTTGCTATGTGACCTTCAGCAAGTCATTTTGCCACTGTCTCCCCTCCTATTCCTTGTCTTATTTAAACAGTGAGCTCTTGGGGGCAGGGACTGTCTCTCACTGTGTCTGTGCAGCACCTGGCACGATGGGGGTTCTGATCTCGGTCAGGCCTATGCAGTGCCTGGCATGATGGGGGCCTGATCTCAGTGGTGGTATGTGCAGCGCCTGGCACATGGGGGGCCCTGATCTCAGTGATGACCCTTTGCACTAGTAGTATAAATAATAAATTACAAATCCCATCCTGATCCCTAAGGTTAGAGCCTTCATGATTCACATCCCCCGCCTGGCTTTGCATTGCCTATATCTAGAGGGGAAGCTTTATTTATTTTAGTATTTCTGTTTGTCTATTCTTCTCTTTCATTTAAGAGCTTGGCTCAGGATTTGACGCATCTGGAGAGGAGTGGTTACTGGCTCTGGCTTGAGAAATGCGAGTTTCCTACCTTGTTACAGAGACAAAAAGGGGTGGAATATGTTATGTCTTGAAGGCACTGAAGAGATCAGGACTCCTGGGTTCTATCCCCAGCTCTTGCAAGGGAGCGTGGTCTAGTTGGTTAGAGCAAGAGGACAGGGAGTCAGGACTTGTAGGTATTCTGGCTGCGATGTGCTGTGTTAAACTTTAAAAGTCACTTCCACCAGTACAAAGCAACAGAGAGTCCTGTGGCACCTTTAAGACTAACAGAAGTATTGGAGCATAAGCTTTCGTGGGTGAATACCCACTTCGCCAGATTCAGACTAACACGGCTACCCCTCTGATACTTTCTACCAGTACCTCACTTTCCTCATCTGTAAACTGAGGGTGATAAGACCAACCTTCCTCCATGCAGCAGTTTGAGAGCTATGGCTGAAATGTTCTATGTCTGTGTAAAATAAATGCTCTGTATGTAAGTGTTGCATTGTCCTAGGTTTAAAACACCATGGCTCTTCAGTGTGTGTGTGTGTGTGTGTGTGTAACACACGTGTTGGTGATGAATGCAATAGAACTATTAACATTATGTAAATTAAATCTACTCCCCCTGTTTGTCAGATCTAGCTTTCTGTTATCTGCAGAGGACTAGAGATGGTTGGAAATATGTTGATAAAATGTTTCCATCAAAAATGCTTATTTGCTGAAACCAAAATTATTTGTGGGAAATTTTTGATAAATTTCTTGACTGAAAAAACAAAACCAACCCAACCATTTTCAAATTGTTCAAATTACTTGTTTTGAGATTTTTTTAAATTAAAAATTTAATTTTTCCATTTCAAACCAACTTTTCATTTGGAAATGTAAGCTAATTATAGGGGGGAATATTACAAAAAATGGTCAAAATTAAAATGAAACATCATGAAATTATCAAAATGAAACCTAAACCTGTTTTTGTTTGTTTGTTTGTTTTTTGTTTTTCCAGATTTTCAGTTCACTAAAGATTTCAAAATTTTGACTTTGAATCCCAATTCAGGATGGGAAAAATTTCCAAAAATTTGAAAATTTTCATGGGACGGAAAACAATTTCCTGCCCAGCTCTACGTAGGAGCTCCTTTTGGATTTTCTCCTCCTTTTTGATCACTACTCTTGTGTGCCCACCCCATAGCATGGGTAGGCAGGCCAAAGCTGGGATCTTTGGCCACTAAATACGGCACAGGCCTCTATCCCTATGAGCTCAAAGATGGACTCATTTAGCAGTAGTACGTTATTCTCCATGCAGCTCAGGCACTGGAGGGACAGATGGCACATGCTTTGCCAGTGAACATATTCCCCCTGTCAGTTCCTGAGCATCTCAGTTCAAGTCCTTGCTCAGGGTCTACAAAGTGCAAGGCCAGGTGGCCCCATAGCTAGAGCTGCTCTCTCTAGTGTGTCTGGCCTTTCTGTCACACCCCACTTGTATTTCTAGGGGCAGCTGCTACCACCCTAAAGGAGGCATGTGAAGTACTGTCAACATGGATGCCTGGTATGGCTATTTCCCTGCTGACTCTGAGCATGCCCAGGAGAAGCTCATCTGATCTTCCCAAGACAGTTGTGGCATCTGGCTTAATCTGGAGCCTGCTCGCCCTACTGTGGGCTGATCTGGTATCCGTCTAGTAACACTGGGTTCCTACAACAAGTCTAACTGGTTCTAATTTAGCAGTAACTAAGGATCTCTTCCACAACAGCCCATCAAGGAATGGGGGTTACACTGGCACAGCAAATGTCTCCTTCAACTGCCATGGAACCTTCAGGCCCCAACATTCTGTCCTCCCGCCATTTCCAACTGCCACAGAAGGCCACTCCATATGGGTATCCTGTATTGTCCCCTCCTCTTGGACATGGTCTGCCAGCTGCTGCAGGAATGTTTTTTAGGTTTAACTTTGGTCTTTTTGTTAAGGCCAAAGTTTAGCTATTTAAGTCAAAGCAGCCTGCGAAGAGTTACAAAGGGCTCTCACAAAGCTGGGTGATTGATTGGGCAACAAAGCAGCAGATGAAATGCAATGTTGACAAATGCAAAGTAGTGGATATTGGAAAACATAATCCTAATTATACATATAAAAGGACGGGGTCTCAATGAGCTGTTACCACTCAAGAAAGAGATCTTGGAGTCATTGTGGATAGTTCTCTGAAAACATCCACTCAATGTGCAGCCGCAGTCAAAAAAGTGAACAGAATGTTAGGACCCATTAGCAAAGGGATAGAGAACAAGACATACTGCCGCCATATAAATCCATGGTACAGGCACATCCTCCTGCACCCCTGCCCCAGCCTGGAGCCCCCTCCTGCACCCCAAACCCCCGCCCCAGCCCCCTGAGCCAGCCGGGTGAAAATGAGCTAGTGAGGGTGGGGAGAGCGACCCACAGAGGGGATGGAATGAGTGGGGGCGGGGCCTAAAAGGAGGGGCAGGGCCTAAAAGGAGGGGCGGGGCAAGGGTGTTCTGTTTTGTGGGAGTAGAAAGTGCGGCACTGGGGCCAGCACTGACTGGGAGGGGAGCGTGCCCCCTACTGAGCCCCCACCCCACCGGGCTTAGCAATGGCTAAGTGGATTCCTCTGCAAGCAGCCAGCAGGAAACCCCACATTGTAGCCTGTGCATTGAACGTCCGTCGGATTTGTGATCCTGCAAAGTTCCTTCCCAGACTGGGGGTGAGGGGTGGGGGCTCCCCCAGAAATGCTCGTCACTCAGAAGGCGGCCCTGGGTTATTACTTTTGAATAAGTCTCATGCGAGTGAACCCAGGTCACATGATTTCTAAACCACTCCTGATTTTTCACCCGGGTCACACGTTTTCTAAGCTCCTCTCGTGATGGTGGATTTTGGGGCGATTCATTTTTGCGGCTGACAACGCGGGGGGGAAATTCAGGGTTAATTCCACTGAGTTCCCAAGCCGGGGAGAGAGAAGCAGGAAGTGATCTGAAATGGGGACACAATAACCTAGGGACCTTCCTGTGTCAGCCCCCCCTGGGCTCGCCTCGGAGTCACTCCCTACAGCCTGTGTGGAAAGGGGCTGAATCCCCGTCTGCAGCCCCAGGGCCCCGGAGGGAATCGCCCTGGCCGGAGCGGTGAGAGGGGTAGGGAGTCCCAGCGAGAGGGGCAGGCAATGGGTGCAAGCAGCCAAGGAGAGCAAATGAGAAAAGGGCTGTGGGTCGGGATTGAGGGGGGCTGGCAGGGCTGTGGGGCAGCACGGAGGCCAGGGCTGGGATGGCAGGGGGCTGTGGGTCAGGATCGAGGGGCACCAGCAGAGCTGTGGGGGAGCTGCTGGGAGCTGCCAGCTGTACAGTGACTAGACTATTTCCCAGACCCAGTTCAGGTGGTCCCAGGGTAGGGGTGCGCCTCCTCGACGGGGGAGCTCCAGAAGGAGGAGAGGGAACTGCTCCCCAAGTGGCTGGAGTTTGGGGGCTGCTAATGGGGCTGATTGTGCTCCAGCAGGACCCACTCCTCGTGGGAGCGGTCATGGGCTCTAGCTGAGGGGTTTGATCCCCACTGGGTCTGATCCCTGACCCTGTTTCCCTTCCAGATTTGCACTGGCTGTCCGGTCCGCATGAAGAGGGGAGTGATGGAGGGCAGGATCTCCTGCCCTGGCTCCTTATTCCCGGCTTCCAGGTGAGCTGCTGCCGAGCCATCCTCCTGGGTTTGCTGGCCTACCAAACCCTCCTCTCCCTTCTCCTCCATTTCTACCCCATCTATCCCCTTTAGGCCCTATCCGCAGGGTTTCCCACCCCCAGGGGATGGTGGCGACTTGGCAGACCCTTCTCATGGGTGCAGGGGTAGCAGGAGGTCACGCAAGGGCACTCTCCCCTGTGGGGCCACTGATTTCCCCCTCCCACCCCACTGAGAAGGAGTTGTTGCCCATTGGTGATTGTACGCCACAGATCTCCCCTCTGTGCCTGACCCACAGAGGACAGGAGTCGGTTCCAGCCCGTTTTGCGGTGCCTTGGTTCTTCAGCTCAAGCTGTAGCAGTGTGCGCTCTTAGTTCTGCAGGTCCCTGGTGTGTTGGCTGAGATGGTGGCCATCACAGCATGTTGCTTAGAGATGAGGCCTCTCTGCTCAGCAGCACAGCACGAGCCGAAGGCAGGAATCCCAGCTCCCTCCACCTGCCGGGGAGTGTGCTGGCTTCTCCACCAGCCTGGGTATGAAGTTGTGGGGAGGACGTGGGATGGCGCAGTTGGTTCAGGGGAGCAAAGGTAGCGCAGTGAAAGGACGAGAGAGACCATCTCTTAGAGAGAGGGGTACCCTGGAGGAGACAGAGTTCAGGGATGGGCAGACAGACCGAAGCGCACACACCTGTTTTGCCCAAATCCCACAATCCTTTGTGCCCTCAGAGGATCGTGGGGCGGGGGGAGAGTTTAGCCATTTTGTGGCATGTGGACCAAAATGGAGGCTGAGAAGCAGCAAGGCATTGTGGAGGAGCAGAGCTGTAGTCAGGTGGCTATCAGCTTCTCCGTTCTGGGCCAGCCGAAGCGCTTGTGAGATCACAGCTCGAGGCTACAAGTGGCGAGTTGCAGGAATCTCAGCCTCTGGAGATCGCTAGAGCATGGATCGTCCCGGCCAGGTCTACAGGGGTGCAGCCTCTGTCTTGGCCACTCACAGACAGGAGACTGTTTGGAAGCCGTAGCCAATCTGAGTGCGAAGCCCAGGAGGCTGTAGAGGGGAGGTACTTTGGTTGGGGTCAGCTCTTCAAAATCTCTCCCTTTGCCAGCCAACATGATCTCCCTGATCCACCTCGCTTAGAGAGGGCAGGTTTGGTACCAGGAGCCGGTTAGCAAGGACCATAGGATTTAGAGAGATACAGGGTGCACCGGAGTCTCTCACCACTTCCTCTCAGGTTTCACTCCCACTTCCACATGTTGGAAAGGTCTCAGTAGTCCACCATGTTCCCACAGAGCAGCCCTGGCTCTCTAACAAGATTGATTTAACTCACTGAAAAAAGGTAACTCGATCACAGTCTATAACCACCTTTGTGGGGCGGAGATTCTTGAGGGCAGAGGACTCCGTTAACTTAATAGACAAAGTAGGAGCAAGATCCGAAGGCTTGAAGTGGAAGTTAGATTACTTCAGCCTGGAAGTAAGGCGCACATTTTAAACGGGGAGCGTGATTAACCAGATTCTCAAAGGACGGAGTCTTGAAATCCAGATGGAACCTCTCCTTCTAAAATGTATGCTCTAGTTCAACCACAAGTTATTGGGCTGGATATACTGAGTGCGGAATTGCTGAGTGATTCCTCTCACCTGAGTTATACAGGGGATTGGATGATATGATCAGAACAGTCCCTTCTGGCTTCAATATATGGCTCTTTTTGACTCTGTTGTAGAAGCATATCCCTTCTCTTCCTTTCCTGCCCCAGCCCACTTCTTTGTAATCTCTCTCTTCCAAAACCGACACCAAGGAAACCTCTCGCTGCTTTCCACAAGCTTTCTGTGCTGCCCCTTGTGGCTCATGCACTGATTTTGTGGAGGGAAGGGAATTGGTGCAGTAGGTTCTGATGGGGGTCCCTTGTGGTTCCAGGTGCCGGTGACGTTCAAGGAGGTGGCCGTGTGCTTCCGCAAGGAAGAGTGGGGTGACCTGGACGAAGGGCAGAGGCAGCTCTATGGGGCGTCTTTCACGAACATTATGAGACTCTGACTTCGCTGGGTGAGGAGCTGCTTCTCCTTGAGGATTAGGAGCAGGGGGTTGCATGTGTGCACTGAACTGCCCAGGGCAACTGCTCTGGGGTCATCACTCGAGTCAATTAGCAAGTTTTAAGATGGCTTAATAGTTTCCATTTGCTTGAGTCCTCCCAGCCTCTTTGTGTGTGTATCCTTGACTCCTCTATAGGGGAGCGGCCCATCTCTCCCCACTGGCATCTCACTGCCCCAATGGGTCCCCATGAACTTTCCCCCTCTTGGATACTGTTTCTCCCAGCAGAGAACATGGTCAAGGTTAAAATCTGGGAGCGTTCCCTGTATCAAGGCCCCCATGGGAGATTTCACCAAGCGCCATCTTGCCTGTTTCCTTCCCTGTCAGCAGGATTCCCTGTCCCTGACCTGGCCATGACCTCCCGGATGGAGCGAGGGGAAGAGCCGAGGGTCCCGGATCTCCAGGGCGCCGAGGAAAAGGAGATCCCGAGAGGTCCCCACACAGGTGAGGAATGAGCGACACTGGCTCAGAGACCAACCAGGAGTGAAGGGGGAAGCTGGGATCCCAGCAAAGACACAGGAAGCCCCCCAGTTCTGTCTCCTCTCACTCAGTATCGTCCCAGCAGGTGCCCTGTCCTCATGGCAGGTGTCACGTCTGGATCCCATCTGCCCTGCCTGACTCTGGCAGGAGTCCTCACCTCCCCCAGCCTTTCTCTGAGGACTCAGCTGGGCTGTTGAGGCAGAACCTCCTCTCCTCTGCCCTCAGGGAAGGGTTTGAGGGATTCGCTGCCTGCCCATCAGGTTTTCTGCTCAGTGACAAACCCCTTTGCTGCCCCCTCTCTACCTGGTGCAGGGAACAAGCCCAGCTGGATTCTCTCTCTCCCAGCAGGTGCCGGGATGGTGAGTGAGAATGAAGAGGAGAATCACCAGCGGGAAGGGCCTATGAGAGCGAAGCCACACGGGACGTCCCAGAGCCTCGAGCAGGGAGAGGCCGTCGAGAGCCAGGGTGGGGCGGGGCTGGGACAGGGGAAGGCCCAGGCTAAATCCGCACCCCAGGCACGGCACAGGCGGGTGGGCCGTGTCATCTGTGGTGACTGCGGGAAGAGCTTTGTGAAGAACTATGACCTCTTCAAGCACCAGCGGGTCCACACAGGAGAGAAACCTTACAGCTGCCCTGACTGCGGGAGGAGCTTCGCCTTCCACTCCACCCTCAGCAAACACCAGCACATCCACACCGGCGCCAGGCCCTTCCAGTGTGCCGAGTGCGGGAAGAGCTTCCGGCAGAAAGGCCACTTGACCCGCCACGGTCGCGTCCATGCTGGGTTAAAGCCCTACGTCTGCGCTCACTGCGGGGCAGCCTACAGCACCCGCACCAACCTGCTGCGGCACCAGAGCGGCCACACGGGGGAGCTGCCCTACAAGTGCACGGAGTGCGGCCGGCGCTTCGGGGAGATCGCCGCCCTGGTGGCGCATCTGGTGGCGCACTCCGGGGAGCGGGCCCACAAGTGCCCCGAGTGCGGGAAGAGCTTCCGGCGCGGCTCGTCGCTGACGGAGCACCGGCGGGTGCACACCGGGGAGAAGCCCCACGTCTGCCCCCAGTGCGGGGAGAGCTTCATGCGCCGCGCCACCTTCAACGACCACGTGCGGGGCCACTCAGGGGAGCGGCCCAACGTCTGCGACGTCTGCGGGAAGAGCTTCACCAAGCGGCACTCGCTGCTGCAGCACCAGCGGTCTCACACCGGAGAGAAGCCTCACCAGTGCCCCGACTGCCCCAAGAGCTTCATCGCCAGCTCTGCTCTGGTGCAGCACCGCCGGATCCACACTGGCGAGACGCCCTACCGCTGCGAGGAGTGCGGGCGCAGCTTCAGCCAGCGCTCGGTGCTGACCACCCACCGGCGGCTGCACACCGGCGAGCGGCCCTACAAGTGCGGCCAGTGCGGGAAGGGCTTCAGCCAGAGCTCGGCGCTGACCCAGCACCGCCGCACCCACACGGGGGAGTCGCCCTATGGCTGCGCCCAGTGTGGGCGGAACTTCAGCGGCATGTCGGCCCTCAAGCGGCACCACCGGACCCACACCGGCGAACGGCCCTTCCGCTGCGGCCAGTGCGGGAAGGGCTTCAAGCAGAGTTCCACGCTGGTCCAGCACACCAGGATCCACACACAGGAGAGGCCCTTCTCCTGCACCCATTGCGGCAAGAGCTTCAGCCAGCGGTCGGCTCTCGCCAAGCACCAGCGGACTCATGCCAAGGAGAGCGGCGGCTCCCACGAGGCCGTGGGGACGCGGTTCTACAAAGACCCCTTTGTTCAGCCGGGGGAGGGCGGCACCGAGCCCGAGGACGTGGTGGTGGTGCTCCCACCGGGGACGTGGGATTGTGAGGTGACCCCCCACGTGAAGGAGGAGCCGGGGACACCCCTGCAGGTGAAGGAGGAACTGGAGCTGCCTCAGCATATTCAAGATGGGCCCCATCGGGTTAAACAGGAGCAGCCGGAGCTGCCACAGGAAATTAAAGAGGAGCCAGCGCCCCCCCTGCAGATTAAAGAGGAGCCTGAGTGAAGGGAAGATTTTTGGGAGGGGCTGGATTGAGGGTTTGGGCATCGGATGGTGGAATAAGAATTAAACGTGGAGGGTTTTTTTCCAGGGACACTGAGCCACCCACCTACCCAGACAGCCGGGGACAAGATGGAGGGGTCAGAGCCCGGGATGTCGGAATAAAAAATGAAACACAAAGTTTATGAAGGAAAAATGTAAAGGGCAGTTACGTTCTGCTTCTCGGGGGTCCCGGGCATCCCCTCCTCACTGGAGTTGGCCAACAAAGTGCCCCAGGTTGGGGTAGTTTTCCCCCTTCCCCACTTGGCAGGGATCATTAACCCCTCCTGGGCCCAGCTTGGCTCCTAATGGTAGAGCTGTAGCATTTTTAGCCTTGGTAACGGAGACCCCTGGCTCTGTGCCGCCCATGCCTAGAGGAGAGTGAAAAAATGCTTTTCATCAGGGGTTTTCTCTGTGGGTTTTTTCTTTCTTATTTCTCCCCGGTCAATAAACAAGATCTTGGTGAAGATGAACTCTTCTCTGTAGTGTGGTAGCCCCTAGGAACCCCACTCACGGACCAGGACCCCACTGTGCCTGGCACTGTACAAACACACACCAAAAAAGCAGTTCCCGGAGCACAGATTTGACTGTGGAGATGGAGGGGGGGCGATTGCCAATGTGCTGGCAGGGGAGACAGGGTGTTGGGGGGAAGAAAATAAAAATGCCATCCTCCATGGTACCGCGAGTCATAAAAGGCCTTGAGGAGGCTACAAGGATTGTCTTCGTAATAGATCTGTTTAGGGCACAGTACGCCAGCCTGTAAAGTAAATAGACTCTCCTCGCTGTGATGCCTGAGACTCCTCCACAGGACGCACTTGTGAATATGTCACTGCAGCTTTCCGGTTACTGATCTTGGCATAGAGCTTCCTTCAGCCACCATGGAGACTTCCTGGCCCCACCAGGCCCATTTCCCGCCATTTCCAACAGCCACAGACACCTCCCCACCCACCAGGCCAATTTCCCGCCATTTCCAACTTGAACCTCCTGCCGTTTGCAACTGCCACAGACCCGTCAGGCCTGCAGCCCTCCCCAGAGTCTGCTGAGGGGAGTGGGGGTGGGCTTCACAACGGGTGGGCTCCATAGCTGATCATTCACCTCCAAATATTGCACAAACCATGAGGCGGGAAAGGGAAGAGACTCCTGTACCCCTTGACGCTGTGTGGGATGGGGAGGGGGTGAGGAAGTGACTAGGAACATCCAGGAGTGGATTGAGCCGGGACACCAGGGTTCAGGCCCCAGCCCTTGGGAAGAGATGTGTGATCGGTACCTAACATGACTGCCCAGGACCTCTGTTTGAAGGCCTCTGTGCAACCGGGCACCATCTCAGCCCAGCACAACATTGGGGTCAGCACTGGCTGAGAGGGGAGAGTGCCCCCGACTCTGTGGGTATTGTAACCTGACAGGGGTCATTAGTGGACCAGCGATGGGAAGCAGAACCGCATTCCCCCAAAGAAGCCCCTGCATCCATTGGTGTGAGCATGGAGGGACATAGGCGCGGGACGTAGGAGTGTGAGGGGTGCTGCAGCATCCCCAGGTTTTGCGCCCCTGCCGCCCAGGGTCCTGGCTGCTGGTCCTACGCCCCTCTGCTGCCCGGGGTTGCAGCTGCCAGCTCCACTGCCAGCCCCGGGTCCCACGAGGCCACCAGCCCTTCGCTGCCAGCCCTGCATGTGGGGTGGCAGCCCTGTGCCCGAGGGCTCCACTGCTGGCCCCACATGCGGGGTCCCGGCAGCTGGCCCCATGGCTGGGGCTCCCCACTTGCCCCTAGCTGTGGCCCCAGCCTCCACTGTCTTACCCCTGTCCACGTCCCCCCTCCCAGAGCCAAGGCCCTGCTCCCGGCCCCAGAGCTAGGGGGTGGTGAGGGGCACGGACAGGGTTTAGAGGGGTGCAGCTCAGCACCCCCCTCTCCAAAAACTGTTCCAGTGCCACTGTGCAGGGAGGGCTGGTGTAGGGGACCAGATGTCCTGATTTGATAGGGACAGTCCCGATTGGGTCTTTTTCTTATATAGGCTCCTATTAACCACCACCCCCTGTCCTGATTTTTCACACTTGCTGTCTGGTCACCCTAGGCTGGTGAGGGGCAATTCCCAGTGGAGTTGCTGGCTCCCCTGGGAGAGTCTATAGCCCAGAGCCCCAGTTATTCCGACTCGAGCCCAGATCCTCAAAGATATTTAGCCTCCTAACGTCCGTTGAAATCTCCCCCTTACAACCACTGCTGAACCCAAGGCCCCAAATCACTAGAAGTTAGGAGCCTAAATATCTTGGAGGGCCTGGGCTGTGGTGCACAGAGCCAGCAGGGATGGGCTCACTCCTCAGAAACGTTTCACAGTGTTTCCCGATCCGGGAAGTTAATGGGTTAAAACCACCAAATCTCCCAAACCAGCCTGTACCAGAAGCGGGGACTGTAATAGTGCTGGGACCTTCCTGTCCAGTCCCCTGCATCCTGGACTCAGAGTCACTCCTGTGCATCCCTGCAGCATCCTCAGGCCAGGGCCCAGGGGAATCACCCCAGCTGGCTGGGAGGGGAGGGGGGGGCACCAGGTGCTGGGGAGACAGAGAGCGGCAACCAGAGGCGGCTCCAGGGGAGGGAGGGAAACAGCAGCAAAGGCAGGAAATCGCTGCCTGGAGGCTGGAAAGAAGCAGCCAGGATTGAGGAGCAGAGGTGGGGGAGTTTGCGGGGCCCATGGCAGCTCCAAGCCACAGCTCTTAGCCTGGAAACCCCAGAAGCCTCGAGGGTTGCACCACGGTGGGGCCTGAGCTCTCAGCTGTGCTTGCCCTTTGTGGCTAGGATGCATGCGCCCCTCCACATAATGCTCCCCTGTTATCTCTCTCCCAGGCTCTGCTCGAGTCCTGGTTGCAGTTCGGTCAAGCTGGGCAGGAAGTGGTCTCAGATAAGATGGATTCCCCGAGCCTTCAGCTGGTGCGACTGAAGTGTGTATCCCAGGAGGAACTTCCAGGATCCTGGAGCACGCCGTCCCAGGAGCCCCGAGAGCAACGGGAAAGGGGTACTGAGCAGGGTGGTCGGGATGGGGTGGGAGAGCAGCTGAGGGGGCACCGTAGGACTAAGACCGGTGCCAAGGGGGCAGCCTTACAAGGGGCGAGCGGGTGCCAGGGGCTAAGCATGACCCCAGAAGGGTTTGTCTAGAAGGGGGCAGATACCCGCATTGGGACCCCCCACATAATACATTCTTCACATTCCCCCCCCCCCGCCCCTTCCCAGATCAGCTTCCACCCCAGATATCCGAGGAGGAGAGCGATGATGAGCAAGAGTCCGTTTCATCGACCCCTATGGTCGGCTTCCAGGTGAGCTGCGTGGTCACCCCATCCTCGCTGTAGAAGGATGGAGCCCAGCGTCTCTCCGAGGGGAGGGGTTGGGGATGTTAACTGGTTCCTCTCTCAGGCTTGGAGGGATCATTCAAAAGCCCACCGATCCCGCTCTTTCTGTGACTTTATTTTGAACAGCAGTAGGGTGCCAGATCCTGAGGCACTGAAATCTGTTGCACAAGCCCATTGGCTACAGTGAGGGAGGGATTCAGTCCTAATTTGGGAGCAGGGAGAATTCTTTCCCTTGTGAATATCATCCCATCACCCTCACTCTTTAAACTCCTTCCCTCCAGTCCTTGCTCCCATCCCTCTATCCCCTTTCTCTGCCCCACTCCCCCTCTTCCTCCCTCCCTCCCTCCCTGACACTTCTTCCTCATCCCTGCTTCCCCCTGCTGTCAGATGGGACTGTGGGGTTTCTTCTGGTTCCAGGCGCTGGTGGCGTTCGAGGAGGTGGCCGTGTATTTCTCCCGGGAGGAGTGGGGGCTCCTGGACGAAGGGCAGAGGCAGCTCTACAGGGACGTCATGCAGGAGAATTACCAGACTCTGATCTCGCTGGGTGAGGCACTGCTCCCCCTTGGGGATCAGGAGCTGGTGGGTGGGTGGGTGGGGGGTTCAGAAGTGCCCAAGGTGGTTTTGGCCCATCAGATAAGTTATCTATGCGGGGTTAGACCTAGGTTTTATTTTTGTCGTCTGCCTGCATCCAGCTCACCTGTGCGTGGGAATCGCTGACTCCCCTATGGGGTGCAGCCCATCTGCCCCCAGACATCTCATTGTCCCAAAGGGTCCCTGTGAACATATCCCCCCTGCTTGGATCCTGCACTCCACCCAACAGAGAGCGGGGCCAGGGTTAAAACCAGGGCACGTTCTTTGTGAGCCCTTGGATGAGATTTCACCAAGCGCCGTCTCGCCTGTTTCCTTCCCCGCCAGCAGGAGTCCCCGTCCCCGACCCGGCCGCGATCTCCTGGATGGAGCGAGGGGAAGAGCCGGGGGTCCCGGATCTCCAGGGCTCCGAGGAAAGGGAGATCATGAGAGGCACTGGCGCAGGTGAAGAATGAGCGACACCGGCTCGGAGACTGTTCGGGAGAGAAGGGAAAAGCTGGGAATGCCCACCCAGTTCTGTCTCAGTTACTATGGCAACGCCCACAGGCCCTGTTCAGGATCTGGGCCCCACTGAGCACAAAGACAGACAAACACAAAGACAGACAGGTGCCTGCCCCAAGGAGATTACCCCCTTGAACGACAAAGGACGGGCGAAGGGGATGGGTGAATGGGGTCTGGTTGATATCTCTAGACAGGTTAGACCCTAACAATGCAGGGCCAGATCCCCAGCTGGTGTAAACGAGTGTTACTCCATGGGCGTGTATGGAGTGATGCTAATTTATACCAGCTGAGAATCTGGACCCATTGACTCCAGTGGAATTACAGTCAATATATACTGCCTGGGGATTTGACCCATTCTCTTCCCTGCATTGGGGTCAGCACTGACTGCATGAAGAGAATGCCCCTTACTGAGCCCCTTTCCCTCCCCCACTCCCTGCAGCACAGCACCCCGTACTGATCAATGCTGAGGCGAATTACTGGATGCTCTCTCTCTATGTGCTATGTGAGCATTAGATCCAAGTCACTGTCGTGGTTCTGCCGAGCTGTGGTCATGTCCAGCTTCTTGAATGAGGGGTTCCCGTGAGATGAGCCTGTTTCTGATCCCAGCGGAGATATCGAAGCACATGGTCAGACCCTAGCTGGATTCTTTCTCTCTCCCCGCAGGTGCCGGGAGGGGAAACCCCCAACAGGAAGGGCCTACAGGAGTGGAGCTGCACAGGACGTCCCAGAGCCCAGAGCGGGGAGAGGCATCTGGTGGCGTGAGATGGCAGCAGGGGAAGCCGTCTCAGCAGGAAAGACCCAAGACCGGTGGTCACCCGCGGGCAAGAGAGGGACCCATCATCTGCGGGGATTGTGGGAAAAGCTTCGGGAAGAGCTCGGAGTTCGTCAAACACCAGCGCACCCACACGGGCGAGAGGCCCTACCAGTGCCCTGACTGTGGGAGGAGCTTTGCCATCCGCTCCAACCTCCTCCGCCACCAGCGCATCCACACCGGCGCCAGGCCTTACCCATGTGCCGAGTGCGGGAAAAGCTTCCGCCACAAGGAGCACCTGACCCGCCACAACCGCGTCCACGCCGGGTTAAAGCCCTACATCTGCGCCCACTGCGGGGCAGCCTACAGCACCCGCACCAACCTGCTGCGGCACCAGAGTGGCCACACGGGGGAGCTACCCTACAAGTGCACGGAGTGCGGCCGGCGCTTCGGGGAGATCGCCGCCCTGGTGGCGCATCTGGTGGCGCATTCTGGGGAGCGGGCCCACAAGTGCCCCGAGTGCGGGAAGAGCTTCCGGCGCGGCTCGTCACTGACGGAGCACCGGCGGGTGCACACCGGGGAGAAGCCCCACGTCTGCCCCCAGTGCGGGAAGGGGTTCATGCGGCGCTCCATCCTCAATGGGCACCGGCGCACCCACACCGGCGAGCGGCCCAACGCCTGCGGGGAGTGTGGCAAAGGGTTCACCCAGCGGTCGTCCCTGCTGCAACACCAGCGCACCCACCGGGGCGAAAGACCCTACCCGTGTCCCCAGTGTGGGAAGAGCTTCAGCCAGAGATCGGCGCTAACCACCCACCGGCGGCTGCACACCGGGGAGCGGCCCTTCCACTGCGCCCAGTGCGGGAAGAGCTTCAGCCAGAGCTCGGCGCTGATCCAGCACCAGCGGACCCACACCGGCGAGACCCCGCACCGCTGTGGGGACTGTGGGAAGGGCTTCGGGGACCGCTCGGCCCTCAAGCGGCACCGGCGCACCCACACGGGCGAGCGGCCCTACCGCTGCACCGAGTGCAGCAAGAGCTTCAAGCAGAGCTCGGCGCTGACGCAGCACGTTCGCATCCACACCGGGGAGCGGCCCTACGTCTGCCCCCACTGCGGGAGGGGATTCTCTCAGGGCTCGGCTCTGGCCCAGCACCAGAGGACTCATGCCAAGGAGAGGGGCCCGTCGGACGTGCCCACTGCCAGCCGCCTGTACAGGGATCCCTTCATCCGGCCACGGGATGTGGAGGAGGGGCAGCAGGGCTGCCCCTGGGGACACGGTGCACCCAGGCAGGCTGAAGGAGAAGCTGCAGTGATAGAATCATAGAAATGTAGGACTCAAAGAGACCTCAAGAGGTCATCAATTCCAGCCCCCTGCGCTGAGACAGGGCCAAGTAAACCTGTCCCTGGCAGGTGTTTGTCCCACCTGTTCTTTAAAACCTCCAATGACGGGGATTCCACAACCTCTCTCGGGAGCCTATTGCAGAGCTTAACTACCCTTAAAATTAGAAAGTTTTTCCTAATATCTAACCTAAATCTCCCTTGCTGCAGATCAAGCCCATTACTTTTTGTCCTTCCTTCAGTGGACAGGGAGAACAATTGATCATCATCCTCTTTATAACAACCCTTAACATATTTAAAGGCTATCGGGTCCCCTCTCAGTCTTCTTTTCTCTAGACCAGGGGCCCCCAACGCGGTGCCCGCGGGGCCGGCAGACGAGCATCTGCCAAAATGCCACCGAGAAGCAGCGTCATCCAGAGGCGTCGCCGCCGGTGGCGACGCCTCTGGATGACGCTGCTTGTCGGCGGCATTTCGGTGGCGACGCCTATTGATGTTGCCGCTTGTCGGCAGCATTTCGGCGGATGCTCGTCCGCTGCCACGGTCCTCCGTGGCTTGTCGTCTGGCGCCTGCCCGACGAAAAAGGTTGGGGACCACTACTCTAGACTAAACATGTCCAGTTTTTTAAGCCTGTTCTTCTAGGTCAGGTTTCCTAAACCTTATATCATTTTTGTTGCTGTTCTCTGGACTCTCTATAATTTATTCACATCTTTCTGTGGTGCCCAAGATTTGAAAACAGTTCTCCAGCTAAGGCCTCACCAGTGCCGAATGGAACAGGACAATGATCTCCTGTGTCTTATGTAAGTCACTCCTGTTAATCCACCCCAGAATGATACTAACCATTTTTGGTTATCTTTATTGGTTATCACTCATCTTTATTGCATTTTATTGATGCAGGTGGGCAGGATAAGGGGCTGGAGGCTGGATTTGGGCATCATGGGGAACAGGAGGTGTTTTGAGTCATTTCTACCAGGAATTCCGTCCTTGCTGGGGACATGTCCCCTTCCCATACCCCTCTCCCAGCAAGGATCATTAACCCCCACAGGCTCAGCCTGTCCCCTAATGTCTGTGCCCATCCCATGGGGGCCCCGTCCCTTCACTCTCCTGGATCTTCCCAGATTTAGTCATCCTTCTCTGCTCCTTCCCCTCTCCTGGGGCCAAGGTCGGGGGTTCGCAGACTGATCCAAAGCCCATTGAAGTCAGTGGGAAGACTCCCATGGGCTTTAGGTCAGCTAATTAATTTCTCTGAGTCTCTGTTCTCAAAGTGTAAACTGAGGATAATCAAAATTCAGATTATGAGCTCTTTGGGGCAGGGACTGTCTCTCACTGTGTGTCTGTGCAGCACCTGGCGCAATTCATTTATTTATAGATTCATTGATTCCAGTGCCAGAAAGGACCACTGTGATAATCTAGTCTGCCCTCACATATAACACAGGCCAGAGAACTTCTTTTAAATAATTCCTAGAGCAGAATCTTTTAGAAAAACATCCAATCTTGATTTAAAAATTGCCAGTGACGGAGAATCCACTGCAACCCTTGGTAAATTGTTCCAGTGGTTAATTCCTCTTACTCTTAAAAATGTATGCCTTATTTCCAGTCTGAATTTGTCTAGCTTCAACTTCCAGCCATTGGATCTTGTTATACTTTTGTCTGCTAGACTGAAGAGCCCATTATCAAATTTCTGTTTCCCAAGTTGGTTCTTATAGAATGTAATCATGCCTTCCCTTAACCTTCTCTTTGTTAAGCTAAATAGATTGAGCTCCTTGAATTTGTCACTGTAAGGCAGGTTTTCTAATCCTTTAATCATTCTTGTGGCTCTTCTCTGACTCCTTTCCAATTTATCCATACCCTTCTTGAATTGTGAGCACCAAAACTGGACACAGGATTTCAGCAACGGCCGCACCAGTGCCAAATACAGAGGTAAAATAACCTCTCTACTCCTTCTTGAGATTCCCCTGTTTATGCACCCCAGGATCGCATTAGCTCTTTTGGTCACAACATCACACTGGGAGCTCATGCTCAGCTGATTATGCACAACAGTCCCCAAATCTTTTTCAGTCATTGCTTCCTAGGAGAGAGTCCCCCATCCAGTAAGTATCCTGAGGTGGAGGCCATCCAAACTATACAGCTCCCCTTGCCCCACAGAAGATGGGCCAATGTTCTACAAAACCAAAACCCTTCATCCTACACCACCTACCTAGCCAGGGGGTCACTTCCAGAATCTTTTGTCTTCCTTTGCTCCTGGGACAGGAAGGATCTCAGAGAAGATCACTTAGGCCAGTGATTTTCAACCTGTGGTCCGCGGACCCACTGGGGTCGGTAGACTATGTCTAAGGGGCCTGAGAAAGGTGACTATGAAAATAAAGTTTCAGATCCCAGAAAAGGCATTCCGTTGTTATGATCAATCAAAAGCATGTGAATACTACAGGTCGAAACCAGGAATTGTTGTCGTTACCATAGAAGCGCACAGTTTAGCCCCCTTTCTTATGCTGTGTCAAATGCCGTGTCGAGCCCGTGCAACATTTATAGTTGAATTCTGTTCAGTCCATTTTCAGTCTAAGACTTCTATGGAAGGGGTCTGTGGACCACAGGTTGAATTTTCAAAGGGGCCCGCATCTCCATTCGAAATTTGTTAGGGGTCTGCAAATGAAAAAAAGGTTGAAAACCACTGACTTAGGCATTCTCCTCCTTCAGCACACTTCTGAGTTCCGTGGTGTCATCTACTCTCTGCAAGATATCCCATGAGATATCTGCAAAATATCCCACAGCACAGTGGGGATCCCAAGCTCGGTTGGAAGTCTGTGCAGTGCCTGGCACAATGGAGGTTCAGATCTCAGTGGGGGTCTGTGAAGCATCTGGCACAATGGGGCCCTAATTTCAGTTAGGACCAGTAAGCTCTACTGCAATACACTCAGTACCAAATTTGGAGATCTCTCCACTAGAAATCAGACCAAGATCCATTCTGTCTTTTCTTAGTTTGCTTTGGTTCCAGTGGTTTCATATTTCCCATGGATGCCCCCTCCTCTTCATATAGTTATCCATCTAATCCAGCCATCCATCCGTTCCCACCCACCTATCTAACCAATTTATATTAGACCCATCCCCATACATACTGTCTAAAACCCTCCTAACTGGTTAGGTGTAATTTCTTGACACTCTAGTCCATACAATTTTGTGCATTCTAATTTTAGTCTCACCACTAACTTAAGAGGAATCCTGTGTGTACAGAGCACATCAGCAAGTTTTTTTATTTGTGCATAACTTTTATTCTAGGAAATTCAATAAACAAGATGTCAATTTAAAAAGAAAAATCAGCTTCCTGGGTTTTTTTGCTTGTATTTTTGTCCTCAAATTGTTCCAGATTGTCTTGATTTTGTATCCAACTACCTTGAAATTTGTCCAGGTTGTGGGAGAGCCTCCCAGTAGGAGTAGTGGGGGCAAACAACCTGACTAGCTTGAAGATGGAGCTTGATAAATTTATGAATGGAATTACTTGACAGGGTTGTCTATGCTAGCAGAGGACTGGACTCAATGACCCAGGAGGTCCTTTCCTCTCCTAGGTTCCTATGAGCCTCACTGAGCGGGGAAAAATAAAAATATAGCTCTCTGTGATAAATCTGAGCGTGCTCTTTAATAATTACTTATATGCTATCTGGAGCTGTCACTAGAGCTATATGTCCATACCATATAATGAAGTAGATATTTCATGCTAGGGGTGTGAAAGAGGGAGGACACTTTTTCTACTAGTTGCCTAACAGCTTAAAATTTATAGATTCTAGTCTGACCTGTATAGCACAGGCCATTAATGCCACCCAGTTGTCCCTGTAACAAGCCCAATGTGTTTGATTGAAGCATCTTCCAGAAAGGCGTCCCATCTGGATTTGAAGAGATGGAGAATGCACCAGTCCCATTGGGAGTTTATTAACCTTTGCATCACTCATTCCCAGTGGCTATAGCTAGAGTTGAGGGAGCAGAGTTAAGGTTGCATTGGGTGTGTGTGTGATGTATATATTCCTTAACTCTATTTCCAGGTTTTCAGTGGGTTAAATTTAGCCACTCTCAACATTCTGTAAAGGCCTAAGACACCAGTGGGCTACCTAAATTCTGCCTTATCAAAGTTTTTCGTTTAGCTGAAGAGCAGCTAGAGCTCTGCTGGGTTAGAGAGCTGGAGCAAGGCTTCTGTGGTAGAGGAAAGAACTGAGTTATTAGGCCACTCCCAGTGTCCATCACAGCCCTGAAGCCAATACAGAACTGCTTTCCATTCCCTCCCCAAACTCCTCCCACATATTCCTTGCAACCTCCCAGAACGTCTCCATACCCCATTCACTCCACCCCTTCAGACAGCTTCCAAAATGGTAGCTGGACTTACACACAGCTATGAGACCCTACACTGCCCTGCACTCTTATCTTCCTTCTCACTAAGCTTTTTGTGTGTTGTTAATTGGTATTTAATAAAAACAAACTCTCTGAAAGATAACCAATCTTTATTTGTCTCCTACACGTGGTGTTTGCTGCTGGTAGTAATACATATTGTTAGTTTGATCATTTGCTGACTGCAAATCCCAGTCAGGAATCATCACAATTTTCACGCAAGGTGGCAAGTTAACAAAGCATGGCAGAGTGCTGTATAGAAAAACACATCATTGGTGCTCATTGACAAAATGTTGCCTCAAAGCCTCCCTGATTCAAATAGCTTCTTGTTGTGCCCCTCTAATAAACCTGGTATCTGGCTGCTCAAATTCAGCATACAGGCAATCCCGCCTCCGTGCTCCACCCCGGGGGAAACTTTTCACCCTTAGCCTCACAAATATTATGGAGTGTGCAGCAGGCTGCTATGACCACGGGAATATTTTCTTCATTTAGGTCTAACCTGTTATAAAGGCAGCGCCAGCGTGCTTTTAATCTGCCAAAGGCACATTCTACAGTCAGTCTGCACCTGTTCAACCTATTGTTGAAATGCTCCCTGCTACGGTCCAGGTTTCCCATGTAAGGCTTCATGAGCCATGGGAGCAAGGAGTACACTGGGTCTCCCAGGATCACTATGGGCATTTCAAAATCCCCCGCTGGACTTTTCTGGACTGGAAAGAAAGTCCCTGCTTCCAGCTTTCTGTACAGGCCAGTGTTCCTGAAGATGCATGTGTCGTGCACCTTCCTGAACCACCCCACGTTGATGGTAGTGAAACACCCACGGTGATCCACAAGTGCCTGCAATACCATAGACAACTACCCCTTTCTGTTGATGTACTCTGTCACAAGATGGTCCGGGGCCAAAATTGAAATATGCGTGCCATCTATCGCCCTGCCACAGTTAGGGAATCCCATTGCCGCAAAGCCATCCACTATTTCATGCACATTGCCAAGAGTCACCGTCCTTTGTAGCAGGATTAGCTGCTGCCAGAATGGTCAACTTCCCGACTCCAAACTCATTCGTGATGGACCAGTAGCAGTCTAGAGTCGTCTTCCTCTTCCTTCAAATGCCTCCTCAAAACGCTCCTTTGCTGCGATGCCTATAAAAAACTTGACAACAGTTAGGCTGCTGGTGCACTGAAACCACTGCTGAACCTGCTGACCAGTATTATCTCATTGGTTCCTTGTACTGCCCTGTCTGCCTCTGCTGTCTTTTGCTTTAAACTCATATTGTACGCCCTTTGGGGCAGGGGATGTCTTTTTGTTTTGTGTTTGTACAGTGCCTAGCACAGTGGGACCCTGGGCCATGACTGGGGCCCCAAGGAACTACCATAATAAACCTCATAGACTTTAAGGCCAGAAGGGATCATCTAGCCTGACCTCCTGCACGTCGCAGGCCACAGAACCTCTCCCACCCCCTCCCGTAATAGACCCCTAACCTCTGGCTGAGCTACTGAAGTCCTTGAATCATGAGTTAAAGACTTACAAGTTACAGAGAATTCACCATTTATACTAGTTTAAGCCTGCAAGTGACCAGGGCCCCAAGCTGCAGAGGAAGGCAAAAAAACGGCCCCAGGGTCTCTGCCTATCTGACCCAGGGGAAAAATCCTCCCTGATCTCAAATATGTCTTCTCTCTTCTGTCTTGTGTCTTTTGCTCTTTGCACAACAATAATCTGAAGGAATCACAGCTGGGTTCCAAATAATTGTGTTTTCTAAATATATGCTAGAGGGGCATGCATTTAACAGCTTGTGTAGGCTGAGCTCTGGGACTCCTGGTATCCCTCCATCCCCCCATAAGCTCCCTGAAGGCCCTCCTCCCATCCTCTCTATTTCAGGGTCTCCCTGCAACCCCTCAAACCCCCCAATGCCAGGGCCTCTGTATGCCCCCTTCCCGTATAGCCCCCCCAATTTCCCTCCCCTCACAAGGGGTTGTGTGTCCCCCATTCTGCATATACTAGGGTGCCCCCTGTGAGGGGTTCTGTCTGCCCTCCATTTCCCCATACCAGGATCCTCTATTCTCCCCACCATGCCAGGGTTCTGTCCCCCACATTTCCTCTTCCCCCATAGCAGGATTCCATTCTCCCCACCACGCCAGAGGCTCTGTCCGGCTCCTGCCAGAGAAATACATCCTGCTGCTCTGACTGCTTCTGAAACACAGCACAGTGAGCGCTCCCACACTATTTACAGGGATAGGAGCCTGTTCCTGCACACTACACTGGGCCTTGTCTACTGGATGGCTTCCAATCCAGAACGGAGGCCGATCTGGAAGAGATGCTTTAGGCCAGTGGCTCTCAACCTTTCCAGATGACTGGACACCTTTCAGGAGTCTGATTTGTCTTGTGTACCCCCAAGTTACACCTCACTAGCTTGCTTACAAAATCAGACATAAAAATACAGAAGTGTCGCAGCCACACTATTACTGAACAATTGCTGACTTTCTCATTTTTACCATATAATTATAAAATAAATCAAATGGAATATAAATATTGTACTTACATGTCAGTGTATAGTATATAGAGCAGAATAAACACGTCATTGTCTGTATGACATTTTAGTTTGTACTGACTTCACTAGTGCTTTTTTTGTAGCCTGTTGTAAAACTGGGCAAATATCTAGATGAGTTGATGTACCCCCTGGAAGACCTCTGCATAGCCCGGGCTGAGAACCACTGCTGTAGGCAAACACAAGTGATTGGGATCAATACAGAGGTAACTGGGTGAGATTCTCTGGCCCATGCTATGCAGGAGGTCAAAGTAAATCGGGGTGGCCAACCTGAGCCTGAGAAGGAGCCAGAATTTACCAATGGACATTGCCAAAGAGCCACAGTAATACGTCAGCAGCCCCTCATCAGCTTCCCCCACCACCCCGCTCCCAGCACCTCCCACCCACCGTCAGACCTGCCAATCAGCGCCTCCCCCTCCCTTCCCACACCTCCCAATCAGCTGTTTTGTGGCATGCAGGAGGCTCAGAGGGGGAAGGGGAGGAGCGAGGGCACGGCAGGCTCAGGGGAGGGGGCAGGGCCTGGGGCAGACCCAGGGGTTGAGCAGTGAGCACCCCTTGGCACACTGGAAAGTTGGCGCCTGTAGCTCCAGCCCCAGAGTCAGTGCCTATATAATAGGGTGACCAGACGTCCCAGGACTGTCCCAATATTTAGGCATCTGTCCCGCGTCCCGACCGATGTTTGTCCCGATATTTCACGGCTTCCTTTTTTTTCTTCTCTCTGCCGGCAGCACTCAGCTTTTTTTTTTTTTTTTTTTTCTGCCGGCGCCCCCCTGTGTCCTGATATTTTCTTCCTCTCATCTGATCACCCTACTATATAAGGAGCCGCATATTAACTTCTGAAGAGCCGCATGAGGCTCGGGAGCCACAGGTTGGCCACCCCTGGAGTAGATGATCAGATTCCTTCTGCCTTAAGATCCATGAATCTTCCCTTCACTTCCGTGACCCTTTCTCTCCCCCTCTTCTCATTCCATCCCTCCTACCCCTCTTCTGTCTCTTTTTCCTACCTTTTCTTTCCTCATCCTATCCCCCCCCTCCCCTCTCATCCTCCCTGTCTCATTCACATTCACACCCTCTCCTGTCTCGCCTCCTCCCCCTGTCCTGGTGTTGCTGCTTGTGATTTGCTCTTCGCCTCTGGGAGAGCCCAATCAGGGATCCCCTTCCTCCCAGCTCCTCCTTCTCCCAAAGGTGCACAGAGGAAGCAGCGGAGTGGGCAAACTGGATCGCTGGCTTTCTCCCTGCGTCCCTCCCGATCTGCCTCTCCCCAGGCTCCTCCTCCGGTGTCGCTGTCCCTCTCCCGGCCTGTGCGCGCTGGGAAGCCCCAGGCCGGAGCATGGAGAGGGGCGCAGGCCTGCCGCAGCACATCATGGCCCAGGTGCGCGTCCAAGCCCCCGGGGCCGCGGCCAGCCTGGAGGATCCGTGCCGGGAAGGGTCGCGGAGGCAGCAGGCGGTTGCCGCTGGGGACAGGCTGGCCGGAGGGCGGCTGCTGGACAGCCGCAGCTTGGATGGGATCAGCCAGGCGTACGGGGCGAGCCGGGCGCAGGAAGGGCGCCGCGCCACCATCTCCAGCGCCCTGGAGCTGGAAGGGACGGTCAGCCACGACGGGGACCTCACCCACTTCGTGGCCAACAACCTGCAGCTGAAAATCAAGCTGAGCTCCCGGGGCAGCCTGGAGGAGCCGGAGCCCCCGGGCCAGCCCTTCCCAGGGCTGGGGCGGAGCAAAGCGGCCGACATCCCCCCCATTGACCCCGCGGTGCTGACGGAGCTGGAGCGCCTGACCCAAGAGGTGGCCCACAAAGTGGACCAGATGATGAGGAGCTTGAGCGGCAGCATCCAGAACATGACGGCCCTGAGCGTGGGCTACATCCAGACCTACCGGGACGCCGTGGACAGCCTGGGCGAGTCCGTAGACATGAGTATCAAAGGGATGTACACGCTGATGGCCCGCTGCGAGGAACTGGACCGCTCCATGCAGCCGGTCCACGCCCTGGCCAAACAGATCCGGGAGATCAAAAGGACCCTGGAGATATTCGAGTCGCTGTGCAAGTAGCGCCGGTGGAAAACATTTCTCAGCTGCTTTGTTAATGGGGGGTGTGTGTGTGTGTGTGAGGGGAGCGCTGTGCTGGTTGCAAACTCCAAAAGGGAACATGTCATGTGCTGTATGTGGTTGTGTGGTTGTTTCATGTCTTGTGCTGCCATAAGCCTCTTACACTAAAAACAGACACTGCTTTGCAGAGGATGTGTCTGAAAGGGGCTAATTCCCCCTGAACGATTACTTGAAAATTTCCCACCCTCTCTGTTCGTTAGAGGGGATGATGCATGCTCAGGATTTCCAAGGACCCTAAGGGAATGATGCTCTGATCAGATTCAACAGGAACCCGACTTCAGTGGGAGCTGGGCTGCTTTCAAAATCCCAGCTGTGAAGAATTGTCGGCCTGACAAGGAATAGTGAACTGGATTCCCACATCTGTGTATTTCACCTTTCCCCGTAAAATAAGAATATTTATACTTAATAAAACCACTCTGCAATTTGCCAAACAACCTCAAACGTGTCCATAGGAAAGCATTTCTGCTACTGAGCCTTCCCGGTGTTATTTTCAAAAGAGCCCAGCATTGCTCTAGCTCTGCTCTCTTTGAAGTCAAGGGGAGGTTTACCTTTGATTTCAATGGGTGAAGAAGGCCGGCGCTGAGTGGTTTTGAAATTCCCACGCTCTGAGTATTCAGCATCTGAGGAGTTTGCCCTACAAGTGGATTTGCAGGGTGCCAGCTCAGAAGCAGATTCTGAATCCTCTCCCAAAACCTCTGGTGACTCTCACATTTGCTTCCACATTTAACAGCCTACCCGTGACCTATATTAAATATGGAAGAAATGACAGCGGTGTACATATGCTTTGTGGATCTTATACCCTTCGACTGGTTAATTTCTTTGTTTTAGTACAGCGGGGCTGCACGTATTTAATATTTGGCACGTGGTATGGAAGTGCTCCTTTCAGTGTATCTGGGGAACAGAAAGAATTAGCTATAGAGCTACAAGGCCTCCCCAGTTCCAGAGGAACTTCCTGCTCTCAGCTGTTTCCTCATCTGGAGGTGTTAAGTGACTCCGGTGGGTCTGAGTCTCTCAGCCCCTTGGTGCACTAAGGCATTTCTCTCCTGGTAAGACCCTACCGGAATGGCACACCCCTGTCTGTGCGCGGCTAAAGCCCAGGGGAGTCTGGGCTAAAGAGGAGTGGAAGCGGGAGTGGATCAGAGCTTGAATCCCTGCTGGGCCCAGCAGGGATCGCCCCAGCAGCCCGGGTGTGTGTGTGCAGCTGGGCCTAGCAGGGTCCCCCCCGGAGGGAGCCTGCAAACTAGAGCAGGGCTAGGATGACCAGGTGTCCAGTTTTTGACTGGAACACCCGGTCGAAAAGGGACCCTGGCGGCTCCAGTCAGCCCGGTTGGCGGTGCTGCGGGGCTAAGGCAAGCTAGTCCCTACCTGTTCTGGGATAGCCCCCGCACACCCAGAACCCCCTCCTGCACCCGAGCCCTCACCCCCTGCACTTCAGCCCCCTGCCCCAGCCCAGAGCCCCCTCCCACACCCTGAACCCCTCATCCCCGGCCCAACCCCAGAGCCCTCACCCTCTCCGGCACCCCAACCCCCTGCCTCAACTCACAGCCCCCTCCCGCACTCCAAATTGCTCAGCCCCAGCCTGGAACCCCGTCCCGCACCATAAAATCGCCCTCCCCGGCCCCATCCCAGAGCCAGCACCCTCAGCCCAGAGCCCTGCCCCCCTCCCGCACCCCAAAATCCTGCCCCAGGAACGGGAGGGAGGGGGAATGTAGTGGGCGGGGCCTCGGGGAAGGGGGCGGGGCTAGGGTAGGGTTTGTGCCAATAGAAGGTTGGCACCTTGCGCGGGCCAGGTGCGAGGGAGGCCACGTGACACCCAGGCAACAGCATCGCCCTGCTGGGTCTCCGCAGCCCCCCCGCCCCCTCCGGTGGGGAATCGGTTACCAGAGCAACCCGACTCCATACTTCCGGCCTCCAAGGCCATAGAGCTAGGGGGTGGGGCAGAAAGGCACTTCCGGGCTGCTCCAGCTAGTAGCGGCTTGGGAGACCGGAAGTGTCTTGTCCCCGAGCCTCCCTCGGCCTTCGTCACCGGAAATGCGTACCCGGGCTCCTTTCAGTCCCCTCGGCGCTGGAAGATCGGTCTCTCCTCTCATTGGCCGGTCCCGCGGGGCGGGGCTGGGCGCGTTGCCCTGGCTGCCGGGCGGCGAGGCTGTGATTGGCAGGTCAGCGCGCAGGCGCTGTGGCTCTGCTATGGCCGCCGCCGGGAGGAACGTGGTGTTCGTGACCGGCAACGCCAAGAAGCTAGAGGAGGTAGGGAGTAGGGAGCTGCGCGGATTGGACGGAGGGGGCCACCGTACCGCAGTGAAGCACGGCGTCCGCCAACCCCCGGAGGGCGCTGTCTCCCGGGGGAGGGGAGGGGAGGGGCCTCCTCCCGCGTGCGGTGCTTCCTTCCGCCCCCGCAGCTAGCCCCGCCCCGCCCGTCACTGCCCGCCCGTTCCGCGCGCTGCCGTCATTAGGCTCCAGAGTTAACGCCCGGGCGGGCCGAGCCCCGTCGAGGGGTCCCGTTCCCCTGAACTGGAGCCTGGTGGGAGCCTTAGAGCGAGTCCCCCCCGCTGTCCCTGGTCCCGGCCAAACAATGCACCCACCCGCCGCTGCCCAGCTGCCAACTTCCCGCCACCCCCGCATAGCGCCTGGGTCTGAGGCGGGCGGTGAGAGCCCCTGTGGCTGGGGGGGAGGACGAGACCAAACTGCCCCCCAGTAGCTCACACACTAGGCTAGGTGCTGTCCCCCGCCCGCAGAGCGGGCTGAACAGCCGCTGTCTTGTTCCCAACAGGTCCTTCAGATCCTCGGGGATGCGTTTCCGTACAGACTGGTCGCAAAAAACATTGACTGTAAGTCCGTGACTTCGCTCGTTAAATGGTAACGTTTCAGCAGCCACTGGCCACCCCTGCCCCCTGCAATAATCCCTCCTGTCGTTGTTGCAGTGCCAGAATACCAAGGGGAACCAGACGAGATCTCCATTCAGAAATGCCGGGAAGCAGCAAATCAGGTCATTTCTTTTTCCGCTTTCCCCACTTCCACAGGGTGTAAGTCAAAAATGAATAGAGATTAACCAAGAGTTTAGGCTAAATGGCCCAGCTGTTACCCACCACATGACAACCCACCTGATTGGCACAGAGTTGGTGGGGAATTAAATGGCCGTGGACTGACTGGTGCCAACATAAAGGATGTGGAAGATTTGAATATAGCTACAGAGACATTCCAATGGAAGCCCTTATGAGAAAGGTTCATAAATGGGGTCTTCCGCGGCAAAGGCCCTTCCCTGGCCTGATCCCACTGATCTCTAGGACTGAGAGTGAGGTCAGCTCAGTTGCTTTGACAGAACATTCCTACAACTGGTTGTGTCCTCGATGATTAGTATTCTTGTCTTCTAATCTGGTAGAGCAGGGACATGGTGAAGTGTAGAGTGTCCATCCGCAGACCTCTGGCCTCTCACATCCCTAGAACAGAGGCTGCTGCTGTTACTAGGTACAGTAACTCCTCGTTGAATGTTGTAATTATGTTCCGAAAATGCTACTTTAAGCAAAACAATGTTAAGCAAATCCACTTTCCCCATAAGAATTAATGTAAATAGGGGGTGTTAGGTTTCAGGGAAATATATATATACACACACACATACACAGTATAAGTTTTAAACAAACAGTTTAATACTGTACAAAGCAATGATGATTGTGAAGCTTGGTTGAGGTGGTGAAGTCAGAGGGTGGAAGAGGGTGGGATATTTCCCAGGGAATGCCTTACTGCTAAATGATGAACTAGAACAGCTGAGCCCTCAAGGGTTAACACGTTGTTGTTAATGTAGCCTCACACTCTACAGGGCAGCACGAATGGAGGGAGGGGAGACAGCATGGCAGAGAGAGACAGAGATATACACACATGTGAGAGAGAGAGAGATGCGCATTGCCCCTTTAAGTACGCTGACCCCACTCTTAAGTACATTGCCCGTTTAAGTAGATCATCAAATTGAGACAGCAGCTGCTGCCAGCATGCTCCCTTCTTCCTGATCCCTGTCGTGTCCTCCCCCTGCTCTGTGGAGATGGGGGGGCAGGAGGACACCCTGACATTAGCACCCCCCGCCCTCCCGCACAGCAAGCAGGAGGCTCCCAGGAGCAGCTCCAAGGCAGAGGGCAGGAGCAGCACAAGGCAGTGGGGGGAGGGACAGCTGAACTGCCCAGCATAGGGCAGCTGCTGTACAGGGAACTTAGGGGAGAAGGAGCTGATGGGGGGCTACCAGTCCACCCTGGTTCCAAGCCCCCACCAGCTAGCTCCAATGGGCTGCTCTTCTTGCAAGCAGTGGACAAAGCAGGTGGCTGCCAAACAACGTTATAAAGGAGCATTGCGCAACTTTAAACGAGTATGTTCTCTAATTGATCAGCAACATAACAACGAAACAATGTTAATCGGGACGACGTTAAGTCAGGAGTTACTGTACCTATTGCGGGCAGGAACGGCAAAAGCTCCTTAAAAAGGGGGGGGGGGGGCGCACCGGCACCGCCCATTTCCCCTAGGCCCCACCCTTGCACTGTCCCTTCCCCCCAAGGCCCCGCCTCTTCCCACCTGAGGCCCTGCCCACCTCTTCCCTGAGGCCCTGCCCCGCCTCTTTCCTGAGGCCCCGCCCCTTCCCCCGAGGTCCCGCCCTCGCACCACCTCTCCCCCGAGGCCCTGCCCCCACACTGCCTCTTCCCACTAAGAACCCAGCCCCTGCTCACTCCTTTCCACACACCCTACAGCTGGTAAAAAGTGGGAGGACATCGCCCTCCCACTTTTAAAAGTGATCGGGCTATGGCTGCATGGACCCTCCGTTCTGGCGCCCCTGCTTGCGGGTACGGGGTCAGCGCCTTTGTTCCCATCTTATCATTTGGGTGGTAATGAAGTACAGTAGTTCTCCACCAGCCAGGGACAGGTAGTCATCCAAAGAGCCCAGGTGCAGATTTTTTTCAGAATGAAGAAGCCAGTTAGGCCTCGGGCGCCAATGAAAGGCAAATGAAACAAACCGCCCCCCCTGCATTTTAGGTTTCTCCAGCACTGCCCCCCCAATGAGGGCGATACCCATACGAATGCTTTAGATTAGCTCTCCTCAAAAGGAAAGCTTATCATCTCTGCCTTGGTAGTGCCACTTCTAGCTGCAGGTGCAGGGCACAGGTTTCATGGCTTGTTCTCTCTCTATATATAATCTCAGATTTAAGGAGCTTTAATGGATGCTGTGTTTTTATGAAGCCTCTAATGTCATGTGGAACCATAATGGATTGTAACCAAAAAGGCAGTTTAGGAGAGGGTGCCTTCCCCTTAGAGCTGATATTTCTGTTTATTTGACTTCCCTCTGCAGATTCAGGGACCTGTTATAGTAGAAGACACTTGTTTGTGTTTCAATGCCTTGGGGGGCCTCCCAGGACCATATATGTAAGTAGGAGCGGATATGCTTGTAGTTCTTTCCTGTACTACGGTTTGACTGGGGCTATAGGTTTTTGAGATGTGATTCCTGGGGACTCTCCAAACCCCATGAGCAGAACTCTCTTTTCTATTGTTTGCTGTTCTAGCTCCTGCAGCTTCATCCTGAAGAGAGAGGAAATGGGGAAGGGATTTGTACTCACCTGGTCCCTGCTTTGCACTTAATGCATAGTGCATGGGATAGATGGGACAGCTCAGTGACCCTGATTTACTCCCAGCTACTGGTTACTGCTCCTGCATCCCAACTAGGACCTGACCCTGTAAAGGAATCCATGGGGGCTGACCCATGCACCCTTCACTTCAAACTCAGCACAGGCATCATTTGCAGGGTCGGTCTCTTAAACTGAAATTGTGGTTTAAAGTGATTGGACCAAATTCATCCTCTGTGTAACTACACTGAAGTAATCAGGAGAGGAATTTTGTCCATTCTGCTACTTCAGTAGAGAAAGAGCTACCGAGTTTTGTTAATTCAAATCACTGGATTTATTTTATTGTATAATGGGACCCTGGAGGCTGCTGTAGTTCAACTGGAAACAAGATTTCTAAATTTAATCACTCATAACTAAGGCTAAGATTTAGTCCTGGGTATTTTTAGTAAAAGTCATAGACAGGTCACAGGCAATAAACAAAAATTCACGGGCCGTGACCTGTCCATGACTTTTATTATAAATACCCCTGACTAAATCTTAGCTGCTCCAGGGAGCCCTGGGGGACAATGGCTGACCCCTGCTCCGGCAGTGGGGGCTGACTGCTGACCCCACCCGCTGCTCCTAGGCCCCCCAGGACCGCTGCTCTGGGGCAGCCCCCAGAACCGCTGCTGCTCCAGTGGCTCCTGGGACCAGCCACGTCGGCTGCTGTTCCGGCGGCCCCGGGGCCAGCTGCTCGGGGCTGCCCAAGCAGCAGTCAGTGCGGCTGGCCCCGGGGCCACCCAAGCAGCTGGCCCTGGGCCATCCCAGCAGCAGCTGGTGAGACTCACCCCAGGGCCAGCTGCTCGGGTGACCCTGGGGCCAGCTGCACGAGCTGCTGCAGCTGCGGAAGATCTGGAGTTCCTGGAAAGTTACGGAATCCGTGACCTCCATGACAGACTCGCAGCCTTACTCATAACTCCTCTAGCAAAGTCCTGCCCTAGCTCTTGGCACTGCTTTTTAGTTTTGCAGTTTCTCTACAATTTGCTCTGCTTATTCAGGTTACCAGGGCAGAAAACATGGAAGGCGGAATGTGATTATGTACTTCTGTAACTCACATTCTTTATTTCTTACAACAAAACTGGCCAAATGATCACTCCCCAAATGTGAGTTAATTGGCTTAGTGATTCTGGAAGGAGGGAAAAAAATCTTCAAATTAAGGATTTTTTTTTTACCATCTCACTGCTCATTTGTGGGAATTACTCTTCTGAACATTTGGCCTCAGGAATACTTAGCACTTTTATAGTTCTCTTTATTTAAAGAGCTCCCAAGTATTTTACAAACTCACCTATGCGAGGTAGGTATTCTTCCCATTTTACAGGGGGGATTGCTACCGCATGGAGAGCTTAAGTGATTCCCCCAAATTGTACAGCAACTCAAGAAAGGAACCCAGGTCTCCTGGGTCCTCTGCTTTAACCATTAGACTGTGCTTCCTCACTAAAGTATTGAACATATGTGCTAGGTGGTACTGGCCTGTAATCTGAATAGCAAAAGTACTGGAGTAGAATCGTGGGCTAAAGAGTCACAGGCTTAGTTATTTAAGAAATAGGCCTCAACCCTGCAATGAACTCCATGCAAGTTGACCCCTGGCCCAGGGAGGAAAGCCATTGATTTCAGTACGACCCTCGGGGGTCTGTAACTTGCTGGTTTGGAGTCTAAATCTGCATTTCGTAATGTTTGTTAATATATAGCCCGGAATAAGGTGTATTAAACAGTGCAAGTTCACCAGGGATTCATAGTGCTAGGAAAACTGTGCAGAGAGAAATCCGCCGTAGAATGTTGCACTAGACATATTTCTGTTGTTGATGACAATGGCAGAAAATAACCCTGCCACTGACACTTGCTCTCTTCTTACGTTTCAGAAAATGGTTTCTAGAGAAGTTAAAACCAGAAGGTATTTCCCTTTGAATTACGGCTCTGAATGGGATTTGCTGTTCAGAATCACATGCTCCTGTGCAACCTAGCAACAATGTGAAATGAATCCCTTTCCTCACTGGGCTCTCATGGCTCTGCACTTGACCGGTTCCTTTGCCATCTCTGGGACCGCTCACTTCTCCCCATTCCTCACGGTCTCCATGTGTCCCATCATGTTCTGCCCTTAGCCCCTCCCTTTGCTCCATCTACACCTCATCAGTGGGTAAGATCATCTGCTCTGATGGCTTCAGCAGCCATCTCTGTGCCGATGACTGCCAAACCTACCTCTCCCACTCTCTTTAGCGTCATATCTGCCTGGGTACTGACGACCGCTCTTCCTAATTGCCCTGCAGTTATCAGTTCAACATGGCAACACAGGAGTACAACCTTGGTGTCACCCCTCTTTCCTTCCCCCCCTCACATCCAGACTATTACTGAATCCTGTCACCTCTTTTCCAACCTATCGAAAATCCATCCATCCCCTGTATGTGCCTTCCTGATCTCCTGCTTTTTACTGATCTTCCTGTCACCCACCTCGTGTCCCTCCAGTACCACCAAACTCCCCTTCCTTGCCTGCTCTTCTGACTACACTCCAGGAGCTCCCTCTGCTGCATAATGCTGTCACAAGTATGGACAAAGGGAAACAGACTGACCCCAAGTGACAGGAGATGTAACCTTTAGTATCAGATGAATAAAGCCATTATCCTAGGCAGTGATGTAGCATCTCATCTAGGCATCACAAAACACTTTTAAAACATTCATTAAGCCCCCTTGTAAGGATTCTGTGGAAAAGTCATGAGTCGAGCCCAGGAATCCTGATCACCAGTCTCCTGAAATACCCATGAGATACACCATTCCCTGCCTAATCCCGGTAATACTCCCTCACCCTTGTGAGTGTGGATGCAGTCTGTGGGAGGCCTGCCACGGGGGCACAAAGTGTTATTTGTTTGGGGTTTCCCTTCCCCTCGCTCGTCGCAGATTGCCTCTTTTCAGTTGTACCGTGTGCCGATGAAACGCGGAGATGATGGACTCCTTCTTCTGTTGCTTAGGTCTGTACAAGCTGTTAGCGGGGTTTGAAGACAAGTCCGCATATGCTCTTTGCACCTTTGCATTCAGCACTGGAAACTCGGAGGACCCGGTGAAGCTGTTCAAAGGCCAAACTTGTGTAGGTATTCAGATCGCTGGGCAAAAGAAGCCTCTGCGGATAGCAGTAGGCTGGGGCGTGAGGGGGCTTGTAACATGAGTCCATTAACAGCACTAATTCGCAAGGGGCTCATCTTGGCCACCTACATCCATATTTAGTCATCTACATAAATGGCCTGATTTTCCAGGGTTGCTGAGCAGCTGCAGCTCCCATAGACTTCAGTGGAAGATGTGGATACTCAGCACGTCTGAAGATCAGGCTACTCATTGTGGTGCCCAGAGGCACTTGAGTTTGAAAACGGTGGTTGAAGGTTCTGAATGATCCTCCAAGTTCTCTTGTCTCCACTCCTGAGCCTGGTGGCTGTTCAGCCCTCCAAGCCCTTGAATGCTAGGAGCAGAATGTGTGGCTGCACCATTTCAGTGAGCTCCAAGCCCCATCACCCAGCTGCACATAGTTAACCCTTTCCTCAGATGTCCGTCTTTCCAGACCCTATCATTTTTGTTTGGATGTGTGGTTGCTCCTCTGAACTCCCTCTAATATGGCTACATCTTGCTGGTACCGAGAAGCACTGAAGTGACCGGTCTTCTCCCACCATCCATGCCCCGTGTTTTCTCCAGCCAGCTTTAAACCTTGTTGCTGTTCCTCTGCCTGTTTGTTAGTTTATCCTTCAGACAATCAGGAATTCTTATTGGGGGCTGAGTCATGAAGCCTCAATGCCCTGGGATGTGTGTGTTGAGCAGGCGCGCCAGGGGAAGGTGGAGAGCAGTGCAGGAGGTCTGTCTGCCTACGGCATGGACGTAAGAAGATGGAGCACTAAACCAAGAAGTCCTAGTTGTTTACCTTGACCTTGTTTTGGGGGAATGCTAAACAATCTTGTAACTTTTGGTGGTTTCCCAAAGCAGAGCTCGGTCTAAAATGTAACAGGTTCATTTTCCTGTGTGTAATGATCTGGAATGTGAATGTGTCAGAGCGGTGCTGAGAAAGAAACCTCTTCTTCCTCCTCGAATTGGCAGGGTCGCATTGTTGAGCCCAGAGGCCCCAGAGACTTTGGCTGGGATCCTTGCTTCCAGCCTGACGGTTATGACCAGACGTAAGTGACTCTTTGCCTTTAATTCCTTACTTAAGAAAATCAAGAAACCAAAGGTTCTGTTAATGCATAAAGTGGAACCCGCTTACAGTGAACTCTGCCAGAGAGAAGTTGAGATGGGCTTAAAGGAAAATCCCACATCTGAACAGCTTTGACCATGGGGGACGTGGGTCGGAACCTCACAGCTCAGACTGTCTCAAGCCTGTAGGGCAGACGACCTGAGTGCGTTTCTAATTAACTGTTTCCCATCCTAGGACTCCTGACAGACTTCGGAGAGATGCAGGGACGGTTCTGCTGTTGTTTCTAGTAGCCGCTGCTAGTCGGTGGACTGTTGTAGGAGTCAGATATGGTTTTTATTGACTCTGACTTTCAGTGAGCTGCGTCAGCCTGCCTAGAGTAGTGTCGTTCAATAAACGGACAGAGGTGGCGTTGCACTAGGGCAAATGACTGCACAAGTCCAGGACAATGGAGACCTAGGCCCAGGGTCTGACTGTCAGGGAACTGCACTCAATTCCTTGCCCTCTGAATAAGCTGACAAAGGGCTCAGTGAGGTAAGCCTGGCAAGAGAGCCTGCTTGAGTCACAAGTAGAAATTATGTTACAAAAGGTTGGTGCCGAAGTAAAGCCCAGAGTCAACAGAGGGCGCCCTAATCTGCACGTACAAAGCAGGCCAAGGGAACCGCTTCTGCAGACGAATGTAACAGCTACAGAATGCGCGTATCTGGTCTGTCACCAGCGGCATCTCTAAGGCCTGGCATTACAGTAACCAGGGAAGGGAGCAGGCTCAGCTTCTCAGCAGGCCGCTGGAACTCAGGTGCACTCAGTTACCAAGCAAACCAGGGTTTAGGCTCTTGGTTGGGATTGTGGCTATTCCTGTTTTTCTCCCCCTCCCCAGGTACGCCGAGCTGCCCAAGGCAGTGAAGAACTCCATCTCTCATCGCTACAGAGCACTAAAAGAGCTCTCCGGCTACTTCAGTCAGCAGAACAACCCAGCAGAAGCCACCTCCACTCCCAGTTAGGCTGCCGGTGTCTTGGGGTACGTCCACGCTGCAATAAATACCCCACAGCACCGAGCCTCAGAGCCCGGCTCGATTGACTCAGGCTCGCGGGGCTTGGGTTGAGGGGCTGAAACTTGCAGTGTCGATGTCTGGGCTCAGGCTGGAGCCTGGCTCCGAGACCTTCCCCCCTCGCCGGTTTTCAGAGCCCGGGCTCCAGCCCAAGCCTGAACGTTTCCAGTGCAGCTTTTAGCCCTGCAGCCCGAACCCCATGACCCCAAGTCAGCTGACCCCGGCCAGCCGCGAGTCTTTGATTGCAATGAAGATGTGCCCTTTGGGAGCCCAAACTTTTACAGAGAGTCGTCTGTGAGATGTGGGGTCCATTGATGGTTGTCTGTACAGTCTATGTAGAATAAAGCTGCCCACTTGAAAACCGGGATGGTTTTGTTTCCTTTTGTTGCTTCTGAGGAGTCTGAAAAAGCCAGTGGGTCTAACCTGATTTTTAGGGGCTGAAGTGCATTGGATACAGAGTTTGATGTTAGTGTTATCGCACAGCTTGTCCCAGGACGGTGGCGTTTGTGCAGCCCACCCTACCTCTTCTGTTCTCCCCTATGTTGTTCCCCCATCAACAGGATGTTTTTGGTAGGTGGTGGGAAGATCAGTCAGTTGGTCGTTGCACAAGATCAGTGGGGAAAAAAACCATTGTTTTCCCTTTGTGTATTGTAATCCCGATGGCTAAAATGCCTATGTAAAGTATCTGACAGCTTGTCTAACTACATGAAAATGTGATGCAAAGGTCACTACCACATCCAGATTAAATTTACAGCGCTCGTTTGCTGTGTAGTGTTGGAAGGAACGAGACAGATACATTCAAGTCATTCATCTGTACTTCCTGCTTTAACACATGGATTGTTTGTAGCTTCTGCAGTAGCTACTGTAGCTGCACGCTTGTGCTCCTGTGATTTCCTGCTGGGATTTTTGGGTCTATTTCCCTCTTACAGAAGTGTTGAAAGAATACTGTCCCCTCCTCCCATTGGTGCTACATCATGATTCTAATCCTCTCTGTACTGAATCTAGTAAACATGAAGGGCAGTACTAAAAAAAGAGCAGGGCTCTGTGGGTCTTTATTTCTAAGGGCTGTTCTACACTAGAAAAGTAGATCGACCCACCTACGTTGCTCAGCGTGTGAAAATCCACAACCCTAATGAAGCTGACCTCAGTCCCCCTGTAGACAGCACTAGGTCGATGGAAGAATTCTTCCATCAACATAGCAACCGTCTCTCGGGGAGGTGGATTTATCTGCACCAGTGGTTTTCAACCTTTTTTCATTTGCAGACCCCTAAACATTTTCAAATGGAGGTGCAGTCCCCTTTGGAAATCTGTTGTCTGTGTATATCATTGAATTCTGTTCAGTCAGTTTTCAGTCCAAGTCTTAGACTGAAAACTGACTGAACAGTATTCAGCTATGAATGTTGCTCGTGCTCGGCATGGCATTTGACGCAGAATAAAAAAGAGCCCTAAACCGATGAAGTGAGCTGTAGCCCACAAAAGCTTATGCTACAATAAATTTGTTAGTCTCTAAGGTGCCACAAGTACTCCTATTCTTTTTGTGGATACAGACTAACACGGCTGCTACTCTGAAACCTGACAACACTTCTGGGTTTTCACCTGTAGGTGGGGGTATTCACATACTTTGGCTTGATCATAACAACGGAATGCCTTTTCTGGGATCTGAAACTTTATTTTCATAGTCACCTTTTGTGGGCCCTTTATACACAGTCTGCGGCAGTGTTCCCTCTAGTTTTTCCCAAACATGTGCGGAACAAATTTTGGTATATGCACCAATATTGAGGTGATGTGTGACACATCACTCCATATTGGTGCACATAACAAAATTCATGCGATGGGGGTGGGGCTGAGGGGTTTGGAGTGTGGGAGGGGGCTCAGGGCTGGGGCAGAGGGTTGGGGTGTAGGGGGCTGAGGGCTCTGGGCTTGGGCTGGTGGTGCGGGCACTGGGCTGGGGCCAGGCATGAGGGGTTCAGGGTACAGGAGGGGGCTCAGGGCTGGGGCAGAGGGTTGCAGTGGGGGGGGGGTGAGGGCTCTGGGGTGGGGCTGGGGATGAGGGGTTTGGGATACAGGTTGCCCCAGGGCTGCAGCGGGGAGAGAGGACTCCCCCCAACTCCCTCTCTCTCTCCGCAGCAGCACCTGGGCTGGGGCTGGGGAAGGGGTGCCTCTCCCCCGGCCACGGCAAATCTGGGGTTGGGGTCGGGGTCGGGGCACTTAATAGGCTGCTGCTTGGCTGTGCAGCTTAGTGCACTGGGGGCAGGCCGCCCTCCCAGCACTCCGAGGCTGGGGGGGGGCCATGCTGCCCGCCCGGGACTAAGGGGGTGCCGGGCCACCTGCTCACCCGCCCGAGACTGGGGACACTCGGGCGGTGTGTGTGTGGGGGGGCTGGCTGCCGTGCCAGAGGGGCGGACTCGGCTCCGGTGGGAGGGGTGGGGCCTTGGGCAGAAGGGGTGGTCCGGGCCGGGGGCTAGCCTCTCCGAGCCCGGGGTTCACCTGCCCCCCATGTACTACTTCCCTGAGAGAAACAAACGAGAGGAAATCAAATTTCTTAAGATAGTGTCTTAGCAATTAGCTATGACACCAACGGCAATAAGAATAAATATTAAAACCACCACAGCACACAAAATGAGAAGTACAGATTTAACCCTTCTCCTAATTGCAATTGATGCTTTTTAAAATGCCCAGGGAATAATACATGGAAATAAAATTAGATAAATTAGGAATCAATTGATACATTTTGGCCAAAAAGAGCATTAATTTCACACAATTCTTTTCTCATTTTTGAGAACTGCCTGTATAAGCAAAAGTGGGTGAGGTAGTATCTTTTATTGGACCAACCTCTGTTGGTGAAAGAGACAAGCAGTTGAACTTCAACAGAGCTCTTCTTCAGGTCTGGGAAACGTACTCGGAGTATCTCAGCTAAATACGTAGCTGTAGACAGATCTACTCTGCTCTGATGATCAACACCTCCCCACAACACACCTTTCAAGATCCAAGGGTCCTACCTATGCCTCTTGCAACATGTGGTGTACCTCACCCAGTGCTGTAAATGCCCCAACATCAGCTATGTGAGTGAAACCAACCAATCACTACTCTCCAGTGAGCTCACACATAAAGACAAAAATACTGTATCGCCTGTGGGGGAACACTTCACAAAGTGTTCACTCCATATCTGACCTCTCAGTCTTAATCCTCAAAGGAAACCTGCACAACATCTCCAAGAAATGAGCTTGGGAACTTAAGTTAATAACTTTGCTAGATACTAAAAAACATGGATTGAATAGAGATATTGGGTTATGGCTTATTAAATTACAACAATCCATAAACCACTTAACATCCCCCCACAGATTCTTAAGGGACAAGCTGCACTTGCTTACAGCTTGGAATCCCCAGGTGTTCCATTCACAGGCTAAAAATCCCTTTTAGCCTGGATCCAGCACTTCCCCCAGTTCAGTCTCTGTTCCTCAGGTGTTTCCAGGAGTCTTCTTGGGTGGGGAGTCAGTGAAGGACCTCAATTATGTCACTCCCCCGCCTTAGCTTTTGCATACGGCGGGAACCCTTTGTTTCAAAGCTTGCTTCCCACGCCAGTCAGTGGAAAAATATTAACATCCCAAGATGGAGACAGCACCAGGTGACCTGGTCATATGTCCATGTAGTGACGCAGCAGCCATTATTTGGAGGCTGTCTGTAACATCCTCAGGAAGGCTCCCCAGGTGAGAGATAAGCTTCTTCTAAGGCCTATTGTTTCTTCCTAATGGCTAATTAACCTGAATGGGCCCTCTCCAGCCAGCCATCTAGACCAGAGGTTCTCAAACTGGGGGTCGGGACCCCTCAGGGGGTCGTGAGGTTATTACATGGGGGGTCATGAGCGGTCAGCCTCCATCCCAAACACTGCTTTGCCTCCAGCATTTATAATGGTGTTAAATATATTAAAAAGTGTTTTTCATTTATAAGGGAGGTCACACTCAGAGGCTTGGTATGTGACGGGGTCCCCAGTACAAACGTTTGAGAACCACTGATCTAGACTGAGAGCCTTTTAATTAGTGGGTGTTACCCAGGTGTAACTACATGTGAGATACAGATACATAGTCAATATTCATAACTTCAGATACAAAGATGATACATGCATACAAATAGGAAAATCATATTCAGCAAATCATAATGACATCTCACATGCCTTATCTTGCATAAGGTACATCATAATTATGATATAATTATATCGTACTAATATTGCTATGAAGAATATGGGGTGCAGTGTCACATTAGCCATCATCTTCCTCATCACAATCACCTCCCCCATCATCACCAGTGGCCATCACTCTGGCACCTCCCAAGGACGACATCTCTCTCTCCTACTGCCCCTAGGCTGGGATGCCACTTTTATAATATGTTGCGCTGATGCTGGTATGTTTGATGCATATTCAGTAAGGGATTTTCCCCCTTTTCCTTATTTGTATTTCCTCACCTTACTAATGTTGGAGTGTTTTTTTCCTATAGGTTAGTATATCAATGATCTCAACTTATTATCATATACGTCAGTTCATTACCATGGCCCTTTCGTGGTTAGGTACCACATTTGTTATTTCTGTCCTAACCGGTTATTTCAGTTCTTTCCAAATTCCAAGGTGTGGTGTACCAGTTAATTTTAACCTGTTCATTTTAAAAGGGAATGAAATTAGGAAAGCCCCTACGCCAACCTACTTCAACGCATCCTCTATGTTAAAGGTCGCAGCCATACATGGACCTTATGCTTTAGCTCATTATCATCTATCTAGGTGAAAGGTCCCAAACATATGTATGCTAACTTCGCCTTAGCTCAACATACAGGATGTGGCCTGCAGGTCCCTTGTGTTACAGCCAAAATATTCTCTAATATAAATCTATAATAATATAACAAATAATCAAACCCATAAGAAAATAAGAAACTTATAAGAAAAGATATATAGGCAAGCAGTCATTTATAATAAGGCTCCTTCATGGGCTCCAGGTTTGTATAATTTTTGGTGGTGGCCAGAATGGGTCCAAGACCCATCCCCCACACCTGCCTTGTAAGCCGATATATAGCCTTACCCCTGTCCACCCCATCCCTCCAGCTGGGGCCGGGAGCAGGGCCATGTCTCTGGGAGGGGGGACCCGGACAGGCGTAAGGGGGCCAGGGCTGTGGCCACAGCCGGGACCCCGGGTGCGTGGCCGGGAGTGGAGCCTCGGCCAGCAGCGGAGCCCCCAGGTGCGGGACTAGCAGTAGAGCCCCCAGGTGGCAGCTGGTACCCCGCATAAAATGTGGGGGTGCTGCAGCACCCCCCGCATCCCTAGTTCCCGCACCTATGAAAATAAGGTTAAGCGTGCCTTTCAAGTTGATGCTCAGTGGACAATTGTGAACAGAGATACAGGTCTGTCGCATCTTAGGCGCATTTAACATGTGCGATTTCAGCTTTATGCGGTTGGCAAAAACAAGAAAAAAAACAAAAAAAGAGAGAAAAATAACAATGTAAATACTGTTCTGTAGTGCGGGAGATTCTGCCTGCCATTACACTCAATGTAATTTTGACTATACGCGGTTTTCGCTTTACACGCTGACTGCGGAACGTAACCCCAGCAGAAGATGAGACAGACCTTTATTGTTCACATCAAAATGTATGTAAAATATAAGCTCAAACATTGGTGGAGCCGGGCCCATGTTCCTGAATAGCGGTGGAGCTCGGGCACCACGGGCCCATATAACTCGCTGCCTATGGGCTCCTTTACATCACTGTGGCAATGTAGGGGCCTTAAAGCTTTCACAGTTTTAATGCTCCTGGGGGAATTGACTGAGAATGGGAACAGTTAACTAACAATAGGAACATTGACAATGTTACTACATAGACAGGCTGCTACATTTCTGCCTCAGAGAATGAGATCAATTATCAATCAACAGCAACTTTAACTGTTACTATGCAGTCAGGCTGCTACATTTGTGCCTCAGAATACGGGATCAACTAACTAGCAGGTAGGCTGTTACATTTCTGCCTCTAGCCTGCCTTGTGCATAATAAAAAGCACATGCCATAATAAAAAGCACATCCCTTCCATGCCAGCGAGCTGCAGTAGCAAGCAAGAGGGATAGAGTCTCTCTCTCTCTCATTTGTTGGCATGCACGTACACCCAACCCCACCCTGCCCCCCAACGGTGATCAACCACGCAGGCACGCACGCCCAGCCCCCCTCCCCTGTCTCTGAGGATGCTCCAGGAACGCTGGAACAGCTGCGCTGCCTGGGCTTCCAGGGAAGAGGCGCGTGTCCCCTGGCAGATTTTTGTGTGTGTGCGTTTTTCTGCACCGGGGGAGGGAGCTCACAGAAAAATGCAGGCCATATGAATTCTGCGCCCTCGCAGGGGCGCAGAATACTGTCATGAGTAAAGTCTGGCATGGACTTTGGGTGCACACTTGGCTTGCTGGGCCGTTGTGAAGCCTGTGCTGGAGTACAGGCTGTGTGCAGCCAGCAGACCTCGGTGCCGCACGGGGGGCAGCAGGTGACCCCCCCACCCTCTCGGTATGGCAGCACTGCCGTTACCGAGGGGAAGGGGGTGCTGTGGCTGCTACAGAGGGGGACAGGGGAAGTTCTTGCCGTGGCGGTTAGATGGGGAGGAGGGAAGCAGTCGCTGTGGCCATTATAGAGGGGGACGGGGGGAGGCGGACGCTGGAGCCCGTGGCCAGCAGCACAGCCTTCATCCCCCGCAGCTCAGCACCTGCCAGCAGAATTTGCAGCACAGCCCAGACCCACCCCTGTCCTGGTGCTGGTGGCCGTGACGGCTCTGGACCAGAAGGGCCTGTCCCCAGTCTCTTCCCCGGGGAGAGGTGACGGGGCTCCCTGCTGCTCTGAGCGCCCCCGAGACCCATTTAGCTGATCTCAACCCCCCACCCTTCTGCAGCTCCCCCCAGGAGCCTTGCCCCAGGGACTGCTCCCCCCTAGCTGCTCCTCCCACACTCACTGCTCCCCCCAGGACACAGCCCTGTGCCCTGACCTCTCCCCTCCCCCTCCCACTGCTCCAACACCGCCCCTCCCCCCGCCAGCCTGGGGGGACACGGACACGCGGGGAGCTTCCCCGGCTGTCAGAGGCACTTGTCACCACCCCGGCGGGGGCGGGGCCCTGGGTCGTAGAACGATCCTATTGGGTAGGAGGCGTGTCACTCCAGGCTCCTCTCAGCTGCTGATTGGGGGAAGCCGAGGAGTGGGCGGGATGGAGGAACTGGAGGCGGGAGGCTTATTCCCCGGCTCCCGGGGACCTGGCCGCGCGGCGCTGCAGGTAAGAGCGGGGGGCGGGGCTGTGTTGTGTGCGGCCAGCAGCCCGCGGGGGGCGGCAGGTGACCCCCCGCCCGCCCTGTCTATATGGCGGCGCTGCGGCCGTTACAAAGGGGGGAAGGCGGATGCCGCAGCCGTTCCGGAGCGGGGACTGGGGAGCGGGCGCCATGGCGGTTCTTGAGGGGAACGGGGGAAGGGGCGCGGCGGCCGTTACAGAGGAGGAGGAGGAGGAGGAGGAAGGGGGAGGGGGGGCGCTGTGGCCGTTACGGGGGGGGGGGCGCTGTGGCCGTTACGGGGGCGGGGCGGGCGCTGCGCTGAGCGCGGGGAAGCGCGCGCCCGGTTGCTCCCCGCTCCCCTCAGCAGCCGGTTTAACGTCACGCGCCGCGGCCAGACTCACGTCGCTGCCGGGCCGGGTCCGTCCTGCTCAGAGTAAAACCCGAGCGTCCCGCGTCACGGCTGCGGCCGCGCCCGGCCTGGGGTGACCCCGCGCCCGGCTGGTCGGGGGGGGAAGGAGCCGGGGCGCTCCCTGCCAGTGGCCGAGGGGCCCCCCGGGCTAGGGCGGGGCGGGGCGAATCGCAGGTACCGGGGGGGACCCCTGCCCTGGCTGCAGTCATGGGGGGGGGGGCAGCTGAGCGCCCGCTTCCCAAGAAGCGCCCTGCGCCCCCGAGCCTGGCCAAGTAGGGTGACCAGATGTCCCGATTTTATAGGGACAGTCCTGATTTTTGGGTCTTTTTCTTATATAGGCTCCTATTACCCCCCATCCCGTCCCAATTTTTCACACTTGCTGTCTGGTCACCCTATGGCCAAGGCAGGTTGTCCCCAGCTGCTAAAAGAGACCTGCTCCCGGGAAACATCCACCCCCCCCCCCCAAGGTGCTAATGCCCTGTCCTGGTTTTAATGTTTGAAACAATCCCCATTCAAAAAAGGAACAGGAGTCCTTGTGGCACCTTAGAGACTAACACATTTATTTGAGCATAAGCTTTCATGGGCTACAGCCCACTTCTTCGGATGCCTGTAGTGAAAAATACAGTAGGAATATATATATATATATATACACAGAGAACATGAAACAATGGGTGTTACTATACACCAGGGGTAGGCAACCTATGGCACGCGTGCCGAAGGCGGCACACGAACTGATTTTCAGTGGCACTCACACTGCCCGGGTCCTGGCCACCGGTCCGGGGGGCTCTGCATTTTAATTTAATTTTAAATGAAGCTTCTTAAACATTTTAAAAACCTTATTTACTTTACATACAACAATAGTTTAGTTATATATTATAGACTTATAGAAAGATCTTCTAAAAACGTTAACATGTATGACTGGCACACGAAACCTTAAATCACAGTGAATAAATGAAGACTCGGCACACCACTTCTGAAAGGTTGCCGACCCCTGCTATACACACTATAAGGAGAGTGATCAGTTAAGGTGAGATTTTTATCCCCATTCAGTTCATGTCTCTGCACAAAGCCTCCCAGCCCTTCAAGTTGCTAGTAGCTTCAGCAGTCCTAGCTCCCAATGTTTCTAGGACAGCACTTCCTGTTTGTCTTGCTATGTTAGATTTTCATTCTGCATTTTTGTTTTTCATCTTTTTATTTATATACAAGTTTATTCTCTGGGAACATATGACTTCAAGGTGGACTGATTTTCTGGGTTGGTGGCCAAACTTCTTCACTTTCCTTTGATCTGCCAATGGGGATTGCCTTTGTCAACTGTTACTCTGTCTCTTTATCCAGAACCCTATTGCTATTTCAAATGTCACCACTGGAGTGTACAATTTGGTTCCCAAAGATTCATTAAAGGCCAGTTTTTTTAAAGGTTGAAAGCACCTAGATGCTTTTGAAAATCCCACTAGTAATCTAAATACCTGGCCCTATATATCTAAAAATCTGGCCCTAAGGGCACTATGTTATCTTATGTGAAATCCTGCTCAAAGGCAAATTTCTACTGTAATTTTTTTTGTACTAAATATAGGTATACAACCCCAACATAGATTGACAACCACAAGCATTCAAAAATCATGAGTTATACACCCAAAAGTCATGAAGTTAAATAAATATTTACATACATTTTGGGTTCTTTTAATTTGCCTTTTTGTTTCTGAGCCTTTAGGGCATACATGCTTTTGCTGTATCTACCCCAAAGATTCCATATACCTAAAAGAGTTGTACATTCCTATAACATTCAACACCATTTTGAACTTCTGGTAACATGGGTTTTCCTCCCCCCATTTATAACTGCAAACTTATTAAAAATCCTTATTTCTGTAAGTAATACCCCATCCTGCAAATATTGAAGTTTACACTTTCCTCTTCTATTACTTCATTTGTTGCATACATAGATGTTGATTTTTGTACCAAACTGTTTATTCTTCTAATTACATATTTTAATTTCATTGTCTTTTATGTATATTTTGTTATGGCACATTTCAGTGATGTTCTTCATTCTGACAAGTTTATTGTTCTTTCCTGCAAGTCAATTATTTTTTTAAACAATGAGTATACTGTTACTTCTTTGCATTGGTTGGGTGGGGACATGGTGGTGATATCACCTAACTCAGTGGTCCCCAACCTTTTTCTTCTGGCGGGCGCCAAAAAAAACAACAACACCCCGAGCGCTGCCGGCGGAGCAAAAAAAACAACACAGGCGCACTTACACCCCCCGGCACCGCATTGGGGACCCCTGACCTAACTTGTCTTTTGGTGAAACTAAAAGTGCTTTGGGTCCACTGTGTTTTTACAGTGGGATAGGTAATGCATGTTTGTTACCCTGTGATTAAAAACACCCGTTTTCTTAGCACCGAGGACACAGATGTCAAATGAACCATTATTATTCAGAACTTGACAACCCTGATACTGATTATGTGGCTAACACTGCTCCTTTGCCATCAGAGGTATTTGCACCTGAATGCCTGCAGCCCCCAGTTATGTGGGTATCAGGAAAAAACAGTTAAAACATTTTAAACTAAAGCATTAATAGAGACTGTTCCTCCCTTAATTTCACTTATTTCCTTCCCTTTAGTTATTAAAGGCTAGTCTACATGGTGTGACACTAAAAGTGTGACATTAATGCACATAAGTTATAATGCCTTAAACCTCTGTGTGAATGCTCTCTTTCAGAAGTGGCCTTAGTTTTGCACTGACAGTCAGGGCCACCATAGAAGATTGTAGGAGTGTTTCCCCTAAAAACTATTAATCATCAGGCCTTTTACTTGTTTTCAACATTTTAAAAGTTTTGTATAGTTCAGGTGTCATCCACATTTGATTTTTTTAAGTACAAAGAGAAGGGGAGAAGCAGTGGAGCACTCATCTTAGCTTTTCTGGTTGTTGTCCCATGTAGAAAAGCATTTGCAATATTTCACAAGTATCAATTTTGACCCAAGAAAATTTCAATAAATTGAAATGTAAGGTTAAATTTTAAGACGATCTCTTTCCTTCTCTTTGCCCTGCACTGGTCAGGACATCTTTCATGAGCTGGAGAATAAAGGCCTCATTGTGTCATGTGTAATGGGGCTGTTGGCGTCTTACTGAAAATTAGTGGGTTTTTTTGGTTGGCCCTCTCCCAATATTAAAAAAAAAAGGCGGGGGAGGGCTGACAAGAACTCAGGAACCTGAGAATGACAGTCCCCAGGACCAATGGGGAGAGGGCAGTGCTCCAGGTCAGTCCGATTGACAGGGCAGGCAAGCCAGTGAGGGAGTCAGGAGCTCTGGGGCCCATCCTTTGTGTGAGCTGGAGCTGCCTGAGCCAGATTAGGGCAGAGATAAGGAGAGAGCAGCAGCCTGAGCTGGGCTGGAGGCAGAGCAGCAGCACTAAGCCAGAGGAGCCAAGTTGAACTGGAGGCAGAGGAGCCAGAGCTAGGGATCTGAAACAGCACAGACCAGCTGTGCCTATGGTGAGCCAGGGCTGAGCTACAGCAGGGAGCTGTGGAGCCAGAGTCAGGATAGCGGATGCTGGCTGTACCACAAGTAACACTGCAGCCAAATGTGGTGAGCAGCTGGGGAGAGTGAGGGGGGAATCCTGGGCAGAGGGCCCAGTGCAGGGAGATGTTGCCAGACTGGAGAGGGCACAGGAACTAGGGTTTTCAACCGGAATGCCCGGTCAAAAAGGGGCCCTGGCAGCTCCGGTCAGCACTGCTGACCGGGCCGTTAAAAGTCCAGTCGGCGATGCAGCAGGGCTAAGGCAGGCTCTCTGCCTGCCCTAGCTATGCACAGCTCCCGGTAGCGGCTGGCATGTCTCTGCGGCCCTTAGGCGCAGGTGTGATCAGGGGTGCGCTGCCCCTGTCCCGAGTGCTGCCTCTGCAGCTTCCATTGGCCGGGTGCTGCAGGGCGGTGTCTGCAGGTGCGGGCAGCGCACACCATGCAGAACTGCTTGGCCGCGCCTCCGCCAGTCTGCCTAGGGTCCAGATATGGCGGCCACTTCCTGGGAGCCTGCCTTAGCCCCGCTGCACCGCCGACTGGGAGCCGCCTGAGCTAAGCGCCATCCAGCCACAGACCGAACCCCCTGCCCCAGGTCGGAACTCTCTTCTGCACTCTGACTCCCTCCCAGAGCCTGCACCCCCTCCTGTGCTGGAGCCCCTCCTGCACCCTGAACCCCTCATTTCTGGCCCCATTCTAGAGCCTGCACCCCCAGCTGGAGCCCTCACCCCCTCCTGCATCCCAAACCCCTGCCCCAGCCCAGTGAAAGTAAGTGAGGGTGGGGGAGAGTGAGTGACGGAGGGAGGGGGGCTGGAGTGAGTGGGGCCAGGGCCTCAGAGAAGGGGCGGGGGGTGGGGCAAGGTGTTCAGTTTTGTGCACTAGAAAGTTGGCAACCCTAACGTGAACCCTATGGGAGGGCCAATACAGGGGATAAGGGTCTTGCCACCTATAGTCTGAGGGCGTATGGCCACCACCAGAGCAAGTATCTGACCCGTGGTATCACCACAGTGCAGCCAAGGCCTGAGAAATAGGCCTGGGATGTGTGAGAAACAGACTGTGAATGTTTATGGCTGTTTATGCGCAAGCAAGCAGGTTAATCTTATAGGCTACACCCGTATGGTGGGGTCCTCTGTTCCTTTAACCTTTTCTATTTTTTCCCTTATTTTTCTCACAGTTGCTGTTTAATAAATTGTATTTGGTTTGAACTTAATGTAGTGATCAGTGGGTCAGGGAAGTAGCTGGTGTGGAGAGAGAACCCTTCAGTGGGGACACCCCAGTGCCTGTCCTAAGTGAGCACAACAAGACTGCAGATGAAGCTCCCCCAGGAATCCTGGGTCCAGCCTTTTCAGGGTTACAAGCACTCTGCTCTGCACAGAAGAGTGGAAGGGGAGTCCTTGGGGTCAGGCAGACCTCCATGTAAAGGGAATGGGAGTGGGGACTCAGATCCTTTTGCTCTCTGATTCCACCAGGGTAGTGTAGAAGCCAGGAAAGTTCCCTAAAACAGCAGGATCACCCCCCACTTACACTGGTAGATCTTGCTGTGCACACAGAGGGTTTTGGCCTAGCTGTACAGTCATCCACTCTATGAGCAATGCATATGAAGTGGTGGCTCTCTTGTCCGATTAAAATTAACTAGTTGATCCATATTTTTGGTGCTCTAACTGTAAAGATTCCCCTTTGATCTCACCTCTCCAAAAATGTGCCAGGGTCCAAAATACCATCTTTATAAAAATGGCATTAAAACTGTCCCCACAAATACTTAACCACCTGCATCCGTACCTATGTAACGGGGTTCATTGGTGCAAACCACCCCGTCAAAGGGGGGCGTGTAGCCTATAAGATTAACCTGCTTGCTTGCGCATATATAATCTTTTCTTATAGTTTAAGTATTTGGTTTATTGTAATAGGTTTATAGATTTATATTAAAGTGAGTTTGGCTATAATGCAAGGGACCTACAGGCCATATCCTCTATGTTGAGCTAAGGCAAAGTTAGCATATCTATGTCTCAGGTTTCAGTGGTAGCCGTGTTAGTCTGTATCAGCAAAAATTCCAGTTCTGCAGCTTCAGTTTAGCTGTATGAAGAGGAAATCCATCAACTTCATGAAAAAACTTGCACAGATACAGACAGAAGACTCCAACGTGAAGCTGCAGAACTGGAATTAATTTGCAAACTAGACACCGTCAGATTAGGCCTGAATAAAGAATGGGAGTGGTTGGGTCATTACAAAACCTAAACTTAATGTCCCCAATACTAATTTCTCCCTACTGTTACTCACACCTTCTTGTCAACTGTCTGTAATGGCCCACTCTCTTACCACTTCAAAAGTTATTTTTCCTCACTTGGTATCCTGCTGTTAATTGATGTATCTTGTTAGACTGACCTAACACTTGGTAAAGCACCCCCATCATTTCATGAATTTATACCTGCTCCTGTATTTTTTACTTCATACATCTGATGAAGTGGGTTCTAGCCCATGAAAGCTTATGCCCAAATAAATTTGTTAGTCTCTAAGGTGCCACAAGGACTCCTCATTTTTTTTATATCTATGTCTGGGACCTTTCACCCAGGTAGCAAAGTCAACACACATATGTCTGGGACATTTCACCTAGATAGATAGATAATGGTAGAATGGCATAGGGGGTTTCCAGGTCTGTACCCTCAAACTTAACAGGTATACCACAAGGAAAGAACCGAAATAACCGGGAGAATAAAAATAACGTGTGTGTATGATCTAATGTCATTAATATGTATATACATGTCATCAATACGTACAAACATACTAGCTTATGGATTAAGTGTACCCTAACATTTTTGTGTGTGAGAAATAAAGTTTGGGCATAGAAGGAGGGTTCAGACACCTGTGCCCTATAAAAAAAGGGCCTTGCTAGAGAAGCTGTACTTGTTTTTCTTAGAACTTTCTAAATTCCAAGGGGACTAGGCTAAGCTTGGTTTCCCTAAGCTTTTGTTCTTAATTTTGTGTATTAGGTTTTAATTTTAAGTTAGTTAAGTAAACTCTAATAGGTAGCTTCAATAGCTCTAGCTTCTTCTAAGCTTTGCACCTCTCACTTGAACCTGAACTGCCAGAGGTGAGGCTGGTCCTGTCTCTCTCACCACCAGGCTATCAAGGAAGGGTGTGAGTATATTAACCAAAGCTTTGTAACATATAATACCATATGTATCTTTTGAATAGCAGTAATACCATTGTAACTTTGTAACGCTGATTATTTTACTATTTAATGACTACTTCATTTATCTTAATAAAAAGTCTTTAAGACTATATCTGTCTCAGTGTAAACTTCCTGTCATACCCCCGAGGGTCCTTTGTAAATTCTGTGGAGCCTAATTCAGGACAAGAACCGTATTATCTTCTAATCAAACAAATTGGCTAGCCTAAAACCCATACTATCCAAATTAATATTATTAACCTCCTAAATCAGGCAACAGACTGGTGAGCCAGGCATGTTATGCTTATATAAAAAGCACACAAGATCTTTTTTAGGGGTACAACATACAACAGGCAGGACACTCAAGAAGTGTGTGACAGGGATTCCAGGCATCTTTAGACCCTTGAGAATCTCACCTGGGGCATAAGTGAAGAGTTAGGCCTGGTCTACACTGGGGGTGGGGGTGGGGGGGAGGGTATTGACCTAAGATACGCAACTTCAGCTACGAGAATAGCGGTGCTGAAGTCGACGTATCTTAGTTCGACTTACCTTGCGTCCTCACGGCACGGAGTCGATTGCCGCGGCTCCCCCATTGACTTTGCTTCCACCTCTTGCCGAGCTGGAGTTCAGCAGTCGATGGGAGAGCGATCAGGGATCGATTTATCGCATCTACACTACACGTGATAAATCGATCCCCGATAGATCGCTACCCGCCGATCCGGCGGGTAGTGTAGACGTACCCTTAGAGTTAGAGAGCAAGATTGTGTGTCTTACTCACTCACTCTTAAGAACACAGGAACCTGATTTCCTGTGACTGCTTCTTGGCAGCGATTCCAGAATTTCCTGTTATGTACTGTGGTTTGACTTAGAGTTTTAGCTTAGAGGTTTTGAATTTAATCTTGCAAGATAAAGAGTTATAGTGTTATTATTTAAAGTGATACGCGTGTTTAAGGGGCTTTGTTGAAGGTTGAAGTTATAACAAATGGTACCAATAAGATATCAGCAGTAGCATCGGGCCCGATGACCCACACTAGTGGTGGCGGGGGAGTTAATAAATCTATGTATTAATTGCCGCCAAGAGGCCACAGTAACTCACAGTAAGAACTTGTATGGTTTGAGCTACCTTATTTCAGTCCCCTCAATTCTCCCGGGCTGTACCTCTGTTCCGTCTGCCTCAGTTTCCCCCAGCTGTTTGGCAGGTCCCGACAGAGGAAAAGAGACCTCTCAATCAGCTTCGAGCTATCGAGGCAAGAGAGGGGAACGCGCCCCCACCTCTCTATCATTTATTTGGGACTTATTGAACTAAGTGTAAAAAACGATTTGGGGTGTTTCCTGTTGTTTCTGTGAAGGGACACCTTCAGTTTCAGAGTAAAGAACAGCAGAGTGTTCATTATATAGTTTATTACATAGGCTAGTCAATAGTGAAGTTTTAGAATTGAAATGAGTTCTATGTTGCATGTTAAGATGAGTGGAGCAAGGGCAAGAGTAGAGTCTGTTGGAGTTACCCGCAGTATGGCTTTACAAAACTTTGCCAAAAAATACATTCAGGAACATGATGGAGGTTTAGTACAGCTGAGAAATAGCGAAATGATCTCTAAGCATTTTAACCCGTGGGGTTTTGTAAGTGAGGTGTTTAATGTAGAAACAGAGCAAAAAAAAAAAAAAAAAAAGAGAGGCTAAACTGGTGAAGGGAATAGCTGTTGAATGTCTGCTCGTGGCTTGTAGTTCACTGGGAAAGAAATTGAATAAAAAATTAGAGTTACTCAGAAAAGCCCAGCAAACTTTGGATGAGGGAGGAAAGGTTATTCAGGATTTAACAAATCGGCTACATGTAGCGTCAAAGAAGCAGTCAGTACTTTTCCAAAAGAAGCAGGAGTTAAAGAAAACGTTAAAACGGCGTAGGTACCAAATATAGGAAGCAGGAGAGGAAGCACGTTGTTGGCAGGAGCGAGTGAATGTCAGCTTAAAATCACTGGACGGCTATAAATCAGACCGAGGTCGGCTGTTGAAAAGAATCAAAGAGTTGGAAAAGATAGAAAATGTGTTAGAGGAGGACAAAGAATCAGTTCCCATCCCTATTGGCATGGTGAAACCGACGAAGATAGAGAAGCCTGCAGGGCCAATTACTAAAAGTAGGGCGAGAGAGTTAGTTCAGGCTGATATAGTACCGTTAGGAGTGGAGTTGGAGATTGAGTCTCAGAAGCCACTGGGAGAGTCAAAAGAGGAAGTTAGCTGTGCAGCAGCTACCAGCAGTCTGCAGATAAAAAAAGGAAGTCCTAGGGTGGCATCACAAGAGGTGGAGTTGAGTGTCTTCATAGAGAAGGCGACTAGTGATGTAAAGGATAAGATGAGCAGAGCAAAGGGGGAGGAAATATCGTCTCCTCTGTTAGTGTCCTCCCCTGATAGTGAAGAGGGAGTGCCTTTAGAGACTGTAATTGTTCAGGGACTAGAAGATGCAGTGTCACAAGTGACACAAGTAGCTAGTGCCTGTGATGTAGTAATCTCTAGGTTACAACAACCAAGGGATGCAATTCCTGCTCCTCCACCCAATGTTACATTGGCACCATATAGATCAAGAGACCCAGCCCCTTTGGGTGGACACATATTGGCATTTGGGAAATCATCAACATTGCCTAGGTCCCTAGAATTTTGTGAACCCTCTACACCCCCTTGGTATATGCTGGTATCACCTGGTATACCGGTAGAACACCCTACTACACCAGATCTTAATGAACTGAAAGATGTCCTGCGTCAGTGTGGAGATGCCTTGAATGTAGGACGTAGAGGTTTTATGGAAAGTTGCCCTGCTCATCCAGGATTATTTCCAGAGGAAAGTTCTACTAGCTCTGAGGGGGGAAATGTGAATTTGGGTAGAAAAAGTCAAAACATAAAAATTATAGATTCAAGCTCAAATAAAAGCCCAAATCCCGATCTGGAGAGAAGATCCTCAAATTCTAATTCTGATTGCCCTGTAGCAGTTGTTACAGATATTAAGACCCTAGATCTGGTAGCTAAGCAAGTGGGAATGATGAAGGATTCTTCGGTTGCAATGCATGCACAACATGTACAAAAAACAGCAAAAGTGTTTGGCTTACCAAGAAAAGATTGGGTTAAAATCTCACAACTCCTCACAGTGAATTGAGTATTATGGAGTACTTTGCCCTGAGTTTAGGGTAGGAGAGAGATCTTTTAAAGACACAGTAGCCCTATTGGAACATAATCAGCATCCGGGGCAAGCTGAAGTGGCCATCCTGTCTAACCTAAAGCAGAGACCTAATAAGTCCCCACATCAGTTTCACCTGCAGTTAAGTGCATCATGGCACAGTCACATAAAAGAGAAAACAGATAAGCCATCATATGTTAGTTTGTTGGTCAATAACACTCTTCCCCATTTTCAGGAAAAGGTTAACATGCATATAAATGATAGCACTTCTTTAAAGAAGGCATTAGCCTTACTGGCCAAAGCATATTCTCAGGAAGGCCCTAAAATAGGTCGGTGTGGAGCCCCTGTTGCAATACTTCAGGAACCACAAGCTAATCCCACTGTAAGGATTCAGGGACCCCCAGGGTTCGGCCAAGGTGTTCCTAGATTCCCTAGGTACCAGCGTTGGCAAAATGACCCTAACCCACGTAATAATCCTGGACCTTCGAGTGGGCATGCCCCTCGACATGGTTATGCGTTTGGACCCCATGTAGGGGCCCGGGACCGTGTTCCCTTCTTTTCAGATGCAACCCAGAACAATTCATGCCTGCAGAGATCCAAATCACCGCCTCCCCATTTAATTTGGCACACCAGTGGCACTCAATTAAATAGAATAAAAATGGACACCTACCTGCAAAATCTGCAAAAACATTTAAATCAGGTCCACTTGCAGGTAGCAGTTAAATTGGGAAAATCCAAACAAAAGGCAAAGGCTTACTTTAATCCAAACAAAATCCAAACAAAAGGCAAAGGCTTACTTTAATACAAACCAAAAAAAAAATAAAAATGTAAAAGGTTGAAAACCAAGTAATGCTGTTATCATATAAAGCACCAGAGCATGGGCTGTCTAACCAATGGATCAGACCCTTCCAAGTCATCAATAAACTCAGTTCAGCAGTGCATAACATTAAAATAACAGAAGGCAAGCGTAATAAAAACAAAATCTACCATGCTAATCAGTTAAAGCTCTATCAATCATTCAGGTCGCAGAAGCAACTTCCTCCTCAGAACTTAAGTAAACAGCATCCAACATAATCACAACAGCTGAAGTCCAGCAAATTGCAACCATAAAATAAACACTAATATTTCTAATTTACTACACCCTTATCGTTGCTCTAAGGGTAAAACTAAGCCAAAATCACACATTTGGAACTAAACTGTTACAACCCCATAAAACCAGACTACACTGTTGTGCTCAATTGCCTAAGCATGTAAAACAAAACATACCAACACAAAAGGAACGAACTATTATACTCAACCCAAAACTTATCCACAGTCCTCTACACCAGGTTAAGGAAATTAAAGGGAAAAATATCACCTTTTAAATATCAATTGGTTAAAGTAATCTCGTTGCCATCCAGTGGCTGGAAAAACATTTGGCCTTTAAATAATAACTCAAAGGGGGAAGAATGTAAAACGTATACCTCCTCACCAACAAATTCAACTTCCCTAAAACACAGAATACCTTATAAAACGTTAACAAAAACAAAAAAAAGCCATTTGTAATAATCTAATAATGGTGTGTGTGTGGGGGGGGAGTTTAACCTTATATAAACTTAAACATAAAAATAAAGAACAATATAAAATGCTCATTATAACTAATTTTCAAACCAAATCAGAAAGCAAAAAAATGTACTAAATGTAACATTTGAACTTAAAGTTCAAAATCCAATTATTAACTATAATTATAATAATCCAATACCAAATAATGTAACTTGTCCAATAATAAACCCAGAACCTGCTAGTGGTCTCACTACAAAACCCATAATAAAAAAAAGCAATCAGGTTTGGTTTATGCATATTCCTGTAGTGTTAAATTTGTCTAATTGGTATCTAGAAAAATTTAGCTATTGTCAGCATACCAAAGGGGCTTCCTTTTTCTCAGTACAACTCAGGCTGCAATTTTATTCACATCAACAAGTGCAAAATATTGTTCTGTTGGGAATGAATAATAAATGCCATAAACCACATACCTCTAGAAGAAAGTGTAGCTTAAATCTCCTTAAAAGTTTAAAATCCCAAACAGAACTATTTAATTCAAAAGTGTCAATTTAAAACCAAGCGAATATTTAAAAAAATTTGCAAACATATAAATTGTGTTACAAAAAAAAAGCCAACCAAGTGGTCAATCCAATGTTACAAAAAATAAAAAAATTGTCACAGAAAAAGCAATTTACTGTTTATAATATGCATAACATAACCCAACTATTTAATAAAACCCACCATAAAATTAATAAGCTAATCGCTTAAAACAATAATCAGCACAGGAATCAACACTTAAAAAAGATTATATGCTCCGCATATGGAAAATACATTGTAAATGCAATCACTAATACATTACAATCCTTAAAATTAAAAAAGGTTCCTAACTTAATTAAAAATGAGCAACTGTTAAGTTGGTACTGTGCCAAATGTTTTCAAAAGCTGGAAAAAAACCCCAATCCACATGTTTAAATTCATGCCGGCATTTATCAGTGGGTGCTATAAACAAGATGGGATCTGTAACACCTCACCCTAACCAAAACGGTTGTTCTTTTTCAAAAAATTGTATAATGGCACGATCCTTGTATGTCTCATTCACAGTCTCGTTACCAATATTTAACCCAGACAAGGATGTGTACCGGCAATTGGTAGCTGTCCATTCTATAGGTCACCTTAAAGGCGACATCTATAGGAAACACGTTAATGCACCTCCCTTGGTGGTCTATCACACTCGAACTCAAACCGGAAAAGTACCACAGATGGCCTGTTGCGCTAAAAAAGGGCCTCCGTATATCTGTGGGTGTAACGTGTTTAAGACAATCACTGTTCTGTGTAAACTGCAGAATTTTTTTTTACAAAATTCATCATCATGCCTGGTAAGGCTGACCAAGTAAAAAACTCCAATAAAAAGGGTAACCTATGCTAAAATAGCCAATTTTGCGTGGTTACCAATCAAAAGAGGTACCCATATGGTTCCTTAAAGTGTCCTGTCACAAAACCAAATTTTTGTTTTACTCCAAAGCAACCCACTTTAATAGGAAATCAAGCTATTTCCCCTATTCCCACTTTTAAAAACATCACCATTAATTCCAGTCCAACCCAGCCTATCAGGATTTAACTATCCAAAGTACACCCACCTTTCTTGTCTACATTTCCCCACTAGAGTTACAGTTAAAGTCATTATTGGCCTGTAAAAAAAACCTCACCTCATACAAATTACTAACGATATGGACAAAGCCAAATAAAGCTACAAATAAAGTGAGTTGTAAGTTCTTATCTTTATTAACATCAGAAAGGTTCAAATGTGATTTTTGTAGCATCCAATCAAATAAGATTTGAAAATCCCAATTTTGGGATGAGGAATTTGCAAACCTTGAAACACAACCAAGTACCTTTTTCTTTTTTCTGTTTCTCCAGCAGCGAGATTGCAAGTAAGAGTCAGCATGCGAGACAGAACTGCATTTTCTGTCTGTCTTGTTCTTTCCTCTCCCTTTTCTGTGCATTTGTCTACACGGACACGAGACCAGACTTTAAAAACAGAAACAGCAGCTTCAGCCCATTTCAACTAATTTCTTCTCTTCCCCCACAAAAAGGAAGGTTGTTACCATCCTTAGCACCATCTAAAAGATTCCTCCCCCGTCTTCTAAAAACTCTCTACAGCTAAAGGAAAATGGAATAAGGGATATAGTTGAAATGAACGCCTTGCTTTATACTTTACATTTCAAATTGCTTAATTGTTTTTTCTTTTTTTTCCTCGGTACCTTTAGTAAAAGGTTAAAAAAGTTTTTAATGCTGGTTGTTGACCTAGCACTAAGCAAGCTGAGGGTTACTGGCCTAATGTATAGGGGGAAGCAGTAGACATGACATATCTCAATTTTACTTAGATTTTTGACACTATCCCACATAACATTATCATGAGGAAACTAGGGAAATGTGGTCTAGATTAAATTACTATCAGGTGGATGCAAAAATTGAGAGCCCCTACTCAAAGAGTAACTATCAATGGTCCGCTATCAAAGTGGGAGTGTGTATCCAGTGAGGTTCCGCAGGGATCAGTCCTAGGTCCGGTAGTATTAGGAAAATCTTTTGAACAAGATGGGTAATTAAGCTCTGGAATAATCTTCCATGGGAAGTTGTGGAATCCCCATCAGTGGAGGCATGTAAAAACAGGTTGGACAAACACCTGTCCAGGATGGTCTAGAAGGTTTACTTGGTCCTGCCTTAGCCCAGGAGCCTGGACTGGATGACCCTTTGAGGCCCCTCCCCGCCCTACATTTCTATAATTCTATGAAATACGAGTGAGAAATTAAAAGATCCTATGTTATGCTTAGGTAGTTTTATCTTTGGCATGTATAACCTTGCAATTCCAATTGTGAATGCAAAGTCAGTCTAACCTCCATACAATTGGAGTATTAATTGGATTCAACAAGGCAGGAAGTATATTCCACCAAGGAATTTTGGAGTTATTTATTGGAACTATCCCTTTATGTTTTGCTTCTGTAAAGTTTAGTTTAAGGTAAAAATCTTCCAGGCAAAAGAAACAGTGAAAAAGCAAGAGCACCAGCTACACTTCTGGGGGTGCAGCCAAAAGTTGGTTGTACTCTAAAAGAGGAACTAAGGCCTGGTCTCCATTTAAAACTTACGCTGGCGTCGGTATGTCAGTCAGGGCTGAAAAACCACACACCCTCAGCAACATGGCTATGCTGACAACACCCCCAGTGTGAACACAGCTGTGCCGAAAGAAAAATGCTGCTAGCAGCATAGCTAATGCTGTTCGGGGAAGTGTTCACTTGCCATCAGAAACACTTCTGTCAGTGTACATCGCGTCTGCACTAGGGGGCTATGCTGGGCTCCAGCATAACCTTTCTAGTGTAGACATATTGTAACTTTCCTGACAGTCCCCAGGAGGCTATGGAAGTGAGAGTGACAGACAGCATTGCTTTTAAACTAGGCAGTGTAATCTAAATTTCTCCCTAGCTGAAATGGGAAATTAAAGATTGCTGCCCACTGGCCACTGTCTTTAGACAAATGCACCAAGGGAATTTGTCAAAGATTTAGTCCATACCTTGGTTATACTAGCATGGTTTGGAAATTACTACCCGTTAAGTAAGAGATGGCTTAGCAAACAGGCACCCTTGTCCAAATGATCAACGTGAAATGTAAAATAAAGTGTGTCCTCAGTTTTGAGGGTCAAAACTTTTTTGATCTGAATGTGACAAATACATCTTGAACCATGAAGCTGGACAGAGGTAAATCATATCGACTGGCACTCTCATTTAACAAGAAACATAGAACAGATTGTTTTCTGGGTATTTTAATGTTACTCCAGAGTTCAGCATCTTCCTATGACAAGGCTTTGTCAGACACAGAGGCCGAAGGTAACCTAACATTTCAGATATGATGATGACTGGAGCCCCTTATGGGAAAAGCACTCAATTAAATCAAACTAGAGCTAATCTCTCACTACCAAAAAGACAAGTACACTGAAAAATGTAGAGCATGGGTATGAAGCTTTGTTTGGGTCTAAAAAGGGTCTTGAAAGAGGAACAGTTAAATCTGGATCTGGTCGAGGTTCAAACAAAAAGATTTTCATTAAATAAAATTCTGTTAATTCAGACTCATGAGAAAATTGGATACCCCTTTGAGTGATGCCCCTCAAATGTAGAGGGATTATGTTACAAGGGAAGCTCTTTGGGGAATCGAATGTTATTTTTCTCTCTCTTTGTACAGCACCCAGTACAATGGAATCCTGGCCCATGACTAGGACTCCTGGGCTCTAGGGTAATACCAATAAATAATAATAATAATGTTCATTAAAAAGCATAAAAAGAGCCAACTACCTGCAGGAGTGCAATTGTGATCTGATATTCCTAGGTGCCATGATCAGTCAAATAGAAGGCAGAATTGAGGTAACATCACCTGAGTTCAGAAAGGGTTCACTAGGAAGAAAAAAGCAGCACAGGAAGGAAGAAGGTTTGGTTTGGGCAGAAGGCTACTAGGAAGAAATACAAAATTGAGGGATCTCTTCTAGTCATCAATGTGCAGAACCTCACTGATATTGGTGAAAACTGGAAGATGGAAATGTGGGGGGACACAGAGCCCCTTTCATATGCTTGGCAGGCCCATCGGCTTTCAATAACTCTGTTTAGTAGAGAATCTGAGAGCCACTTGTCACTGCCCCTCAGATGATACTTTTGTACCTCACACAGAGCTAACCACGTATGTTTCCCAGGTCTCAGTTTGTGTGATCGGAAGAGAAGGGATTTCTGAGATGATGGAGCCCCTGTCCAGCTCAAGGTCTCAGAGGTTCCACCACCCAGTACCAGAACTAAGCTGTGACTTCCGAGAGAAGCTGCAGTATCCACGGCAACTAGGTAATAAGTTGTGTGTGGAGATGCATGTGGTGTTGGGGAGCATGGATAGTACAACAGGGAGGGGAGTCCCCAAGGCAGCCTGTATGAAATATCGGAACAGCATTTGGTTGTCTAGTGGCATGTGGAGGCTGGGTGAATCCCTGTTCCTAGTAGAGTCGTGAGGTCCAGGAGCGTATGTGTTTGTGTGCGTCCCTCTAACGGTATCTTTGTCATCCTTTAGATCTTCCTGTGCCCTATTTGTTTGTTCCTTATGATAAGGGGAATGAAGGAGACCAGGATATGGTGGCCTCGCTCCATAGGTTTGGCTTTCTGGTGAGTTGTGATACGGTCCGCGCTGTTCCTCCTGCCGGGCCGTGCTGCTTCCTTGTCTGTCCTCGCTCATTCCTCCCACCTCCTCCTGGCTCCTCCATTGCTCAATGGTCTTTCCAACTTTTTCTTCCCCATCAATAAAATAATCACACCCCTTTTTGGGGAGGTGCCTTGTGCATGTGGAGCTTCTCCAACATCCTGAATAGCTCATTTCATGCCCCTCCAGTTGGTCAGGATTCGCCCCTGGCAGTTCATCCCATGACTGAGTGGTAAGACTATCGCAGGAACAGCATGTGCTGAGTGGGGCTCCCTTGTGGCTCCAGGTGCTTGCTTGGGTGGCCTGGATTGGGGCTAAGAGCTCTGTGGGGATGGGCAGGCTGAGTCTGGCATCTCTTGCTGTGTGGAGGAGGTTGGGATAGTGGGAAATGGGATTCCTTCCCCTCCTCCAATGCTGCGTTGATGGTGATGGCTCTGCCCTTTGCTGCTCAGTTTGTGCCTGAATGGTGGGATTGTGGCCAGACCAGACAGTGCTGAGTGGAGGACCCATGTCATTTCAGATGCCAGTGACGTTTGAGGAGGTGGCCGTGTACTTCTCTGAAGATGAATGGGCTCTTTTAGATGAAAAGCAGAAGGAACTCTACAGAGATGTCATGCAGGAGAATTACGAGACTCTCATCTCATTAGGTGAGGAGTTGCTATAGTCCCCTTTTATAAGCAACACAGCCCATTTCCCACCGTACAGCCTGCTTGCTAAAATGTGATACATGAATCTTTTATAAACTATATGAATTATGTCTTTCCCCTTCAGCAAAGAAAATCTTGGAATGTTCTTTGTAGTTAAGTGATCGACGAATACTTAACACGTTGTGATGCATGTACCTCTTTCCAATGAGCAGGATTTCTGATCGCTAAACCAGATGTGCTGTCCCAGATGGAGCGAGGGGAAGAGATGTGGATCCCAGATCTCCAGGGCTCTGAGGAAAGGGAAATCCCAAGAGGCACTACGACAGGTGAGGAATGAGTGACACCAACTGAGAAACTATCTGGGGCTTGGAAAAGCTGGGATCCCAGCAAACCCACTGAGTCCTCCCCCTGTTCTGTCCCATCTCATCTGACTCACTATTATGTCCTGTCCTCATGGCAGGTGTCACTCCTGGCTCCCAATCGTTCTGCCTGATTCCTGGCAGAAGCCTTTTCCTCCCTCAGCCTTTTTCTTAGGGCTCAGATGGGACTTTGTCCTCTGCCACTTGGTGGAATATACTTCCTGCCTATCAGGTTCTGTTATCAATGATAAATCCCTTTACTGCCCCTTCTGTCCCCAGCACATGCAGTGAATCCCATCTGGATTCTCTCTCCCAACAGGTACTGGGACAGCAAGTGAAAACAAGGAGGAGAGTCCCCAGCAGGAAGGGGCTGTGGGAGTGAAGATGCACAGGATGTTCTCAGGAAGACCGCAGGGCCCTGATGGGGCAGATGTCAGCAAGAGTCAGGACAGAATGGGGCGGCAGAGAGGAGACTCTCCAGGCAGGAGTAAATCTACTCACAGCAAAAGAGGTTTGAGGAAATCCACAGACCTCAGCGCCCACCCGGTAACCCATATTGGGTTGACACCAAATACCATCAATGAACTGGGGGAAAGAGTCAGTAACAGCTCACTCCTCATTCAACATTGTCAACAAACTAGTGTAGAAAAGAGTGCTGTCAGCCGTAGTGAGTGTGGCAAAAGCTTCACTCGACAAGAATACCTTCAGATACATCTGAAAATTCACAGAGGGGAGAGACCCTATAAATGTAACAAATGCAAGAAAAGCTTCAGACACAAGACAAGCCTTGTTCTTCACCATTACACAGTCCACAAGTCAGAGAGACCCCATAAGTGTCCGGACTGTGGCCAGCTCTTTATTCTGAGAGAGAGTTTTATTCAGCATCAGAGAATCCACAACGAAGAGGCATCTAGAGGGTTCAACGATGGGATTGTGAGTGAGAACAGGGACAAGAATCCCCAGAAGAAAGGGTCTGCGAGAGCAAAGCCAGACATGATGTTGTCGGGGAGACCCCAGTGCCCTGAGTGGGGAGATGCCAGTGAGAGTAGGGACAAGGTGAGACAGCAGCACGGAGACCCTCCAGACTGGAGACGAAGTAAATCCACTTGCAGAAAAACAGGCTTAAGGAAATCCAAAGACACCAGCACACAGCATAGAGACTGCATGGGGAAGAGACCAAATACAGACACTGAACTTGGGGAAAGTTTCAATAACTGCTCTCTCCTGATTAAGCATCATCAAACTGGTGCAGAAAAGAGTGCTTACAAGTGTAGTGAGTGTAGGAAAAGCTTCACTCAAGAAAAATACCTTCAGATACATCTGAGAACTCACAAAGGAGAGAGACCTTATAAATGTAAAGAATGTGGGAAAAGCTTCAGTCGGAGTTCAGTGCTCAAAGATCACACCATGAGTCACAGAATGGAACAACCTTATAAATGTACTGAGTGTGGGAAAAGATTCAGAGAGAAGACAATCCTTGTATATCATGGTTACATAGTCCACAGGGTGGAGAGACCCTATAAGTGTCCATACTGTGGCCAGCAATTTGTCCTAAGAGAGAGACTTATTCAACATCAGAGAATCCACAAAGAAGAAGAACCTAGAGGATTTAATGATGGGATCATGAGTGAAGATGAAGCTAAGAATCTCCAGCGGGAAGGGCCTGCAGGAGCAGAACCACAGAGGACATTATCGGGGAGACCCCGGGGTCCTGAGCAGAGAGAAGGCTGTGGAAGTCAGGGCATGGCACGAAGGCAGCAGAGACGCCCTGCAGGCAAAAGAAGCAGTATATCTAATCAACATGAAAGAGATTCCAAGAAATTGAAAAGCACCATCGCCCACCAGGGCACCAACACCGAAGCACAAACAAGCACAAATGGTGACAATGAGAAAAGCTTCAGTAGCAACTCAGCCCTTTCTGTGCATCAGAAAATCCACCTGGAAGAGAAACGTTACAGCTGTGCTGAATGTGGGAAAAGCTACCACCAGCATGCTCACCTTCGAAGGCATCAGAAAAACCATACAGGAGAGAGACCCTATGTATGTGCAGACTGTGGAAAGAGCTTTGTGTACAGGTCAATACTCAGCAGACATGAAAGGACCCACAAAGAGGAGAAAAACTATAGCTGCACTGACTGTGGGAAAAACTTCAGTGAGTACTCATACCTTACTATGCATCAGAGAATCCACAGGGAAGAGAGACCCTATCAGTGTCCCGACTGCGACAAAAGTTTCAGGCTGCGAGGACACTTTACCAGTCACTGTAGAACCCACACAGGGGATAAACCTTACAAATGCACCGAATGCGGGCAAGGCTTTGGGCGCAAATCAACCCTGACGAAACACATGAGGATCCACACCGGAGAGCGGCCCTATAAATGTGCGCAGTGTGATAAAAGCTTTCGTCAGAAGTTCGCCCTTTCCCAGCATCAGTTAATACACCAGGGAGAGAGGCCTCACAAATGTACTGAATGTGGGAAAATCTTTCTTCAGAAGTCCCACCTTACCACGCATCAGTCTCTGCATCGGGGAGAGAAACCTCACAAATGTACTGAATGTGGAAAAAGCTTCAATGACCGATCAAATCTTGTTAAACACGTGGCAAATGTCCACTTGAAAAAGAAACCCCATGCAGCAAATGTAGCTTCAGGTTAAATAGATCTACAATTGTAATGATAGAAAATAATGGAGTGGTACTTTTTTGATTCTGGTGAGACACTTCTCCACTCCACTCCACGCATGCTCGGGGTTCAGCTGATCGCCATATTTGGGGTCGGGAAGGAATTTTCCTCCAGGGTAGATTGGCAGAGGCCCTGGAGGTTTTTCGCCTTCCTCCGCAGCATGGGGCAGGGGTCGCTTGCTGGAGGATTATCTGCTACTTGAAGTCTTTAAATCAAGATTTGGGGACTTCAGCCTGGTCTACACTACGATTTTAGTTCGAATTTAGCAGCGTTATAGCGAATTAACCTTGCACCCGTCCACACAACGAGGCCATTTAATTCGATATAAAGGGCTCTTAAAATCGGTTTCTGTACTCTTCTCCGACGAGGGGAGTAGCGCTGATATCGGTATTGCCGGTTCGAATTAGGGTTAGTGTGGACGACATTCGATGGTATTGGCCTCCGGGAGCTATCCCACAGTGCACCATTGTGACCGCTCTGGACAGCAATCTAAACTCGGATGCTCTGGCCAGTTGGACAGGAAAAGCCCCGCGAACTTTTGAATTTCATTTCCTGTTAGCCCAGCGTGGAGAGCACAGGTGACCACACAGAGCTGAACAGCACAGGTAGCCATGCAGTCCGAGAACCGAAAAAGAGCACCAGCATGGACCACACGCGAGGTACTGGATCTGATCGCTATATGGGGAGAGGATTCAGTGCTAGCAGAACTACGGTCCAAGAGACGAAATGCAAAAACTTTTGACAAGATCTCCAAGGGCATGATGGAGAGAGGCCACAATAGGGACTCATATCAGTGCCGTGTTAAAGTGAAGGAGCTCCGACAAGCCTACCAGAAAACCAAGGAGGCAAACGGACGGTCCGGGGCAGAGCCGCAGACATGCCGCTTCTACGAGGAGCTGCATGCAATTCTAGGGGGCGCCGCCACCACTACCCCACCCCTGACCGTGGACTCCGAGGAGGGGTTAATCTCATCCTTGCATGAGGATGCAGCGGACGGGGAAGAGGAGGAGGAGGACGAGGACGAGCTTGCGGAGAGCACACAGCACTCCGTTCTCCCCAACAGCCAGGATCTTTTCCTCACCCTGAGTGAAGTACCCTCCGAACCCTCCCAAGGCGGTATCGCAGACCCCCTGGAAGGGACCTCTGGTGAGTGTA
>QXTE01000363.1:4817-44794 GCA_003942145.1 Platysternon megacephalum | reverse complement strand
CCCCCAGCCCTGAGCCCCTCCCACACCCCAAACCCCTCAGCCCCAACCAGAGCCCTCACCCCCCCAACCCTCTGCCCCAGCCCTGAGCCCCCCTCCCTCCTTCATTTTGTTATATGCACCAATATGCAGGGGGCTGGGGGCGGGACTTGGACCCATTCTGGGCACCACCGAAAATGATACAAACCTGCGGCCCCTGAATAAGCCCCGCCCGGGCCGGGGGGGGGAGTTAATAGAGGCGGAACTTCCTGGGCTCAGCGGCTCTTGTTTCCTCGTTGGGAAAACTCCCGGAGCGCGGGCCGCGCGCTGCGGGCGAGACTCCCTGAGCCCTGCCGGGAAGAGCCCCAGGAGCTGCGTGGGCGGGCAGCGGCGGTGAGTCCGGGATCAGAGCGGGGAGGGAGGGAAACGCTGCCCCTGCCCCTGCCCCTGCCCCTGCCCCTGCCGTGGCAGGAGATCTCTGCCGGGAGCGAGTTGTGCCCCCGACAAGGGGATCGGAGCCTCTCCCCAGCGGGGAGACAGCTGGGTCCTCCCAGCCCAGGCAGCTCCCGGGGAGCACAGTGTGTGTGTGTGTGTCTATGCAACTGAGCCTTGCAGGGTCCTCTCCCCCTCCCCCCCGCCAGTTTCTGGGGTGCAAAGAGGGGAGCTCTGTGCAGCCAGAGCCCAGGAGGGGCCCCGGCAACCCAGCCAGCAACTGTCCTGAGAAACAACACTTTTCAAAAAGCTTTGGTAATCCCAAAAGGCCTTGTGTGCACACACACAAGGTGTCATGCTTTTAACAATACGGGTGTATTTAAAGTGGTACCGCCCCCCCCCCCCCCCCCCCCCCCCCCCCCCCCCCCCCCCCCCCCCCCCCCCCTCCCCCCCCCCCCCCCCCCATGCTAGCCCCGCATGTGGATATAATTATTTTGTTAGGAAGGTGCTTATATAGGAAAGGGAATAAGCTGCACTGATACACGACCTCTCTGTCCTGGTATAACTGTAGCCCTATGATGAGATCACTATATTGGTAAGAAATCTCATCCCCCAACCCAGATAGTTTGACAGGTACAAGATCTGATGTTCAGTGCAATCGTTACAAAACGGTAAAACCATCACAGCACGAAAAATGAAAAGCTCAGATTCAGTTCTCCTAAATTCAAGTTCCGCTTTAAAAAAAAGCCCGTATAACAATATACAGTAATAACATGAGAAAAGGAAGGAAGAAGTTGATCCATTTAGGCCATAAGGAACATTAACCTCACACCATTAATTTTTATTTCTGCTGCTGAGCAGGGAAATAGGACAACTGCCCTAATAACTGAAACACTGCGATTGTCTCCACCACAGAGCGTTGGCCAGTATAGCTTTGCCACCAGACCCTGTGAGTGGAGACACCGCGTACACCAACAGAAGGAGGTTTTCTGCCAGCATGGCTGTCCCACCTCCTCAAATGACACTAGCTACACCAGTGTTTCTCAAATGGGGCCACCAGGGTCTTTTCTTGGGGTGACAACCTCCTGGGCAGTGATTGGGGTGGGGTGGGGGGTGAAGCAGTGACCCCACCCCAAGGCCCCCCAGCAGGGATTGGACCCTGCCCCCTTCTGGAGCCAGAAATGCCAGAGGAGCAGGCAGCTGGTGTGAGTTCCCCACCTTCCTAGGGGCAGTGGGGCTCGAGCTACCTACCCCAGATTCGGTTACTCCCAACAAACAGGCCTGCTGATCTAACTCAGAGTGTGTCAAGATCATGTCTGGTAAACAAGAGGAATGTGGGATCAGAAATCAGTGGGGGAAGTTTTTCCACCCAGCCAGTTTTAAGTTTGTTTTAGCTACAAATGAAGTGAGTTGTAAATTCTTAGTTTTGTTAACCTTTGAAAGGTTTAACTCTGATTTTGGTAGCATCTAATCAAATGAGATTTGTAAATCCTATAACTCTAGGATTGTGTTACGATCGAGTCTGGTAAACAGGAGTATGGGATCAGAAATCAATGGACCAAAATTGGTTAAGGTTAACGTACATACTCAGTAGCTGAAAACTCTGGCAAACTACCAATTGTTATCCAAGTGTGTTTGAGCTTATTTGGGCTGACCATGCAAAGCCATCTGCTAATGCTCTTGTTTAAAAAATCAGAGGGTTTTATAATTTTGTTTGATAGTTATTACTGGTTTTTAAACCTTTTTACAAATGCTTTGTTTCTCTTTTTCTTTTGTGTATTTTAAGGTTTGTAATTTCTCTAACTGGTAATAACTTTGAACCTTCAACATAAAAGCATTTTTAAGCAAAACGTAAAAGTGATTAAATGTGTTTTAAATTGTTAAAGGTTAAGTTGCTAAAGCAAACTTCTGCTCAGATAACATTTTTGAACGGAATGGCAGCTTAATTCAGGGCTGTACATTGACTGTAAATTGAGTTTCGAACCATCAGAAAGGACTGTTGCAGCCCTCAAGATTTTTTGTGATTGGAAAAACAAAACAACGTGCTGGTGGTTGTTTTTGTGTATGTGAAACAGCACAGTTCTAGTGGTTCGAATTAGACCTCTGGGATTGGCTAAATTGCCTCAGTGGCCGTGAAATGTTGGTGGGCAAGGTTTGTCATAGACTAAAATGCCGATGTATTTTACTACCATTGGGTGTAGCAAATGGCTCATGGATGCAAAATTGGTTCCAAAGAACATTCGCTGGCTGCCTCTTTTTAAAAGGAAGAAATATACAGGGGTAAAAATGACACAAGGGCTAAAATTTCTGCTAGTCAGCGAGTTTAACCACTTGTGCATGACATTTTCACCATTTATGTAAATGTGCAGCTTTAAAAAGGCAAGAGGAGTATGGGGGTGGGGGGAAGATTTTCGATCTTTCCCGAACTGGACTTTGAGCAAAAAATGTGACAAGAGCTAGTCTGTTTCTAAAAATCTGAAGACAGACACCAAAATCAGTTTCAAGTTTGTTACAGGTATGAATCCAATGAGTTGTAAGTTCTTATCTTTATTAGCATTGGAAAGGTTCAAATGTGGTGGGTTTTTTTTTTTTTTTTTTTTTTAAGCATCTAATCAAATAAGATTTGACAATCCCAATTTTGGGATGCAAACCTTACAATACAAGCAAGTACTCTTAATTTTAATTTTTCCTGTTTCTACAACAGTGGGGTTGCGAGTCAGCATGTGAGACAGAACTGCATTTTCTATCTTTGCTGTTCTTTCCTCTCCCTTTTTCTGCGCATTTGTCTTGTTTTGTCTTCACAGAAACGAGATCAGACTTTAACAGAAGCAACAGCTCCAGCCCATTTCAACTAACTTCTTCTCTCCTCCTCCCCCCCCCCCCCCCCCCCCCCCCCACCGAAAAGGAATGTTGTTACCATCCATAAGAACATCACAAAGACTGCTTCTCAGGGTTTCCTCCTCCTCCCCCCCATTGAATACTCTACAGCTAAAGGAAAATGGAATAAGGCATATAGTTGAAATGAAAGCCTTATGTAGTACACCTCTACCCCGATATAACACTGTCCTCGGGAGCCAAAAAATCTTACCGTGTTATAGGTGAAACCACGTTATATCGAACTTGCTTTGATCCGCCAGAGTGCGCAGCCCTTCTCCCCCCCCCGCCCCCCCCCGAGCGCCGCTTTACTGCGTTATATCTGAATTGTGGTATATCGGGTCATGTTATATCGGGGTAGAGGTGTACTTTACATTTCAAATTCCTTAAGGGTCTTGAAAAAGGAACAGTTAAATCTGGATCTGGTACAAGTTCCAACAAAAAGGTTGCCATTAAATAAAATTCTGTAAATTCATACTCATGAGAAAATTGTAAAACCTTTCAGTGATGCCCCTGAGATGTAGAAGGATTAGGTTACAAGGGAAGCTCTTTGGGGTAAAGACTGTCTTTTTGTTCTGTCCTTTTTCAGTGCCTGATACAATGGGGTCTTGCCCCATGACTAGGACTCCTGGGCTCTAGGGTAATACCAATAAATAATAATGATAATTAAAAAGCATAAAAAGAGGCATTCCTGCAGGTAGTTGGAATTGGGATCTGATATTCCTAGGTGTCACGACCAGTCAAATAAAAGGCAGAATTGAGGTAACATCACCTGAGTGCAGAAAGGATTCACTAGGAAGAAAAAATCAGCCCAGAAAGGAAGAAGGTTTGGTCTGGGCAGAAGGCTACAAGCAAGAAATACAAAATTGAGGGATCTCTTCTGGTCATCAATGGGCAGAACCTAACTGATATTGGTGAAAGCTGGAAGATGGAAATGTGGGGGGACACAGAGCCCCTTTCATATGCTTGGCAGGCCCATCGGCTTTCAATAACACTGTGTGAAAGTAGAATGAATTATATTGTAAAAATAGAATGGATTAAAGAAATGCTGTATGTTCCTTTAAGCAGGAATGAAGAATGTTGAAATATAGTTGTCAGGAAGAGAAACGTTAAGATATAGAACAATGAGTCGCACCTCTGTTAATGTCCCACCATTAGCTTAAGATTGGTAAGCGTTAATAAGGAAATAAGATGTGTGTCTGGCCCCAGGAAAACTTATCAGTTTTGCTTCCTTTGTTTTCTTGTTAAGTTCACCCCCCCGTTTTATCTGTATAAATAAGACAGTCTGAGTCTTACATGGTGCTCAAATTATCTGAATGTATTAGAGGAGCGCTGCGATACTAAAACAGAGTGGTCTTTAACTAAATTGTGAGTCCTGATTCTAACTTTGACAACTGTTTAATAGAGAATCTGAGAGCCACTTGTCACTGCCCCTCAGATGCTACCTTTGTCCCTCACCCAGAGCTAACAACATATGTTTCCCAGGTCTCAGTTTGTGTGATCGGAAGAGAAGGGATTTCTGAGATGATGGAGCCCCCGTCCAGCTCAAGGTCACAGAGGTTCCACCGCCCAGGACCACAACTGAGCTGTGACCTCAAAGAGAAGCTGCAGTATTCACGGCAACTAGGTAATAAGTTATGTGTGGAGATGCATGTGATGTTGGGGAGCATGGATAACACAGCAGGGAGGGGAGTTTTAAGGCAGCCGATATGAAATCCTTGGAACAGCATTTGGCTGTCTAGTGGCACGTGGAGGCTGGGTGAGTCCCCTGTTCCTAGTAGAGTTGTGAGGTCCAGGAGCGTGTATGTCTGTGTGGGTCCCTCTAACGCAGTGGTCCCCAACGTGGTGCCCGCGGGCGCCATGGCGCCCGCCGGGGCATTTATGTGCGCCCGCCTAATGCCCAGCAGCGGAGAGAAGCCACGGACCCATGCCTGCCAGGGACAGAGAACTCTGGGGCTGCAGCCTGCGGGCGCTGGTGTTCTCTGTCATCGCGGCTTCTCTCTGTGCTGCCCAGAACTGCCGCCAAAAAAAACAACAAACAAAAAAAACCAACGCTCTGACTCTGCCGTCCCAAGAATGGACGGAATGCCGCCCTATAGCATGTGCTGCCCCAGGCACGTGCTTGCTCCACTGGTGCCTGGAGCCAGCCCTGTATGTGAGTATTCTTCCTGCACTGATACTACTGTTTTCTTGTGCTTTGCAATTTATTATTTTTTTAACATTTTGCCCCAAAATGAGTGGTTCAAATAAAAGACAACGTACGTATATCAACGCAGAGTGGGAAGAATCGTATTGTTTTATTGAAAATAAAGGGAAATGTGTTTGCTTATTGTGCGGGGGTGCTGTTGCAGTGCCAAAAAAAACAATGTCCAACGCCATTTCCAAACTAATCACAGCTCTTTTGACATTAGCCATCCACTTAAATCTGAGTTGAGAGAGGTTTGATTTGAGTTGATTAATTTTCTTCTATCTGCCCAGCAATCTGTTTTCACTAGACAAGTGGTAAAGTCTAAAAGTGCTACTATTGCTTCCTTTAAAATTGCTCATCTGCTCGCAAAGAAGAAAAAAAACTTTCAAGATGTTGAATTGTTGAAGGAAGCATTGTTGACTGGTGCTGATTGCCTGTTTCAAGGATTTCCTAACAAGGGTGAGATTAACTGCAAGTCTTGTATTGCCGACATCAGACAACACAGTTATGAGGGGGATACATGCAATTTCAAGCGACATGCAAACTCAGCTAAAGGATGACTTGGAGATATGTGACTGGCTTTCACTGCAATTCGATGCGTCGACAGATATATCGGATACAGTGCAGTTGGCAGTTATGGTGAGGATGGTATTTAGTGACTTCACCGTAAAAGAAGAGTTACTAAAAGTATTGCCTATGAAAGGGCGAACAAAGGGTGAGGACATCTATAATTTATTCAAATCATATGCAACATCAATTAGTATGCCACTACACAAGCTGTCTGCGATCACCACTGATGGGGCACCAGCAATGATGGGCAGCGCCAATGGATTCATTGCACTCTAAGAATGAATCCTTTCCGAACTTTCTTATCATTGCATTATCCACCAAGAAGCTTTGTGAGTCAAAGTTCTTTCTTTTCAACACATCATGAATGTCGTTATTAAAATAATTAACTCTATTTGAGCGAAACCTTTGCAACACTGACTTTTTAAGGCCCTGTTGGAAGATGTTGATGATAAACAATCTGATCTTATCTTGCACGCAGAAGTACGATGGCTGAGCAAAGGTAAAGTTCTTGCACGTTTTTTAAGCCTAATTGAAGAGATCAAAGAATTTCTCAAGTCCACAAATCAGAAGTTCGAGCAACTAGAAGACTCCGGCTGGTTAATGGACTTGGCTTTTCTTGCCGACATCACTGACAAATTGAACATTTTAAATCTTGAGCTCCAGGGAAAAGACAAACATGTGGCTCAAATGATAGGTTCTGTAAAATCATTCAAAGCAAAACTGATCTTGTGGATGTCACATGTGAAGACGAAGTCTCTCGAACATTTCCCAAGTATGAAGAAAATGGTATGTGACAGTGATTTTAACCCATCACCATTTGTTATCCACATTCAAACACTTCTGGAACAATTTGAAAAGAGATTTCAACAGTTCACCATCATTGAGCCTGTAGTTGCCTTTCTTGTGAATCCTTTTACTTGCCAAATAGAGGTAACAGAAATGGCTACATCAATTGCGAGTCTCATTCAAGTAAGAACAGAAGACGTGGAACTGGAGATTTTGGACCTTCAAAATGATATTGTTCTAAAATCCTGTGCAACAGATGAAAACTTTTGGAATCTGGTTGACCGAAAAAAGTTTCCTGCCTTAAAAAATGTAGCATACAAAATAAAATCTTATTTCGGTTCCACTTATCTATGCGAAGTTCTGTTTTCAACAATGAACATCATAAAATCAAAATACAGATCTCGGCTTACAGATGCCCATCTTGACGATTGCTTACGAACGGGAATATCATCCTACTCTCCCAACTACGAAAAATTGGCTGAAGAAATGCAGTGCCAAAAATCACACTGACTTTATTAGAAAAACCACGTGAATTAATGATACCTATTTTCCATTAAGTGCTGATGAGCGCGTATGATTAACTTGTGTTTAACTTTTTTTCATATTTGTTTGTTTGTTTATTGAAATCCAGATACAAGTAACAATACAAAGAATATTTTTAATTAACCATAACTGGCTATGTTAAAGTAAGAATAATAAATATATTTGGACCAGCAGTTCAACAATGTTTTACTTTTTTAAAATAAATAAGATGAAAACTGTTTGATATTTATTTTGTAAAAACTCCTTTATTTTTCTTACAGGTAGATAAAAAAGAGCAAATTCACATGGCAAGGTGAAAGAGTAATTGCCGAATAATTTAATTAATACCTTGTACATGTAAAATTACCTTTATGTTATGGATTCATATATTATGTAATATTAAATATGATGCTTTTCGTAGTATTTAATGTACAAATACAAAATAAGCCTTGAAAAATTGTTGGCGCCCGCCACACTCTTCTGAAAACATGAATGTGCTACTGGCCACAAAAAGGTTGGGGACCACTGCTCTAACGGTATCTTTATCATCCTTTAGATCTTCCTGCACCTTATTTGTTTGTTCCTTATGATAAGGGGAATGAAGGAGACCAGGATGTGGTGGCCTCGCTCTGTAGGTTTGGCTTTATGGTGAGTTGTGAAACGGTGATTGCTTCAGTAGCCTGAGTTGGGGCTGAGTTCTGCAGGGATGGGAAGATTTGTGGGCAGGCTGAGTCTGGCATCTCTTGCTGTGTGGAGGAGGTTGGGATAGTGGGAAAGGGGGTTCCTCCCCCCCCCTCATAATGCTGCATTGACAGTGATGGCTTTGCCCTTTGCTGCTCAGCTTGTGTCTGAGTGGTGAGATTGTAGCCAGAGCAGGCAGGTGCTGAGTGGAGGACCCATGTCATTTCAGATGCCAGTGATGTTTGAGGAGGTGGCCGTGTACTTCTCTGAAGATGAATGGGCTCTTTTAGATGAAAAGCAGAAGGAACTCTACAGAGATGTCATGCAGGAGAATTATGAGAGACTCATCTCGTTGGGTGAGCAGTTGCTATAGTCCCCGTAGTGTAGACATGGCTTAATCTCCTATAAGGAACACAGCCCATTTCCCACCAGACAATCTGCTTGCCAAAAGGGGATACTGACGCCTATATGGATTGTGTCTTTCCCCTTCATTCCAAGATTTTCTTTGCTGTTCTTTGTAGTTTAGTGATCGAGAAATACTTGACACGTTGTGATGCATGTACCTCTTTCCAATGAGCAGGATTTCTGATCGCTAAACCAGATGTGCTGTCCCAGATGGAGCGAGGGGAAGAGCCGTGGTTCCCAGATCTCCAGGGCTCTGAGGAAAGGGAAATCCCAAGAGGCACTAGCACAGGTGCGGAATGAGTGACACCAACTGAGAAACCATCTGGGCCTGAGGGAAAAGCTGGGATCCCAGCAAACCCACTGAGTTGTCCTCCTGTTCTGTCCTATCTCATTTGACTCATTGTTGTGCCCTGTGCTCATGGCAGATCTCACTCCTGACTCCACTTGTCCTGCCTGATCCCTAGCAGAAGCCTTTTCCTTAAGGCTCAGATGGGATTTTGGGGCAGAACTGGCCCCTCTTTTCCCTTCTGTGGAAAGATTTGGGGGAATTTACTTCCTACCTATCCGGTTCTCTTATCAGTGACGAATCCCTTTACCACCCCCCCCGTCCCCAGCACATGGAATGAATCCCATCTGGATTCTCTCTCCCAACAGGTACTGGGACAGCAAGTGGAAACAAGCAGGAGAGTCCCCAGCAGGAAGAGGCTGTGGGAGTGAAGATGCACAGAATGTTCTTAGGGAGACCACAATGCCCTGACGTGGCAGATGCCCGTGAGAGTCATGGCAGGGCGGGACGGCAGAGGGGAGACCCTCCAGGCAGGAGTAAATCCACTCACAGCAGAAGAGGTTTGAGGAAATCCAAGGACACCAGCGCCCACCCGGTAACCCATATGGGGGAGACACCAAATACTGTCAATGAACTGGGGGAAAGAGTCAGTAACAGTTCCCTCCTTATTCAGCACTGTCAGCAAACTGGTGCAGAAAAAAGTGTCTACAAGTGTTATGAGTGTGGCAAAGGCTTCGCTCGACAAGAAAACCTTCAGCTACATCTGAGAATTCACCCAGAGGAGCAACCTTATATATGTAATGAATGCGGGAAAAACTTCAGGCTCAAGACAAGCCTTGTTCTTCATTGTTACACAGTCCACAAGTCAGAGACACCCCATAAGTGTCCAGATTGTGGCCAGCTCTTTATCCTGAGAGAGAGACTTATTCAGCATCAGAGAATCCATTCAGGAGAGGCGTCTAGAGGGTTTAATGATGGGATGGTGAGTGAGAACAGGGACAAGAATCCCCAGAAGGAAGTGATTGTGAGAGCAGAGCGGGACAGGATGTTGTTGGGGAGACCCCAGAGTCCTGAGTGGGGAGAAGCCTGTGGAAGTGAGGGAGCTGCACGAAGGCAGCACGGGAGCCCTACAGGGGAGAGAGGCAGCGTATCTGTGCAACATAAAAAAGTTTCCAAGAAACTGAACTGCACCATTGGCCACCAGAGCACCAATAGGGGAGCACAAACGAGTACAAGTAGTGACCAGAAAAGCTTCAGTAGCAACTCAGCAGTGCATCAGAAAGTCCGTCCCAAAGAGAGACGTTACAGCTGTGCTGAGTGCGGGAAAAGCTATTACCACAACTCGCACCTCCGATGGCATCAGAAAAAACACACCGGACAGAGATCCCATGTATGCGCCGACTGCGGAAAGAGCTTTAACTGCAGATCGTCACTCAGCAGACACGAAAGGATCCACAAAGAGGAGAAAAACTACAGCTGCCCTGACTGTGGGAAAAAATTCAGAGAGTACTTGCACCTCGCTTCACATCAGACAATCCACACAGGAGAGCGAGCCTATCAGTGCCCTGACTGTGACAAAAGCTTCAGACTGAAAGGGGTCCTTTGTACTCACCGTAAAACCCACACAGGAGCTAAACCTTTTAAATGCACCGAATGCGGGCAAGGCTTCGGGCGGAAAGAAACCCTGCATAAACACATGAGGACCCACACTGGGGAGCGGCCCTATAAATGCACCCAGTGTGAGAAAAGCTTTCGTCAGAAGTTCTCCCTTTCCCAGCATCAGTTAACGCACCGGGAAGGGAGGTCTCACACGTGTACGGAGTGTGGGAAAGGCTTCAATCACAAATCAAACCTTGCTCAACACTTGGCAAAACTGCACTTGAAAAAGAAACCCCATACAGCAAATGTAGCTTCAGATTAAACAGATCTATAATCGCAATGGTAGAAAACTGTGGAGTGGTTTTTGTTTTTTTTAATTCTGGTGAGACACTTCTCCATCCGTACGTATTCTAAAATACAAGGCTTAAGGAGGATGGGTGGGTAGTATCGCCTTATTTATGATGATGGGAGGGGGATAAAGCTGATGAAGAGAGGAGCTGATCTTTCAATGGGTTTTGGGGATGGTTAGTGGGGATTTCAAGGCCGATTTTGGAAGTTGAGCAGCGGCATGCCATCTATGGATGCAACGCATGGATTCCATTCCCATGTGAGCCCTGAATATGACTTCCTGACTGGCTGTGCCAGGGGGACGATTCCACCCGGCCCCTGAACACACAGGGAGGATGCCATTTTGTAGAACAAAACGGCGTCCTCCGCACATTGTGAAGACACAGGTATTTTAACACGGCACTCTACAAATGGATTAAAACCTGGCGAACTGAGATGTCTCAATCTGTAACTGTAAACAGGGAATCCTCATTGAGCAGGTATGTTTCTAGTGGGGTCCTGCAGAGATCCATTCTTGATCCTCTGCTATGTAACATTTTTATCAATGACCTGGAAAAAAACATAAAATGATCACTGATAAAGTCTGCAGATGACACTCTAATCCGGGAGGGGTGGTAAATAATGAAGAGGACAGGCCACTAATTAACAGTGAACTTGGATCACTTTGCACACTGGGCAAAATTAAACAGGTATACATTTAGGCACATTAAAATGCATAATCTAGGACAAAATATGTAGGCCATACTTATAGGATGGGGGACTCTACCCTGGGAAGCTGGGGCTCTGAAAAAGATTTCGGGTTTGTGGTGGATAATCAGCTGAATATGAGCTCCTAGTGCGATGCTGTCTCCAAAAGAGCTCATGCAATCCTGAGATGCATAAACGGGAATCTCGCGTAGGATCAGAGAGGTTATTTTACCTCTGTATTTGGCACTGAGGCAACTGTATTTTGTAAAGTTATCTACTCTGCAAGTTGTACTGGTATAATTTTGCCAGTACGGTTATAGTGGCATAACTTCCTGTGAGGCTCCAGGGAGAGGCCATGGTCTTTACAGAGTCCCTAACAGTTTTTGCAAGTCTCAGGGTGTTAATCCTGCCAAATCCCAGCCCTGGCACTTTCATCCTGCTGCCCCTCTAAATTTCTCCTAGCGTTGCAGCTGGATGCAGGCTCTTCCCTCACCATCCTAACTCCTTGTGTAGCTTTGCTGGAGCTGTTACACAGCTGGCATGTTCCACCCCAGAGATGGCAGCATTTCTGGGCCAGGTGGGATGATCCAGGCCTTCTCAGGTGGAGGAAGCTAGATCAGGGCAGGGGGTTATTATATTTTGGTGGAGGTGTTCTGGTAACAAAGGAGAGGGACTGCAAAATATGAGCCTCAACACAAGTGTGTCAACATGGGGAGTTAGAGGTATAATTATACTGGTATATTTTATGCCAGTTTAATTCCACGTGTAGACAAGCCCTTAGCGAGAGCAGTTTTCAAGGTAACAGGAGTAAGTCAGCCTTGCCCCACCCTCACAGCAGCTTTCTGCCATACACTGACTGGCTATAGTACTATTGGCTAAAGATACAGCTCACTTTCAAAGGCATATGGTTAATAATGGGATGCCAACGAGTGCATCTTCACCAGGATCTTCCATCCCCAGCAGTTCGGTCTATGCCATGGCTCCTGTAAGTGGTAAGGCACACCATGATTTTTCCTGTAAGGCAGGTACCCTTAATTGTGCCAGTGTAACTGGTAATGCAAATCCTACTTCCTCCCTGAGCTGTGCATCCCACAGTCCACTGAGGGTGTCTGGAAAAAATACCCATAATCCTTGGTGCAGGGACCTGCTGCTTATCCTGTATGGAATAGCTGCCCAAAATGTTTCCCAATTTACTCCTAAAAACGCAGTTGGGCAGAGTGCAGGGTATGAACTGGAAAACAGAAAATGCCCCATTTAACTTACAGTCGGTGAAGCCTTAGTGTGATTTGTTAGTTTATGAGACAAAGTCCCCTAACATTTTGCATAGCTGCAAAGCCTATAAAGGATATGTGTGACCGATTGCTATGCTTGCTGGTGAAATTAGGAATGGAGAGCTACTGAGACTGATCTGTTTGCAGATGTTTTAACCATTAATTGCAAGTCCTAGATGTTTTGCTGAGTAAAGGATATGGAGTGGTACTAACAGAACACGGAAGTAACTAGGTTGTAAACAACTGGGGTATATGTGTCGGGATAAGCCAAATTGGAGTAGACACAGGTGTTGACACTTTAAGATAGGTCAGGAAAGATTTTACGGCTTGCCTGGGGGTAAGATTCCCATGATAGCTTTTTCTTAATTGCAAAGTATCTAGCAAGGAATGGAATTTTACAATGCAGTAACCCATGACACATTTTGTTATACAATATATTTTTGCAATGTACTAAGTGCAACATATTTGCAAGATATGTAATGCATAAAAATGGCTAAAAAAGGCCATAAACAATGAATAACCAGTAGGTTTTGAAACAGTTGAAAAATTACAAGGAAAAGGGAACTGAGGTAAGAGTCTAAGGGCATGTATACACTTACCGGGGATTGATGCTGCTGTAGTCGATGCACTGGGCATCAATTTAGCGGGTCTAGTGAAGACCCACTAAATCCACTGCAGATCGCTGTCCCGTCAATTCTGGTACTCCACTGGAATGAGAAGTGTAAGGTAACTCTCCCATCAATGCAGTGCGGTGTAGACAATGCAGTAAGTCGACCTAAGCTACGTCGACTCTAGCTACGTTATTCACGTAGCTGGAGTTGTGTAACTTAAGTCGACTTAGGCCTTATCTACCCTACGGGGGTAAGATATGGAGAAGTATACACCAAAAGGAGGAAATTGATAAGGGTTGAAATGTTGAACTAAGGAGAGTTACTAGAGTATAATTACCACAAGAAATCATAAGTAAGACCATTGGCTGACATGATCCAGACTGTCTGAAGCTATAGAGAAGGCCTTCCCCAGTTGTGGGTAGTTGTATGCCTCTCTGTATGTGCTGTCTTGACTGTTTAATAAACTCATTCAAAGCTGACTTGTTAACCAAATCAAAATTTAAGAGAGGGCTATTCATTAAACATATAATCACAATTAAAATTCCTATCTATTATTAGCTATTCATCTATTAATTGACATATGGGTTGATTATCAACACAAGAAATATGTAAACTACAGTCCCTGGAGGACTGTTCTCTACACTGGTAATGTCTGACCTTTCTGTATTATGCTGTTTTAGTGCTAATCAATAAAGTGATTGAGCCGAGTTATCTGAGATCTCATTAACTGATGACAAAGTTAACCAGCAACCGCCTCAAACCACAAAGATCACATTTCTAGCTGTAATGGGAATGGGGCCTCACAGTGACTGGATTTCATAAGGATGGAGGACAGTGTCCCAGAAGTGGTGAGGCGTTAAGGGGACGTGATTATAGATCAATGAAGAGATGCCTTTCTTTTCATTTATCAATAGGATGATTTAACAAAAGTAGCACTACTTTACACTATTAACTCTGTGTGCTATTAATTAAACATGAATGCCCCAGTGAAGGTGGGTGTGCCTATTATGAAACAGTGAGTTTGTGTATTTCTTTGGTTGTGCTGGGGACATTTGTGACACTGTAGCTCACAACCAAAACACCCCCATGGCTCCTAGTACTAGGGAACACATTGCTTTTTCTCTGGAAGGTTGTGGGGGTAAATCCCTTGTTCCTGAAGAATTTCTAAGGGGATCCATTTTTGCTCAGCTGCCTGCTCCCTCCCTCTCATTGGGAAGAGTCTGGGATCTGAGCCCCTTTTGTTTTACCCGTCTGCAAAATCAACTTTTTCTCTCATCAACTGCCATGATGTTGTTCAGTCCCAATAGCCACATCAGAGCTGACCAATCATTCAGCTAGTCCTGTGTCTGACAGTGGCCAGCACTACACTCAGGAAACCCTGTAATGGACATGGAAAAATCTGGCCCTAGCAACAGTTCCTGCCTAATCCTGTCAACCAGTTGTTGGCTTGTGCCCTGAAACAGATTCCTCATATATACATTATATATTAGTTCAGCTAGTGTAACTCTGGAGGTTCTCATTATCTATGTTTCTATCTGATCCTTTTTCAAAATTCCATGAGTTCCAAATCTCAATGCTATCTAGTGGAAATCAGCTCCATAGGTTTATATAAACTTCCCTTAGTAGTTTGTTCCAGTGGTTAATCACTCTCACCTTTAAAAATTTGGTACTTATTGATAATTCAAATTTAGCTTGTTTCAGCTTGCACGCATTGGCGGTGATTCTGCCTTTTTCCACTAGATTAAACAGCCCTTTAGGCCCCAGGATTTCCTCTCCATAAAGGCATTTAAATTGTAATCAAATCACCTCTGAATCTTCTTTTTGAGAAGCTAAACCGGTTGAGCTCTCTAAGTCCCTCACTGTAAGGCATTTTGTCTAGTCTTGTTATCATTTTTGTGGCTCTTCTCTGTATCCTCTCTCCAGCGTTTCAACATGCTTTTAAAAATGTGAAAAGACGAACTGCACACAGTATTCTAGTCTCAGTCTCACCAATGGCGTACACAGGTACTTATTACTCCTCTGAGTATACATTCAAGAATCACATTAGCCCTTTTCGCCACAGGATGACACTGGGAGCTCATGTTCAGATGTCTGTCTACTGTGACTCCTAAGTCCATTTCAGCGGGCATGTCTACACTACAAACTTAAGTTGAGTTAATTACTGCGGAGGCTGGATGTTGAATTAAGTAACTCAGTTGGGTGTGTCCAGACTACTTTCATTGTGTTGGTGGAGTGCCTCCTCACTAGCAGCGCTTGTATTGCTGCAGAGAGCGGTGCACCGTGGGTAGCTAGCCCACAGTGCAAGTAGCTGCTGGGAGTGTTGGGAATTGTTTGCGATGCCTCGTGGGACCAAGAAATTGTCAAAGGGGAATGGGAACATGGCTTTGACTTCCCATGATGCAGTTTGCTCCCTCCCTCCTTGCCCTGATATCAACTGCAAACAACCCATGCTTTCTCGCATCTTTTTTTGAAAACCTGGCTTAGTTGTGCATACGCTTGCCCAAGAAGCAAGAAGCAATTCCCGGTTGCTACTGGCAGTCACGCAGCAGCTAAGCGTGGTGAAGCATCATTTCAGGGCCTGGGAAACAAGCACTGACAGCTGGGATTGTATCGTTATACAATTATGGGATGACGAGCAGTGGCTGCAGAACTTTTGAATGTGGAAGGCCACTTTCCAGGGATATTGTGCAGAGCTTTCCCCAGCCCTGAAGCGCAGCAACGCTAAAATGACTTTGATGGTGGAGAAGTGAGTGGTGACCGCTCTGTGGAAACTTGCAATGCTGGACTGCTACTGGTCAGTGGGGAATCAATTTGGAGTTAGNGGTGCACCGTGGGTAGCTAGCCCACAGTGCAAGTAGCTGCTGGGAGTGTTGGGAATTGTTTGCGATGCCTCGTGGGACCAAGAAATTGTCAAAGGGGAATGGGAACATGGCTTTGACTTCCCATGATGCAGTTTGCTCCCTCCCTCCTTGCCCTGATATCAACTGCAAACAACCCATGCTTTCTCGCATCTTTTTTTGAAAACCTGGCTTAGTTGTGCATACGCTTGCCCACGAAGCAAGAAGCAATTCCCGGTTGCTACTGGCAGTCACGCAGCAGCTAAGCGTGGTGAAGCATCATTTCAGGGCCTGGGAAACAAGCACTGACAGCTGGGATTGTATCGTTATACAATTATGGGATGACGAGCAGTGGCTGCAGAACTTTTGAATGTGGAAGGCCACTTTCCAGGGATATTGTGCAGAGCTTCCCCAGCCCTGAAGTGCAGCAACGCTAAAATGACTTTGATGGTGGAGAAGTGAGTGGTGACCGCTCTGTGGAAACTTGCAATGCTGGACTGCTACTGGTCAGTGGGGAATCAATTTGGAGTTAGTAAATCCACCGTGGGAGCTGTTGTGATCCAAGCGTGCAGGGCCATTAATCGACTTCTGCTAAGAAGGGTAGTGACTCTGGGCAATGTGCAGGATATAGTGGATGGTTTTGCCACGGTGGGGTTCCCTAACTGCGGTGGGGCAATAGATGGCATGCATATCCCTACCTTGGCACCAGACCACCTTGCAAAGGAGTACATAAACCTAAAGGGATACTTTTCAATGGTGTTGCAAGCTCTGGTGGCTCACAGGGGGCTCAACATGGGATGGTCAGGAAAGGTGCATGACGCACGCATCTTTAGGAACACAGGTCTGTTCAGAAAGCTACAAGCAGAGATTTTCTTTCCGGATTGCAAAATAACCATTGATGACATTGAAATGCCAATAGTGATTCTGGGAGACCCCCAGCCTACCCCTTGCTCCCATGGTTCATGAAGCTGTACACCAGCCATCTGGACAGCATTAAGGAACGGTTCAACAATAGGCTGAGCAAGTGCCGAATGGTGGTGGAATGTGCCTTGGGAGGTTTAAAGGGTTGCTGGCGTGGTTTGCTTACTAGGTTAGACCTCAGTAAAAGCAATATCCTCATTTTGTTATTGCTGCCTGCTGTGTGCTCCATAATTTCTGTGAGGCAAAAGGAGAGAAGTTTCCGCAGGAATGGGGCATGGAGGCGGATAGGCTGGCAGCTAATTTTGAGCAGCCAGATACCAGGGCAATAAAAGAGCCTTTCAAGGACCTCTGTATCTCTGGGAGGCTTTGAAAACCCATTTCAATAATGAGCCCCAGTAATGTGCACTGCTTATCTGCGTTGTGCCTTCCCATATCATCTCCTCTGTGGCATCAGTTTCCCTGTACCTCCCCTTTCCCCCCACACACACATGCTATGCTTGCAATAAATAAAGAGTATTTCATTATCAAAACACTGACTTTAATTGCACAACTTAAAGAAACTGAAAGACCAGGGAAATAATTTAACCTTGGGTAAATGGTGGGATAAAATTGGTAGGAGAGAAACCAAGTCAGCTTGTCTGTGTAAGCACAGAGGTCTTGCCTATCAAAGGTCTTCAAATGACCGCCTTTTGTTCATAGTACCCTCCCTCGGTGTTGAGTGGAAGGAATACTGCACCTTCCACCCCCCACCTGCCTCCTCCGTCTCCTGGAACGTTTTGGGGAGGGGGATTGGGAATAGCGTGATGTTTGCAGGCTGTTCTGCAGAGGTTGCAGAGGGAGTCTAGCCTCAAGCTGTTTTTCTTGAAGCTCAACCAGACACCTCAACATGTCTGATTGGTCCTGCATGGCACGCTCATGCTCCTGGGCTGCTCTCCTGCTCTCCATGTCCAGTTTTTCAGACAATGAAATCCTCCAGGCTCTTAGCTCCATGTCCGCTGTCCCAGAAGCCTTCATTATCTCATTGAACATGTCATCACACGTTCTCTTTTTCCGTCTTCTAATCTGTGAGAGCCTCTCCACCAGTGCGGAGGCTGCGCTGAAGGCCAAGCTTTCCACTGTAAGGCATGCAAAGCACAAGGCAACCACTGTTAGTGCATACCCAGTGTCTAGTACAAAGTTGCTATTTAAAAATCACTCCCCTTATTACACTGAAGTGCAAGCCAGAACATAATCAGTATCCCTAGCTATTCAGTGAACCGGTTTGCTGTTCCTGCCAAGGTATGACCCAGCGGCATGGGCAACGGGTCCTGTGCAGCAACTTGTGAGCAACATGGAGAGTGCTTGGATACCAGGGACCAGCATTAACCCTCCCAAAGACTGGTCTTTGTCCGAGGCAGCTCTAGGGGAGGGGTGTGGGGCAGCCACAAGAACACAGGATCCCCCTCCCCACTTCCCTTAACGCTGCTGGTAGCAGGCACCCTGGACTTGCAGATTCTGAGGTCAATGCCGATCCCTGCCACCCAAACCACCAGTATGTTAGGTAAACTGTGGTTGAGGGACCTGGAAATCACCATGGGTGCGGGATCACATGCTCTATTGTTTGCAGTGTGAGCACTTGTAATGAAAACTTCCACCGTCTCCCCTAGGTGACCGTATGTGATATCAGTCTTGTGAGGGTAACAGATACTGCAAGATTCTGGGTATAGACCTGGTCCTTGTGCTGCTATGCTATGTACCACAATGATGCCAGCAGAATTAATACTGCAGTGGCATGGGAAAGTGTCCTACTCTGGTGGAGGAAATAAGGCAGCCCTCCTCAGAAACCTTCTGCAAAGGGCTGCAGAGTACTTCCATGAAAGTTTCCTGGAGATCTCCAGGGAGGATTCCTGGGCCATCCCTGTGCACATAAGCAGTCTTTTGCGAGGGGCCACCCTCTGCGTAGCTGGAGCAGCCTCTGGGAAGCAGAAACCCACCGTACCTCACTTTTTCTTCATATTAAACATAAAATATAAGAGCATGTAACCCCTACAGTTTGATTGGAATTGCACACTCACCAGAGGTGCCTTCCCCGGCATCATGCTTAGCCATGATTCTGTCCTGCGACCAGCTGGACTGCTCTGGGGTTAAAAATAGCTCCTGGCTCTTGGGGAGAATGGATCCCCCACTCACCTGTCTCCCATTCTCCTCCTCTTCCTCGTCCAAAACCTCTGCCCCCTCCTTGTTGTTGCCTGAGCTGACCTGGGACTCCGACTCCTGAGAGGTGTCCATGCTGTGTTTGGAAGTAGTGGTGGGGTTGCCACCGAGTATCACATGCAGCTCCTTGTAGAAGCAGCATGTCTGTGGTGCATAACCAGAATGACTGTTCACCTCCCTTGTCTTCTGGTAAGCTTGCCAAAGTTCTTTATTTTTCATGCAGCATTGCTGCATGTCCCTGGTGTACCCCTTCTCCCTCGTGCGATCTTTTCGTAGATGTATACGTTTCTTCAGCTGGATCAGAGCTGTACCTGCACAGACTCTTCTCCCAACGAACCAATAAGAGCCACAACCTCCTGTGTACTGTAGGCTGGAGCGAGTTTGGGGCATTGGGTCGCCATCAGCTGAGCTCTCCATGCTGATCAAAAAGGACACGGGAATTCAAAAGTTCCCCGGGCTTTCTTTGGGGGGTGGGGGGGGCTGTTTCCTGTGTACCTCGCTGCTGTGGAGCAGAGTTGAAAACGATCACCAGAGCGGTCACAGCAGAGCATTTTGGGACATCTACTGGAGGCAATTCAGTTGACTTACACAATGCTGCATCTACACTGCCTGTCTGTCGATGCATTAACATCAAATTAAGTGCTACGCCTCTTGCAGAAGTGAAGTAATTAAGTTGACGTAACAGGCGAGTTAGATCAGCGGGAGGGACCTGGTAGTGTAGATGCATACCGTATTAGGTCGACCAAAGGCGGCTTCTGTTGGCCTGTTTGTAGTGTAGACCAGGCCAGAGTCACTGATTTCTAGGATGCAGTTGCCCATTCTGCAGCCAAGGCTGGCATTTTTTGTTCATAGATGGATGACCTTGTATTTGGCCGCATTAAAACTAATTTGGTTTGGATGGGCCCAGCTTACCAAGCCATCCAGATCACTCTGTATGACTGCCCAGTCCTCCTCATTATTTACCACCCTGACAATTTTTGTGTCATCTACAAATTTTATCAGCGGTGATTTTATATTTACTACCAAATCACTGATGTTGAATAGCGTCAACCTCACGGGCAGTGGCTGCCTCTTCCCGATGGGGAGGCTGAGGTGGGCTTTAGCTTCCCCTTGCCATGAGGTCCCACCCCTTCCTGTGGCTCCACACCCTGCCCCTTCTCTCTCCTCAAGGCCCCACCCCCTGGCCAGGCCAGAAGCTGGAGCCAAGAGCCACCCGGGTGGGGGGACCTGGCTCCGGGGTCAGCAGAGCCCAGGACCCTGGGTGGGTCAGTCTGGGCCACTGTGGAGAGCCCCAGACCCTCCATCAGCCCTGGGCAGCGCGCTCTGGCAGGCTGGGACATGGGACAGGGGCTGCCTTCGGGCACCGCTGCCCCCCACCTGGCCTTAATTCTCCGCTGGCCAGCAGCTGCTGCTCTTTCCATCCTGCCTTCAGAGTTGGGTGCCACAGAGCGGTGGGTGGCTACGAGGGAGATGTGGGGGCTAAGGCAATTTTTGGGATAGCTATAGCCTCCACAAGCCTCCCCCCCCCCCCCCCCCCCCCCCCCCCCCCCCCCCCCCCCCCCCCCCCCCNACCAATCCCTCATAAAGATTTACCAGGAGATGTCTAGGTTTATAAGTTGGGGACCTATTTATTACAGCATGGTTTCCCTCCCTGTATACAAAATCTTCCATTATACAGAGAGCTCTTTTGCAGTTTTCTTGTCCCCGTGTATTTTAGCCCCTATATAATCTTCTTATGTCCTGGGCGCTTGAATGCAGTCACCCTATTGTAACCGTGTCTCAGTGGGTCACAACTGAGGGTGCCAAATTCAGGACAAACTGCTAAGAAATAGGGCAAACACAACCCAAAACGAGTGGTTATTCTTTCATAAGATATACCAAACCAGCAACAAAAGTAAATTCACCACACTGGCTAACAAGAAGTCATAAAAGCAGTTTCCTTGGGCATTCCAGTTCTTATATTACCACCAAAAACACTGGATTCAGAGATGAGTGGTTCTTTACAACCAGTCTCATCAAATGAAACGTTCTTCTAATCCCAAAGGACCAGCCACACACCCAGGTCAATATATAACTCAGATCTTACCCCAAAATCACGCTGATGCCAATCCTTTAGTATCTAAAATCTAAAGATTTATGTATCACTCCCAACATGTTCAAGGGTTTTTCCAAAAGATTAGGCACACTATACATGTTTACAGTTCTTGGTATCAGCACCACATTAGTCACAAAAGTTAACATCAGCAATAATAACATTAAATTGACCACAAGTGTACTTTTACAATCATTTTTGTCATGCCAAGCCTTTGGCCCAAAACCAGGGCCGGCTCTATAGTTTTTGCCGCCACAAGCAAAAAAAAAAAAAAAAAAAAAAAAAGCCGCGATCGCGATCGGGAACCCTTACGCCGACGCTTCATTTTTCGGTGGCAATTTGGCTGTAGGTCCTTCCCTCCGACACGGACTGAGGGACCCGCCGCCGAATTGCCACCAAAGAGCCGGAGGTGCCGCCCCCTTCCAGGGGCCGCCCCAAGCACCTGCTTGCTGGGCTGGTGCCTGGAGCCGGCCCTGCCCAAAACGATTGGGGTTTTGGCATTTTAGGGTTAACCTGTGGCTTCCCTTAGCATGATAAACTTTTTCCCTTTCTCCCTGTTCTGGAGGGTAAAATCTGAGCTCTCTTGATTAACAGAATCCATTGGCTGGGTGGGTGTGTCCTCTTTCTGTCTGCTCCACAGACAAAGAACTGGAGAGATACTTTTCCTCAGCAGGCATGCTGCTGCTGCTATTCAAAACAGACACATAATTGGAGACCTCCTTTCCTTTGTCCCAGCACCCATTGCTGATTTCGGACACATACCTGGAAAGTGGGACAGCTTCCTTAACAGGCAAGTTGCCACTCCCAACAGATAAACTGCTATTGGAATGGGTTACCTAGGGAGGTAGTGGAATCTCCTTCCTTAGAGGTTTTTAAGGTCAGGCTTGACAAAGCCCTGGCTGGGCTGATTTAGTTGGGTTTGGTCCTGCTTTGAGCAGGGGGTTGGACTAGATGACCTCCTGAGGTCCCTTCCAACCCTGAGATTCTATGATTCTATGATTCTATTCTCCACATTATACTGAGATACTTTAAGCAAATCACTTCTACCTGGGTCAGGCTCACTTTTGTAAACTTCATTTTTACAAACTTCAGTTGCCAGCAATCCATCACTCATAAAAAAATCTACCCTTTTCTTCTTTAATTAGGGCTTTAACCTGATCATCAACTTTAATATGCTCTAGAGAAACATTTTCCCCATAAATGATCTCTCTTTGTGCTTTATCTAATTTCAGATTAACTTCTGAGATACTAGACAGACCTTCAGAAACTTCATTCACATATAAACTGTTTTTTTGCACAGCTATTTTTCACCTTCCCCAGGTTCAAGACAACCTCTCCCTGGTCATAGCAAAATTGGTTAAACACAGGCAACTGCTCAGAGGCATACAACATACTAACATTGCCATAAACTGGACTTTCTAGATGATACAGTTTCTGCTGTTCTTCCATTGCCTTTTGGATTTCAAGCTTCAGTTTGTCCACGTTTGCCTGAGCTTAGCTTTGGTGAGCTTCTTTGGCTCGTTCTGCAGTTTGCTTGGCTTGGCATATACCACCCCTGCACTAGCATGATTTGTAACCCAACACCAGCGAAAATGGGATCATTTTGAAGCAGCAGCTCCATCATGCTGCGCATCCAGGCAGAGCCGGCATGTCTGTGCAAACACGGGCTGCTCCTGAAGTCTTTTCCCGCAGTTCATCACTAGATGTCAGGGCAGAGCCCATTCTGACCTGCTTACACCTGCCTGCACTCTATCGGGTGAGAGCCGTGCAGTCTATCCCTATGGACCCAGCCCTGCTGAGCGAGTCCTCCAACCCCGGGGGTGTCTGTGACATTAGGGTGACCAGATGTCCCGGTTTTATAGGGACAGTCCCGATTTTTTGGTCTTTTTCTTATATAGGCTCCTATTACCCCCCACCCCCTGTCCAGATTTTTCACACTTGCTGTCTGGTCACCCTACTGTGACATTGGGGTGTCTGTGTGTGTGTGGGGGGGGGGTAGGGTTGCCAATTTTGGTCAGATGTATTCCTGGAGGTTTCATCACATGACATAATTTTTAATGAAAGATTAATCTTTATTTCCTGGAGACTCCCGGCCCATCCTGGAGGGTTGGCAACCTTAATGGGGGGGGGGGGCAGAGTTCAGCCCCATGTTCCCACCCCCCCTGGCGGAGGTGCCTCTGAGGAGATGGGTCACTGGGGGAGGGGCAGAGCAGCCCCCTGCACAGGATAAATCAAAGCGGGGGGGGGGGTTGGGGGCAGGGGGAGCAGCGGCCATTAAAGGGGAGGCGGGCACCAGCCCGCCCAGAGGTGGAAGAGGGAGGCGGGCGCTGTGACAGACACAGTCAGGGGACGGCGGGAGGCGGGCGCTGCGGCCGTTACAAAGGGGGGAAGGCGGATGCCGCAGCCGTTCCGGAGCGGGGACTGGGGAGCGGGCGCCATGGTGGTTATTGAGGGGAACGGGCGCGGCGGCCGTTACAGAGGAGGAGGAAGGGGGGGGCGCTGTGGCCGTTACGGGGGGGCGCGCGGCGGCCGTTACAGAGGAGGAGGAAGGGGGCGGGGCGCTGTGGCCGTTACGGGGGCGGGGCGGGCTCTGCGCTGAGCGCGGGGAAGCGCGCGCCCGGTTGCTCCCCGCTCCCCTCAGCAGCCGGTTTAACGTCACGCGCCGCGGCCAGACTCACGTCGCTGCCGAGCCGGGTCCGTCCTGCTCAGAGTAAAACCCGAGCGTCCCGCGTCACGGCTGCGACCGGGCCCGGCCTGGGGTGACCCCGCGCCCGGCTGGTCGGGGGGGAAGGAGCCGGGGCGCTCCCTGCCAGTGGCCGAGGGGACCCCCGGGCTAGGGCGGGGCGGAGGGAATCGCAGGTACCGGGGGGACGACCCCTGCCCTGGCTGCAGTCATGGGGGGGGGGGGGCAGCTCAGCGCCCGCTTCCCAAGAAGCGCCCTGCGCCCCCGAGCCTGGCCAAGGCAGGTTGTCCCCAGCTGCTAAAGGAGACCTGCTCCCGGGAAACATCCACCCACCCCCCCAGGTGCTAATGCCCTGTCCTGGTTTTAGTGATTGAAACAATCCCCATTCCGTTCATGTGTCTGCACAAAGTCTCCGAGCCCTTCACAAACGTGACCTCCCTGCTGCTCTGAATTGCCCTGCCCATGTCACCCGCTGTACGCGGCGTTCCACCCCCGTCGCTTATTTACTGGCAAAATATTATTTGATGCCGCTTAGCACTCCGTCATTTACCTTCGTGAACATCGTGCAGGTGGATGTCGTGCAAATAAACGTTGAAAACAGGGCTGTCAAGCGATTAAAAAAATGAATTGCGATGAATCGTGCGATTTAAAAAATGAATTGCGATCAATAACACTGTAGTTACCTACTACAGGACAGGCCTAACAAAGAAAGTAACAGAACGCCACTAGCCATCACCTACNATTGAGGGGAACGGGGAAGGGGCGCGGCGGCCGTTACAGAGGAGGAGGAAGGGGGGGGCGCTGTGGCCGTTACGGGGGGGCGCGCGGCGGCCGTTACAGAGGAGGAGGAAGGGGGCGGGGCGCTGTGGCCGTTACGGGGGCGGGGCGGGCTCTGCGCTGAGCGCGGGGAAGCGCGCGCCCGGTTGCTCCCCGCTCCCCTCAGCAGCCGGTTTAACGTCACGCGCCGCGGCCAGACTCACGTCGCTGCCGGGCCGGGTCCGTCCTGCTCAGAGTAAAACCCGAGCGTCCCGCGTAACGGCTGCGGCCGCGCCCGGCCTGGGGTGACCCCGCGCCCGGCTGGGGGGGGAGGAGCCGGGGCGCTCCCTGCCAGTGGCCGAGGGGACCCCCGGGCTAGGGCGGGGCGGAGGGAATCGCAGATACCCGGGGGGGGACGGACCCCTGCCCTGGCTGCAGTCATGGGGGGGGGGGGCAGCTCAGCGCCCGCTTCCCAAGAAGCGCCCTGCGCCCCCGAGCCTGGCCAAGGCAGGTTGTCCCCAGCTGCTAAAGGAGACCTGCTCCCGGGAAACATCCACCCCCCCACCCACCCCCCCAGGCGCTAATGCCCAGTCCTGGTTTTAGTGATTGAAACAATCCCCATTCCGTTCATGTGTCTGCACAAAGTCTCCGAGCCCTTCACAAATGTGACCTCCCTGCCCATGTCACCCGCTCTACGCGGCGTTCCACCCCCGTCGCTTATTTACAGGGCCGGCTCCAGGCACCAGCTGAACAAGCAGGTGCTTGGGGCGGCCACTCGGGACCTCCCGCCGAATTGCCGCCGCAGACCGCAATCGCGGCTTTTTTTTTTTTTTTTTTTTGCTGCCTGGGGCAGCAAAAACCCTGGAGCCGGCACTGCTTATTTACTGGCAAAATATTATTTGATGCCGCTTAGCACTCCATCATTTACCTTCGTGAACATCGTGCAGGTGGATGTCGTACAAATAAACGTTGAAAACAGGGCTGTCAAGCGATTAAAAAAATGAATTGCGATCAATCACACTGTTAAACAATAATAGAATACCATTTATTTAAATATTTTTGGATGCATTCTACATTTTCAAATATATTGATTTCAGTTACAACATAGACTACAAAGTGTACAGTGCTGACTTTATTTTTGATTACAAGTATTTGCACTGTAAAAAAACAAAATAAATAGTATTTTTCAATTCACCTCATGCAAGTACTGTAGTGCAATCTCTTTATCATGAAAGTTGAACTTACAAATGTAGAGTCGTGTACAAAAAAACTGCATTCAAAACTAAAACAATGTAAAATTGTAGAGCCTGCAAGTCCATTTAGCTCTACTTCTTGTTCAGCCAATTGTTCAGACAAGCAAGTTTGTTTACATTTGCAGGAGATAATGCTGCCCTCTTGTTTACAATGTCAGCTGAAAGTGAGAACCGGTGTTAGCATGGCTCTGTTGTAGCCAGCGTCACAAGATCTTTACATGCCAGATGCACTAAATATTCATGTCCCTTCATGCTTCAACCACAATGCCTGGGGATATGCGTCCTTGCTGATGACGGGTTCTGCTTGATAACAATCGAAAGCGGTGTGGGCCGACGCATGTTCATTTTCATTATCTGAGTCAGATGCCACTAGCAAAAGGTTGATTTTCTTTTCTGGTGGTTCAGGTTCTGAAGTTTCCACGTCGGAGTGTTGCTTTTTTAAGACTTCTGAAAGCCTGCTCCACTCCTCGTCCCTCTCAGATTTTGGAAGGCATTTCAGATTCTTAAACCTTGGGTTGAGTGCTGTAGCTATGTTTAGAAATCTCAGGTTGGTATCTTCTTTGCGTTTTGTCAAATCTTCAGTGAAAGTGTTCTTAAAACGAACAACAGGTGCTGGGTCATCATCTGAGACTGCTATAACATGAAATATATGGCAGAATGCGGGTAAAACAGAGCAGGGGACATACAATTCTCCTCCAAGGAGTTCAGTCACAAATTTAATTAACACATTTTTTTTAAATGAGCATCATCAGCATGGAAGCATGTCCTCTGGAATGGTGGCTGAAGCATGAACGGGCTGTTTAGCATATCTGGCATGTATATACCTTGCAATGCTGGCTACAAAAGTGCCATGCTCAAAAGTGCCTGTCTGCCTTTCTGGTGACATTGTAAATAAGAAGAGGGCAGCATTATCTCCTGTAAATGTAAACAAACTTGTTTGTTTTAGTGATTTGTTGAACAAGAAGTAGGACTGAGTGGACTTGTAGGCTCTAAAGTTTTGCATTGTTTTGTTTTTGAGTGCAGTTATGTAATAAAAAAAATCTACATTTGTAAATTGCACTTCACAACAAAGAGATTGCACTACAGTACTTGTATGAGGTGAATTGAAAAATACTATTTCTTTTGTTTATCATTTTTACAGTGCAAATATTTGTAATAAAAAATAATATACACTTTGATTTCAGTTACAACACAGAATACAGTATATATGAAAATGTAGAAAAACATCCAAAATATTTAATAAATTTCAGTTTTAATAAATTCTACTGTTTAACAGTGCAATTAAAACTGATTAATCATGATTAATTTTTTTTTAGTTAATCGTGTGAGTTAACTGCGATTAATCGACAGCCCTGGTTGAAAATATTAATAGTTAGTAGCTTTAGCAGTCATATCTCACAGTGTTTCTAGTATAGCGCTTTCTGTTTGTATCGCCATATTAGTTTTTAATGCTAAATGCTTGTTTTTATCTTACACACTATTCTGTGGGAACATATGACTTCAAGGTGGACTGATTTTCTGGGTTGGTGTCCAAACTTCTTCACTTTCCTTTGATCTGCCATTGGCGATTGCCTTTGTCAACTGTTACTTTGCCTCTATCCAGCACCCTATTGCTTTTTCACGGCACCACTGGGACGTACAACTTGGTTCCCAAAGATTCACTAAAGGCCAGTTTTTTTAAAGGTTGAAAGCACCCAGATGCTTTTGAAAATCCCACTAGTCATCTAAATGCCTAAAAAATCTGGCCCTAAGGGCTTGATATTATATGAAATCCTTCTCAAAGGCAAATTTCTACTGTAATTTTTACTGAATATAGGTATACAACTCCGAGATAGATTGACAACCACAAGCATTAAAAAATCATGAGTTATGCACCTGAAAGTCATGAAGATAAATAAATAAATACATTTGGGGCTCTTTTAAGTTGCCTTTTTGTTTCTGAGCCTTTAGGGTGTACTAGCTTCAGGCTTTTGCTGTATCTGTCCCAAAGAATCCATATACCCCAAAGAGTCCATATACCTAAACAAGTAGTACATTGCTATAACATTCAATACCGTTTTGGACTTCCAGTAACATGTGATTTCCTCCCCCCTCCCCCTTTGTAACTGAAAACTTATCAAAAATCCTTATTTCTGTAAATAATCCATCGTCCTGCAAATACGGAAGTTCACACTTTCCTCTTCTATTCATTTGTTGCATACATAAATGTTGATTTTTGTACTGAATTGTTTCTACGTCTAATTGCATATTTTAATTTCATAGCCTTTTATGTATGCTGCATATTTTGTTATGGCACATTTCAGTGATGTTCTTCATTCTGACAAATTTATTGTTCTTTACTGCCGAAGTTAAGGATTTTTTTAAAATGAATATACGGTTACTCCTTTGCATTGGTTGGAGGGCGGGCATAGTGATGATATCACCTAACATCTTCAAGTAATGTCCCTGTGGGTGGTCCACTTTAGTTGTCGGTGTGTCCCTGCGCTATTGGTGGGAGAATTTCAGCAGCAGACCTGACTCCCTCTATTCCTTCTTAACCGTCCTCAGCCAGAGATGGAGCGTGGCGTTCCCAGCGGTACCCCGACGCGAGCTCGTTTTAGGTTTAAAAGTAGTTAGAAATAGTTTAAAACAGTTCATAGTTAGTTATTAGTTACTTATCTCCTTTTTCTTTTCTAGTTTAAAAAAAATTCGTTCTGAGAGACCATTAGGGTCTATACCTGGGGCTAACCGTCCCCTTTTCAACTATGCCTGGTTCACCAGGATTTAAATGCTGTATCTCATGCCGGGATGCTATCTACGTGTCAGATAGCCATTCATACTGTGTCCGCTGCCTTGGTGAGTCGCACATTCCCCAAAAGTGCACTCACTGCAGTAACCTGTAGGCTTGAGCTAGGCGAGACAGAGATCTGTGCCTCAAGCTCATTCTCATGGAAGAATCTCTCCACCCGGCCTCTGACCCTGGGTCAGCAAACCCCCTCTGGACAAAGATCCCCGGAGACTTCACCCTCTGCTCAGAGGAAGGCTCACTCCTCAAAAAAATCATTGAGGAAACAAGTGACAACTTTTCCTCAGAGAGAGATGACCAAAAATAAATGTTTCCCAGCAAGGTCGCTCTCCTTGGTACCGACCGCACTGTGTCTAAGTACCTTTGATGCACCAGGATCCTCTGGCACTACCCATAGCCCCTCCATTCTCCAGTGAGGAAGAGGATGATGAGGAAGAGGGCCAACCTCTGGAACCCTAAGATCGAGGTCCCAATATGGACAGTAGTATGGGCACCCATGGCTGGGCCCACCCATACCGTTCCCCATGCAGTGGCCTCACTGGGACCCTTGGGATGCCTATAGAAGACATTATAGCAGACCACCCAGTCCCTATAGGGACAAGATTAGTTTGCCAACACCTTCAATGCCAGCTATGTCAGAACCCCCAGAGGAAACAGTGGAAGACAGGAAGGAGAGTATAGAGTAGGACACCACACCACCTACTCATAACGCCTCATCCTCACCAGATGAGGCCATAATGCCCCCACCAATGACTGCTGATGATTTCAAGCAATTTCAGGAACAATTCAAACAGGTGGTGGAGGGTCTAGAGATCCCACTTGAGGAGGTATCTGAAACCCAACACAAACTCCTGGAGATTCTCCAAACTTCAGTTACTTCAAAAATAGCACTGCCTATCAACGATGTGCTAATGGAACCAGCCAAAAATATCTGGCAAATCCTTGCAACCATTCTGCCCACATGCAAGAGGACTGATCAAAAATATTATGTACCCTCTATGGGCATGGACTTTCTTTTTTTCCCACCCTCCGCCAGACTCTCTTGTGGTGGAGGCTGCGAATTAACGTGGGAAACAACTTCAATATAGCTCTACTCCCCAGGACAAGGAGCAGAAGAGACTCAACTTTTTTTGGCCGCAAGGTTTACTTGTCGGCAACCTTGCAATTTTGAGTAGCCAACTACGCGGCACTATTGACAAAGTATGACTATGACAATTACACTAAGACAATTACATTTATTAATGACATCCCAGAGGACAGAAGGAACCAATTCAGATCCCTGGTGAATGAAAGTCAACTAGTGGCCAGAACTGTGCTCCAAGCATCCTTAGATGTGGTGGACACAGCTGCAAGATCTACAGCCACTGCAATTGTCATCCACAGGGCATCTTGGCTCCACTCCACGGGCCTCCCAAAGGAATTACAGTCCACGGTGGAGGATCTCCCCTTTGACAGAGAGAAACACTTCGCTGCAAAGACGGACAAGGTCCTCCACACCATGAAGGACTCACAAGCGACCCTCAGCACGCTGGGCATTTACACACCTGCAACGAAGAGGAGGCAACACAGGTCTCAACTATACCAATGTAACAGATACAACCAATTTGCCCAGCAACGACAGTATGAGTCACAATGCCAGAGACAAAGACCTCAGAGACGACCACCACCTCAGCCACAGTCCTCAACATCGCAATCATCATCCGCGAAACAACAGTTTTGAGGGTTTGGTGGAGGGTCTAAACGACCTCCCCTATCTGACAGTGTTGACAACACCTACCACATCCCACTTTGGCCACCGTTTACGCCCCTTCTACCAGGTGTGGGCATCCATCACTAGACAAGTGGGCCCTACAGATTATGTGTTTGGGTTACTCCATCCCATTTACTTCCATCCCCCCACCCAAGCCCCCTTCCTGTCTCTTTTCAGGGACCCTTCTCACAAGCACCTTCTACATCTAGGTGCCATGGGACAAGTTCCTCCACAACACAGGAGGAAGGATTTCTACTCCCACTACCTTTTAACCCAGAAGAAAAATGGAGTATGGAGACCCATTGTAGATCTCAGAAAGCTCAACAAGTTTGTGAGGGTCCAATGATTCAGGATGGTCACACTGGCAAAGATAATACCAGCACTGAAATGGGAGGACTGGTTTTCAGCCCTCGACCTTCAAGATGCCTACTTCCAAATAACAATTCATCCCACTCCTAGGAGGTTTCTCAGATTTACCCTGGGAATGGATCATTATCAATACAGGGTCCTACTTTTTGGTCTTTCCACAACATTGCGAGTATTCTCCAAAATTCTTGCAGTAGTGGCGGCACATTTCCACAAGCAAGGGGTAATAATATTCCCCTACTTGGATGATTGTTTACTAAAAGGCCCTACTTGGGCAGAGTCATTTGACATCACTCAATGGACAGTCGTTCTCTTTCTGAATCTAGGAATACAGATAAACAAACAAAAATCTACCCTAATTCCTGTACAACAATTGGACTTCATTCAGGCCCACCTTGACTCTATAGAAGCCAAAGCATCAATACCAACAAACAGATTTTTGACCAAGACCAGCCTCATCTCTTCAGTGATGAATAGTCCACATATAAGAATGCATCTGCCTCCAACTACTAGGTCATATGGTGACAACCACATATATGGTACAGCACGCGCATCTCTACATGTGCTGCATTCAGGGTTGGCTCAGAACTTTATACATACCACACAAACACAACCTAAACAGACACCTGACAATGCCGACCAAAGTCAAAGATTCTCTACTTTGGTGAACGCAACCCAACAGTGTGTGCTCATGGATTCCCTTCACTCAGGACCTACCTTTCATGATGTTCACAACCAATACCTCCTTGACTGGCTGGGGAGCTCACCTGAAATATTAAACAATTCAAGGGCAGTGGTCTCCTCCAGAAACACAATTACACATAAATCTACTAGAACTCTGTGTGGTTCGCAACACATGTCTCCACTTCCTCCCCTTGATAAGGAATGAGATGGTACGAGTAATGACCGACAACATCGCCTGCATGTTCTATATAAATCGACAGGGAGGAGCCCAATCCCACTCCCTATGCACAGATGCCATAAAACTGTGGAACTGGTGCATTCGCTACAACATCAACATCTCAGCCTCCTACCTTCCAGGCTGTCCAAACACGACAGTGGACACATTGAGCAGACAATTCTCCCAAGATCATGAATGGGAACTGAACGATGTAGTCCCGCAAAATGTATTTCAACAATGGGGCCACCCATCCATCAATGTATTCACAACATCATGAAATCACAAATTATCACAATTTTGCTCAAGAGCAGGTCTGGGATTGTGATTGCTAGGGGATGCCTTTCTCCTCAAATGAGACGCAATATTTCACTACGTGTTCCCATCAATACCCCTTCTATCGAAGGTAATACACAAAATACGTACCGACAAAGTGAACGTCATACTGATAGCCCCAACATGGCCACAACAGATTTGTTATGCTTACCTACTGTGGATGGCGGTCTGTACACCATGCACTCTCCCACTTTGGACGGACCTCCTCTCACAGGATGCCTGCCAGGTTCACCACCCAAACCTGGAGAGACTCCAGTTGAAGGCGTGGCTCCTACATGGTTCCCTCATGAGGAATTAGCCTGCTTGGAACAGGTTAAAAACTTATTACTAAGCAGTAGGAAGAACAACCACACACAAGACTTACCTTCAGAAATGGAAGAGATTTTCCATAGGTGTCAGGACAAACATGTTACTGCAATTTTTGCACTTCTCCCCTTAATCTTGGATTATCTCTTGGAGCTAAAACACTCGGGACTATCTACTACCACAATCAAAATGCATTTCGCACCAATTACCGAGTTCCACCACAAGATCGACAGAGCATCATTATTTGCACATGCAATCACTAAATGCTTTCTAATGGGCATACAGAACATTTACCCTGAGGTACGCGCACCCGTGTCAACTTGGGATTTGAACCTGGTACTACGCTGCCTTACTGGACCTCCATTCGAACCCTTAATGATTTGTTCATTGACTCCTCTATCCATGAAGGTAGCATTTTTAGTCACTGTCACTTCAGCCCATCGAGTGGGTGAGATAGGGGCTCTCATGGCACATCCACCATACACCATATTCTACAAGGACAAGGTCACCTTGAGACCATATCCAAAATTTGTACCTAAAATATAATCCTCCTTCCATATAAACCAACCAGTCCATCTTCCTTCATTCTTTCCCAAACCTCACGGGGAGTACACATGATGCTGTACTACATACCCTGGATGTCAGGCATGGACTAGCGTTCTACCTTGACAGAACTAAGCCATTCAGAAGATCCCCAAGGCTTTTCCTTTCCATCACAGAATGCTCTAAAGCAGGGCCGGTGCAACCCATTAGGCGACCTAGGCGGTCGCCTAGGGCACTACTATTTGGGGGGCGCCGGCGCCCCGGTCGTCAGCGGAATTTTGGGGGCGGGACCTTCCGCCGCTGCTGTCAGGGCGGCATTTCGGGAGCGGGACATTCCGCTGCCTAGGGCGCCGAAAAAGCTGGCGGTGCTCCTGCTCTAAAGGATTGGCTATTTCCACACAAAGACTATGGATCTCAGGGTGCATTCACCTCTGCTACCAACAAAACAATTTACAACCCCCAGCAGGGATCAGAACTCATTCTACCAGATCTATAGCAACCTCAGTAGCCTTTCTGAACAATGAACCACTCAAAGGGTACGTCTACACTACGGGATTAGTCCGAATTTACGGAATTCGATTTTATGAAACCGATTGTTTAAATTCGATTGTACGCGGCCACAGTAAGCGGATTAATTCGGCGGTGCGCGTCCATGCAGAAAGACTAGCGTCGAATTCCAGAGCGTTGCACTGTGGGTAGCTATCCCAGAGTTCCCGCAGTCCCCCCCGCCCATTGGAATTCTGGGTCGATATCCCAATGCCTGATGGGACAAAAAACATTGTCGCGGGCGGTTCTGGGAACATCCTCCCCCTCCCTACGTGAAAACAACGGAAGACAACCATTTCGCGCCTTTTTTCCTTGTTGAACTGAGCGGACGCCGTACCTCGGCAAGGATGGATCCCGCTCAGCTCAAGTTTGCAGTCATGAACATTGTAAACACCACGCGCATTATAGTGCAGTTTATGCTCAACCAGGACCAGAAAAGCCAGGCGAGGAGGAGGCGGCTACGGCAGCGCGGCGACGAGAGTGATGCGGACATGGACATGGACACAGAATTGTCTCGCGCCACGGGCCCCGGCGCTTTGGAGATCATGTTGGCAATGGGGCAGCTTCTTGCTGTGGAACGCCGATTCTGGGCCCGGGAAACAAGCACTGACTGGTGGGACCGCATAGTGCTGCAGGTGTGGGACGATTCCCAGTGGCTGCGAAACTTTCGCATGCGTAAGGGCACTTTCCTGGAACTTTGTGACTTGCTTTCCCCTGCCCTGACGCGCCAGAACACCAAGATGAGAGCAGCCCTCACAGTTGAGAAGCGAGTGGCGATAGCCCTGTGGAAGCTTGCAACACCGGACAGCTACCGGTCAGTCGGTAATCAGTTCGGAGTGGGAAAATCTACCGTGGGGGCTGCTGTCATGCAAGTAGCCAAAGCAATCGTTGAGCTGCTGCTAAAAAAGGTAGTGACGCTGGGAAATGTGCAGCTCATTGTGGATGGCTTTGCTGCAATGGGATTCCCTAACTGTGGTGGGGCGATAGATGGAACCCATATCCCGATCTTGGCACCGGAGCACCAGGGCAGCCAGTACATAAACCGCAAGGGGTACTTTTCTATGGTGCTGCAAGCAATGGTGGATCACAAGGGACGTTTCACCAACATCAACGTGGGATGGCCGGGAAGGGTTCATGACGCCCGCGTCTTCAGGAACACTAGTCTGTTTAAACGGCTGCAACAAGGGATTTACTTTCCAGACCGGAAAATTACCATTGGGGATGTTGAGATGCCCATCGTTATCCTTGGGGACCCAGCCTACCCCTTAATGCCGTGGCTCATGAAGCCATACACAGGCAGCCTGGACAGTAGTCAGGAGCGGTTCAACTACAGGCTGAGCAAGTGCAGGATGGTGGTAGAGTGTGCCTTTGGACGTTTAAAAGGTCGCTGGCGCTCGTTACTGACTCGCTCGGACCTCAGCCAAACCAACATCCCCATTGCTATTGCAGCTTGCTGTGTGCTCCACAATCTCTGTGAGAGCAAGGGGGAGACCTTTATGGCGGGGTGGGAGGCTGAGGCAAACCGCCTGGCCGCTGATTACGCGCAGCCAGACACCAGGGCGATTAGAAGAGCACACCAGGAAGCGGTGCGCATCAGAGAAGCTCTGAAAACAAGTTTCAGTGCTGGCCAGGCTCCTGTGTGAAAGTTCTGTTTGTTTGTCCCTGTTGAAAACCCGCCCACTTGATTCACTCATTCCCTGTAAGCAACCCACCCTTCCCCCTTCCCCCTTCGATCCCAGTTTTATTTAAAAAAAAATAAAGTCAGTGTCGTTTTCAAATTACAAATCAAGAACTTTTTATTAACGGGGGGTAATGAACATAGGGAGAGAAATAACCAGGTAGTCCGGGTGGGGTTTGGGAGGAGGGTAGGAGTGAAGGAACAGGGCAGGAACAACATTCAAAATAATGAGAGCCTTTTGCTCGGGCTCTCTAATGGGGTGGACTGGCAGGTTGCACGGAGCTTCCCCCCCCGCGTTCTTACACGTCGGGGTGAGGAGGCTACGGGACTTGGGGAGGGGGGAGGGCGGTTATAGAGGGGCTGCAGCGGCACCCGGTAATCCGGCAGCTGCCGTTCCTGGAGCTCCACCAGACGCCGGAGCATGTCTGTCTGATCACGCAGCAGCCCCAGCGTTGCATCCCGCCACTTCTCCTCTCGGGCGTCCCTCCTCTCCTCGCGTTCGTCCCTTCTCTCCTCACGTTCATCCCTTTTCTCCTCCCGTTGGTCCCTCATGTCCTCCCGCTGGTCCCTCTTCTCCTCACGGTCACTGGCCTCTTGACGGAATTTCAATACAGTCTCCTTCCAATCGTTAAAATTAGCTCTCTCATCCCGGGTCGACTGCATTATTTCCGAGAACATATCGTCTCGGGTGCGCCTCTTTCGCCTCCTTATCTGGGAGAGCCTTCGTGCTGGGGGCGGGAGGATGGAAGAATTTGCAGCTGCAGTAGGAGGGAAAAAAAGGAGAGAAGTATGTAAAAAGATACATTTTATAGAACAATGCTTATACTCTTTCACGGTGAACACTTTTCACATTACATAGCAATGTACAAGGTCGCTTTTTGCATCTTATATTGAGTGCCCGCGGCTTTGGTGTTAGAGATCACAGCAGACGCAGGGCCGGGCAACAGAATTCGGCTTGTATGCAGCCATGGTAAGCCACTGTCCTGCTGCTTCTGCATTAAATCAGAGCCCTCCTTTCCCATAGCAAGCAAAGCCCTTTACGTGCTGCGGTTTTCCTGTTACCGTGCAGCATCAGATAACATAATAACTTGCCCCCACCCACCCATTCAATTCTGTGGGATGACCCCCTCCCCCCACCACGTGGCTGGTACCATGGAAGATCCATGCAGATCGCAAACTAGCCCCCCCATCCACTTCTGTTGGATGATCGCGTTACCCCTCCCCCCACCACGTGGCTGGTATCAGGGAAGACCCCTGCTAGCCAAACGCGAAAAACTCAGCGACATTATCCACCCCCTCCCCCCCGCCCGCTTGGCTAACTGCAGGGAAAGATTTCTTTTCAGCTACAGGCAAACAGCCCAGTAGGAACGGGGCCACCTCTGTCCCCCTAATTACATTCCCATATCTCAAACAGGTTACCCTGAACGATATCACTCTCCTGAGGATAACACAGCAAGATAAAGAGCGGATGTTGCTTGAATGCCAGCAAACACCGGGACCATACGCTGCCAAGCTTTGTCAAGCAATGATACCGGATTACTTGCTGCTAGCATGGCGCGGTCAAGTGTCCTACCATGGAGGACGGAATAAGGCTGCCCTGCCCAGAAACCTTCTGGAAAAGCTTTTGGAGTACCTCCAGGAGAGTTTCATGGAGATGTCCCTGGAGGATTTCAACTCCATCCCCAGACACGTTAACAGACTTTTCCAGTAGCTGTACTGGCCGCGAATGCATCCCAAGTCCCCAGGGCAAATTAATCATTAAACAAATACTTGTTTTAAACCATGTTTGAGATATTTGAAAAGGTTCACTCACCAGAGGTCCCTTCCAGGGGGTCTGCGATGCCGCCTTGGGAGGGTTCGGAGGGCACCTCTGTCAGGGTCAGAAAGAGCTCCTGGCTGTCGGGGAGAATGGAGCGCTGTGTGCTCTCCACAAGTTCGTCGTCCTCCTCCTCCTCCTCTTCCCCGTCCGCAGATTCGTCATGCAACGAAGACATTAACCCCTCCTCGGAGTCCACGCTCAGGGGTGGGGTAGTGGTGGCGGCCCCTCCGAGAATTGCATGCAGCTCATCGTAAAAGCGGCATGTCTGCGGCTCTGCCCCGGACCGTCCGTTGGCCTCCTTCGTCTTCTGATAGGCCTGTCGGAGCTCCTTCACCTTTATACGGCACTGAATGGAGTCCCGATTGTGGCCTCTCTCCATCATCCCCTTGGAGATCTTGTCAAAGATCTTTGCATTCCGTCTCTTGGAACGCAGTTCTGCGAGCACTGAATCCTCTCCCCATATGGCGATCAGATCCAGTATCTCGCGTGTGGTCCATGCTGGTGCTCGTTTGCGGTTGTCGGCCTGCATCGCTACCTGTGCTGTTCAGCTCTGTGTGGTCACCTGTGCTCACCAGGCTGGGCAGACAGGAAATGAAATTCAAAAGTTCGCGGGGCTTTTCCTGTCCAACTGCCCAGAGCATCCGAGTTTCGATTGCTGTCCAGAGCGGTCACAATGGTGCACTGTGGGATACCTCCCGGAGGCCAATACCTTCGAATTCCGTCCACACTAACCCTACTTCGAACCAGCAAGTTCGAATTCAGCGCTACTCCCCTCGTCGGAGAGGAGTACAGAAACCGATTTTAAGAGCCCTTTAAGTCGAAATAAATGGCCTCGTTGTGTGGACGGGTACAAGGTTAATTCGGTATAACGCTGCTAAATTCGAACTAACATCGTAGTGTAGACCAGGCCAAAGACATATGCAAAGCTGCCGCCTTGGCCTCTGAACATACATTCATAAAACATTACGCAATTGACCAGACCTCAGGCTCAGATACACTTCTAGGCCTAGCAGTACTATCTTCAATCACCCCTTCCATCCACAAGGGGCACTGCTCTACAGTCACCTGAAGTGGAGCACCCACAGGGACAAACATCTCAAAGAACCTCAGTTACTGCAGCAGGTGAGTAACCTTGTCTTACTGTTTTCAAACTCTTATTAAACTAAAGGGGGAATGCTGTAATAATCAGTGCAGATAGCAACTCTGCCAAAAGCGTATGCATCTTTATCTTAGTGTTAAGTTGTCTTGTTTTCATATTATGTGTTGTCCTTTCTTGGAAGGGCATGGTTAAGGGTAGGGAGGCCTCTTATCCAGAATTAAACCAGATGGTTATCTTTTTGAGAGGTTTGTCCCCCGTTCAGTACTGGGAACAAAACCAGACATGGTTTTGTCTGGTATTGGGTGGGGGACAGCGCTCTGCCCTCTCTGGATTTAAAAAATGTCACCCCTCTGTGCTGTGTTACCTCACATGTGGGGCAGGGCACTCTTAAAAATAGTGGCCCCCATGCGGCATGATCTCGTACGCACCATGCCTATGAGGTCACATTGGCGAGGTTGGTGGTGTGATCGTAAAGATGATGCAGTGTCCTAGTAAATCCTGGGATTTCTATGAGGAAGTATTACAGTATGTCTGCTGAATTAGAAGAAATAACCATAGAGGTGGTTCAATAAAAGATATTACCACACCCACCCTGTCTCTAATAGCTACACAGTTCTACTTAGGACCAGGCTATGCTGTAAGGGGAACTTAATCAAAAAGGAACTTCCTGTTCTCAGTTGTTTCCTCGTTTGGAAAACCCAATGAGGTCTGAGTCTCATTGTGTACTGAGGGATTAAATCCTTGATCTCTCCTGGTAAAACCCTTGTTGCGAATTATACCTATAGGTCACGCTCAGTTCGAGTCTAGGCTGAGGCACATAAACAGAGTCACAACTGCAGAGTATTCCAAAGTAAACAAGTTTATTACACTCGAGTGTGGTGCCCCCCTGCTAGCCAGGGGAGGACCCAGAATACAAGTTACACAGGGTTATATGCTTTGTAACAGTGCATGCTATCCTCGTGCACCGTACTGCTCAACCAATTAACAAGCTTTTCCTTATCTCCTACCTATCCTAGCAAGCATTCTCCTTATGCTAGCCCGTGCTGTATCAACTCCAACCCCCCCTTCCCCAAATGCATGGATTCAGCCTTTTCTTATCAGTGTTTCTCCTGCCAGATGTCCCTCTTCCCCCTCCCAATTTCCTGGTACGTGAGGTGCTCGCTTCTAGTTAATGGCGGGCCCAAATCAAAATGCAGTCACTCATGCTAACTTTCCCTAACACCCTGAGGAGATCACGTCCTCCTCCCCTTCATGTGCTGGCAAGAGTGGTGAGTAGGGGATGTCTGGGATAAGAGGAAGGAGAGAAAAGCTGCCCCTGCAGCGGCAAGAGATCTCTGTCAGGAGGAAGTTTTGCCAGCGACAAAGGGATCAGAGCCTGAACCCAGCATGGGGGAGGCAGGGCCGGTGCAACCACTAGGCGAACTAGGCGGCCTAGGGCGCCAAGTGGTTGGGGGCGCCCACTGGGTCTTAGTGTCCACCCTTCTGGTTTTCCTATCCCTGTTCTGACCCTTCCTGGGAAGGGGATCTAGTAGTTAAAAGAGAAAAAGCCTCCAGCCTGCCAGACCTATTAGCACAACACTGAAACTGTTAAAGAGCCATTCAAGGGGTAATGAAGCCACTTAACAGGCATTTGCCTCATATTTACTCAGGACATGTCAGTCTACAGGATCTTAGTTTAAAATTTGCTTTAAAAATATTTCATTAGTGAGTTGGTGAAGATTATAAAATCACATCTCTAAAAAATCCTTGCATAGATTTTTAGATGCACAATCATCTTTAGCCTTAAATGCTTGGATCTTCAGACATATGTTTTTTTAAATAAATCCTTCAAAAGACCTCCCTTATCTAAAATACACATTTTAATTACTATAGTAAAAAAA
>QXTE01000362.1:766829-951665 GCA_003942145.1 Platysternon megacephalum | reverse complement strand
CCATAATTCACCACCAGATGTCAGGGTAGAGCTCATCCTGACTCTGCTTACATATAGTTTGCTCCCATCACAGTCACTTCTGTGAGGGAGTTAGGAGGGAGGCAGCCAGGCAGACAACTAAGCGCAAAGAATGCTCAACAGCACAAAGAGGGGAGATTTCTGTGTGCAAGAGAATCATCAACAAGCCAGTTAAATAGGTTTAAAGTATGCTTTGTACAACCTGAGTAGCACACAGCAGACTTAGCAGGGTTCCAGATCTGTGCGGGGTCCCCCAAATATAGTTAGGTTGGAATTCCACTGAGATCCAAAAAGAGAAACATCTCAATTCAAGTTGGAAGCGGACCCAGAAAAAGTTGCATTGCTCAGCTTCAGGATGCAGGATTGGGAAATTTATAACCCGCTAGGGTTTCTTCCAATAACCTGCTGCTCTTTAATTAAAGAAGCCTGATCTTCATTACCAGAATCTGCCTGGCTACACAGCAGGTAGATCATTACCAGTGGAAAACTTGGTAAATCTTAGCCACATGAACACCACAGATATTATGCAGAAGACCAGTAAACAGAGTGACAAAAATCAGATGCTCCTTTTGTTTATAAAGGCAGCGCAGAAGTGTTCTGCTTTGTGCATAATTTGGGGTGTCAGCTGTCAGGGTTCCAACAATTGCCTAACAAAGATAACCTGTAGGAGAGACTGACCCTATATAACAGCATCTATTACAGAAAGAACTGTAGAAGTAAGGACATTTTTGATTAAACAAAAAGGAATATTAGCTGCTTTTATGCTAATAGAAATAACATCTTTTTATTTATTAAAGTTTGTAACAGTTTGAACTACAAAAGTCTTTAATCATAAAGTCACTTGCCTTTCAGATATGACAGGTAGACAAGTACATTAGTCATCCAACCTGCTTTTACCTATCAAAGGAGCAGGTGCTGATCGCTCAGCCTGAATCTTTCATCAAATACCACTGAGTAAAAGGGGAAAAAAAGCCCTTTGTGTAAAGCTTTGTAAAAGCAACTTTAAAACAATTTGTTTCCAAGGAGGCTTGTTTAACCATGGAGTTCACAAATTAACCCTTTTTTTATGTGGTCTATCACTGGGGATGATGTCCTGGGACAATATGTCCGCGTCATGGACAGAAGGGACAATCTTTATGGAACATATCCCCATGATAAGCTTGGGTTTTTTCTTAGATATAACTGTTTTAACTTTCCTTAAACAGTTATGTGAACATTAGCCAAATACCTGAGTTCCATATTAAAATGGCTTAGGAATCAATGGAACTCAATAGGTCAGTTCAGGTTAAGCTGCTTGCGTCTGGAAGTTCTTTATTCTCAGCCTTCTCAGTGATTGTTATTGTTTAGCTCTAATGCAGCAATGCAAATTGAACTTTTTGTTCATAAATTATTCATAGGTGATGCCTCAATTTGAAATCGATGGTTGATTTCTCTATACCTTCCCATCACTGTCAAGACCAAACCCTTTCTGACTTGCCACCCCATTGAAGTCATGTGGAGTTGTTGTACAGTTTGTGACCAAAGGAAGTCATAAGTCTCATGAAGACTTCTAACAAATTAAGACTTCAGAGAAAGCAGCTGAAGAGCTCTGTGTAAGCACCAAAGCTTGTCTCTTTCACCAACAGCAGTTGGTCCTAGAAAAGATATTACCTCACCCACCTTGTCTCTCTGTTTCCAATTAGCATTCGTTGTGTGACTAAGAATACACCAGCCAAAACCATATATTCTTGCAGCATCATGCATTGTAACTACCCTCCTTATGACAATACCTCTAACTACAACTGTGCTGTAATTAAAGCCATTGACTATATAGCAGATTGCTAAGTACCATCATTAAAACTACAGTGTTTTATAACTATTGCTATTTATAGTGTTTCCTTGCTACTGAAGCATCAGAATGCTTGGCTAATTAATTCACTCCCCACCTCTGTTTTGTCAAAGGTTTCCTTAGCTACAGCCTTTATTGATATGATGGGGTAGAATTTTTTTAAACTAATCCACAGATACATGTACTAATATTCCCTTAATGACAAGTACCTTCCATGAGCTACTGGGAAAACAGTCTCTTTATTTTTCATAATGATATCGGTACATATTTAAGGGCCAGATTTTGAATCCCTCGCTCACATTGGTAAATAGTTATTCACGCCAGTAGTCTGACTGATCATGGGAATAACTGCTCACCAGTGTGATTCAAGGGTTTGTAATCTGACATCAAGTAAGATTATTAATAAACTTGGCTCTCAAGCTCTATCATGGCAGAGCAAGTTTTGCCACTAAAACCAATGCCGGAGATGTTCACCTTGAGCCATCGTGGGCCTAGTTTTCAGAAGTTCTGAGCACCTGCAGCTCCCTTGAACTTCAACTGGAGATGTGGGTGCTCAGTACTTCATGGAAATTGGGCCCAGCAGATCAAGTTAAGACTCTCAAAAATCAGTGCCATGTCTTGAAAATTTGGACCTAAACAGTTGCTTCTCTCTATTGGATTACAAAGTAACAAATTTTCCTTTGTCCTGTAGTGCATACAATATACTATTAAAATATGTCTGCTCTGGAATTTATTTACCTTCTGAGAATGGTCAAAAGACAATAGAAGTGCACATAATAAATAATAATATTTTTGATCTAACATAGCACTTTTTATCAAAGCGCTTTACAGTTAAATGGCCCTGTAAGTCAGGTAAGTAATTTTATGCCCACTTTTCAGATGGATAAACTGAAGCATACAAAGCAATTTCATGGCAGAGCTCCTGACTCCCTGTTTCCTGTTATAACTATTTCTCATAGTATAAAACAACAAGGATAAGCCTTGCTATCTAAGCATTTTTACAGCTATCACCACAGTATCCGAGTGCTTTACACATAAAATCAACAGCAATAGTGAAGACTGTAGTGGACCTCCTTTGAGTCTCTGGCACCTCTCCATTCTTCACTCCTAGTATAAAATCATGAACATCCTTATTTGAGTTAAAAGAAAGCCCCTTGCACCATCCTGGACTTCAGCTATTTCCCACATAACCACACATCCCAGATAACACCAACATCTGCGCAAGTAAAAGTTTCAGGAGAACCAGAGAACTTAAATAACCTGGATAATCTTGTTGCTGGGCCTCAATACACAAAGCTAAGTCATACGTGAGTTGTCAATTTAATCAGCCAGTTGATGTGAAGAACAAATGGTTTCAAGAGCGGGTAAATTACTCACCAATATCTGCTTTGCTTTGAGGATCTATAACAGAATAAATCACTACAACAGGGTCCCTGGATCACTCAAGAGCTGCCCGTTCCTTCCCTCCTTCCATTTAAATTGACAACACTTTTCCACCTACACTGTGAATTAGGCAAATAACAAGGACTTTTAAATTTAGCTTTAGTTAGATTGGACAAGTCCAATATTTTAACAGCAGCTTTTCCACTTGAAATGCTTTCTGTGTTTACATTGCAAACCTTGATTTGAGGCATTTATTACTTAACCAGTTATACTTTCACCAGGAGAAAGAAGGTGTAGAGGTTCTCAGTTCAATCCATTTTTTCTTTACAAAATCTGTTTTATCTGACTTGATAGTGGAGACAGCTTTGGAAAACAAAATAAGCCTGATTCTCCGTTGCCTTGCACCTTATGTCATTCACACCAGTGCAAAGTGAGTAGGGGTAAAAGGCTGCAAGTGAAAATGTTATTTTTACACTCACTTTGCCCAGATGGAAATGAGAACCCAGGGTGCAAGGCATTAAGAATCCGGCTCAAAAATGAAGTTAAAAGGCAAAAATATCATGGATGAAATTCTGGCTCCGTTGAAGTCAATGGCAAAACTCCCATTGACTTAAATGGAGCCAGGATTTCATTCCATGTGTTTTATTTATGGTAAACTGTGCCAACCAGCTACCGGGAGCCAAGTCCTGCAGTTCGTACTCAGATTATCAAGTTCAATAGCAGCTTCAACTAAGGACTGCAGAATTTGGGCCTGATGATTACCATATCATTACAAAATAAACCCATGGCAGGAAAATTAGAAAACATGAAATCCCTAACACATTTGTCAGCACAAAATGGTGGAATGACCCAGTGGTGAATCAGGCTAAACGCTGTGCGTCAGTCTGGATGTTAACATTTACAAATATGATTTGGCATATAGAATAACCACAACTGACACCTGACTTTCTGATTACCCACCAGCATATGACAAGTTCAAAATTCCAGTCTCCCTTTCTCACATTAGCAGTAAATTTCTAAGAATGCTTGGATTTCTGCAAATAAGAAGCATTTAGGAAGTGGTCCATTTTAAACAAGCAGGAGTCTTAGAATTCAGAAAAAAAAATAGTTCTGTCAGGCAAATTGAATGTCATCAACAGCACTCCATTTTTCTATTGTAAAAGTAGTCTTTGAAGAATTCTCCATTTGTATAATGAACAGTCTATGCTGAAATAGTCCCCCTATGGAGGAATGATTAAAGATGCCAGTCTTTTAGTGTTGCTGCCATGGGCTCATCTCTCACATTGGAAATTCCCTAACTGCAGTTGATCCCCTCAGATCACAATGGAATGTACCCTTGTGAGTGGAATGGAAAAGAACAAATCAGATATCTTCCATAGTTCTGCCCATCCTGGAATGGATAGTTATGATTTGTGAGTAACAGAAAAGTGAGAGTGGATGCCTCTCAAATGTTGCTGGTTGTCACTAAGAAACAGGTATAATTTAGCAAAATTGGATCAAGTGTCTATCCCCTACCCAGCTGAACAGAGACTCAGATCCTTAGCGGACGTAAATCGGCGTAACTCTCCCAACTTCATGGAGCTATGCAGACCTACAGCTGCTGATGATCTGGCCTAGAGGAAGCTGGCCATTGTAAGACAACTGGAACAAAAAGACTGAAAAGAACTATGTCTTTAAGATGTGACAATTGTAAAGGAGTTTCTCAAAAGGGACAGTGTCCAGATCACACACAACCACAGCCGGCGGTCTCAGGAGAAGCCAAGGACTGGAAACTGAAGCTCTCTCTTATCCCAAGAGTTGTTTTCAGCATGTCGTTGTAGAGTCACGTTAGTGAGGCAGTGCAAGCAAGATCGCATGGCCACACCTTACAATCACATCTGTTTTGTGATCAGAGGTGAGTAATACCTTATTCCATGAGTAATCCCATTGAAATCAATTACCTTAATCACAGATTAAGATCCTGTTTATTGAGAGTAAGATCCTACTCAGTGAGAGTAAGAGCAACAGAATCTGTTCTACCTTACTATACTGAATCCAATGTACTGTTTAATTTTAGACCATGGGTGGAATCTTCCATCAACAGGACTTGTCATCTTAAATATATGACCTCTTGAAATGCCCATCCTAAATTGTTACCATATAAAATTTTCAAAAGTGCTTAAGTCACTTAAAAACCTAAATCTTACTGAAAGTTAAAGGGACTTAAGTGAGCTGGGAGCCTAGGTACCCCCCTTGTAAAAAAGATATAATTTTACAAAAGGAAAACACAAAAACTAAAATAATTGTCTTTAGAAAAGTTAGCCAGTTTCATTGTACAGATATAAAAACAAAGCAGGGGATAGCAGAGAAAAAGGAAGTCATGATAAATAAGTCTTCAAGGATTGTGCTGTGACTATAAAAGCAACAGGAATTATTTTGTGTTGACAGTTTTGTTTTATTTAGAAAAAAAATTGCCACTACTTAAACTAATATCTAGAAGAGACTGAACGATAAATAAACGTTGCCTTTCTAGAGGTTAGAGCATTGCAGGGAGATCATTTTTCAGATGTGATTTATGCAACACAATTCAACAGCAAACAAGTTTTCTTGAAATGCACAATAAACTAGGGCCAAACATAGCACTAGTTCTAGCAGGAACCAGATGTGGGAAATGCAATACAGTAAATAAAAACTAATACTTATCACTTACAAAGCTATTACATTTTCAATATGCTTTACAAACATTAACTAATTAATGGGTGTGACGTACAATCCAGACTAATGACTAGCTGTGTTATCCTTGCCCTGTAACCTGGGGTGCCATTTACAATGCCTTGGTCCTTGTAACCTCTAACCTGGACTGCTCACAAACAGCCTCCAACATGTAAGTCACTTCCAGTGCGCTCTCTGTCTGTGTGTACCAGCCAGCCACACCTCGGCTCTTACCAGCCTTGGTTAAGATACAGGGTGATCCCAGCACACCCCTAATCCCAGATCTTCCCCCAGAAATGTATGTCTTGTACTGCCCAGTCCTCTCCTGGACAGTACAAATATGTTAAATCTGTTATTCCTTTAAGGGAACAATATGCACACAACTTGTTACCCCAAATAGAGTTACCCAGACACTTTAACTTGAACACATGGATTAGATAAAATAGTAAAACAAAAGTTTATTAACTACAAAGGATAGATTTTATGTGAGTACAAGTAATGAGGCACAAAAAAGTCAGAAATGGTTACAAGAAAAATAAATATAAAGGGCTTACTGGTGCCTAACTTAACAAACTTTATTGTATTCAAAGCAGTTTTCTCACCACATGCTTTCAGCAGTCTTACTGACCAAAATCTTTAGATCAGGACCCCTCCCCCGGAGTCCAACAGCTGCTTCCTTTGTCTCTTCAGGTGCAGTGAATGCAATGAGCAGGGAGAAGAAGGGGTCCCTTGGTGTGTTTGTCCCTCTTTTTTATAGTTTCAGTCCTCCTCTTAAAAAACTGGCTCCTGGTTCTCATCTGGAAAAAAGTCTATGTGGAAGGATATACCTAGCTGTTTTTTTCACCTGTTTGAACTTCCTTTGTCTTCCTTTCCTTCTTGATTATTTTGTTTATTGCTCAAATGCAAATTAAGACAAGCATACATTCCTTTGTTTAGGACAGACCTGTTTGCCAACTTCTGTTTGGGCAGGGCTGTGGGGTTTGGAACATGCGTTACGACCACCACAGAGGGGAATCTTATAACGTCACATACAATGTTGCCATACAAATTTTACCAGATTACTACTGACCAGAAAATGAGGAGTTTTTAACTGCTACCTCACAAGGCACACCTTATGCAAACATTATTACAACAGTTAATTAATGGGTCAAACTTGTGATCTAATTGTGATTATAACATTTTTCTAACAAACATTTATAATCTAATTAGATTTTTAACTGTAGTAATAAAGTCTGCAGGCCTGATTCTCATTTACACTGCAGTCTGCCTACAAACCATTTTTTTCTGTTATAACTACATTGGTTAGGGGTGTGAATTTTTACCAATATAGTTATATCCGTACAACCCCTACTATGGATGCAGTTATACCAGTATAAAGATGCTTTATACTGGTATAGTCTTTCCCCTTACCATATGTGAACAGAGCTCCTAATACAAGTACATTTATACTGGTATAACCACATCTCCCATTCCTTGGTGGATCTCTCAAGAATCACTCTGCCCTGAGAGGGTGACATGTATTTGATGTTTTGGGACAGAGGGTATCTCGGGAGAGTGTCTGGAAGCAGAATTTGCCCTCATGCAAACCTTATGTAAGTGTGGTAATGCTAAAGGGCCAGCAGAAAATTTCTGAAGAGATAGGTTGGTAGTGATCCACTTACAGCCACTTGCAATAGTTTTACTTGTCCTTAAGATCATTCTATTCCATTCTCTTGCAAAAGCAAGCTTGACCCTTTCTATAGAATTTAGATTCAATTTATTTCATATTTTAAATTCATAATGTGATCAAAAGGGATAACTGAAAGATGACCTGGAGATGAGCTCAAGACATGAGATATAATCATTTCCTTAATTGTGATGCCTGAATTAAATTAGTTTTGCACTCTATGTATATAGAGGATGTGTAAAATTGAGGTCTTGACAATTTGTGGTCATTAGAGGAGTAAGGGAGTTAACCTCTCTGTTCTGGACACATTCCAGCTGAGATAGGCAGATTATAATTATCTAAATTCCCTGCAGTTACAATTGGAAATATATTCTTCTTCACTTTCTGTTCTCAACATTTGTGTATTATTGGTATGTGTTATTAAATAGTTGTATCTTACCCTGGAGATGGCTGCATTTACCATCCCATTCCTAATCATTAATTCTCTACAAAATATAAAGTTTTTCCTTTCTGGGTTTTTTTTTTGGGGGGGGGGGGTGTCAAAATGAGCAATGAGGTGTATAATTCCAGGTAGTATTTAAAAGTAACTCCCCTCAAGGGGTAGGTCTTGGAAAGTAGCTCCAAGGCTCAGTGTTCCAAAATTCACCTTGGCTTATACACTGTTGTAGCATCCAACCAATTGCTCATAACCACGGCTTAGAGACATCCATAACTTCTTCTGATGTGCTTATATCTAACACACACACCCTTCAAGTCCATAACATGCTTACAGCTTCTATAATGTATTAACCATTTATTAACCCCACTTAATCATTTATTAACCCATAAGCTTTTTATACAGTGGAAACTTAATATAAAGTGTGACCAAGAAAGGTAATGTCAGGAAAGCATTTTAACATGTAAAGAAGGAAAGTTGGGGTGTTCCCTTATTGGGTCATATTCATCTAAATACCTCTATTTCGTAGCATATTATGATTCTGCATTACATTAGGGTTTAATAACGATACCTCCCTTATTAATGGAATCTATAGACTCTTCTGCATCTTTACTTTTGCACTCTTCTGCATCTTTACTTTTGCACTCTTCCTTCTTCTGTAATTAAGAGTGAGGGACCAGGAATGAAACATGGGTTTGCAAACATGTATGCAGAGAATTGTCATCCAGCCAGCCCTGAACTCTCACAGGGTAAGTTCTAGGCTCTTTCTGAATGGCACTCCCCTTTATGGGGTCTCAAATTGGGCACCCAAAAATTTAGGACCTCAAAAATTATAGTAACTTTGGAAAATTTAGGCCAATGGCCATAACATAAAAGGACAGAGGGGCACCATGGGTACAACATTAACCATTAAATGTGGAACAAACAATAAATTTTCCATGCAACACATAGGAATTGATATTGGCTGAACATCTTGGGTTAATCCTACATACCCACCAGTTTGTGTTTAACGCTCTCAGAAATTAGAGTTTGATTCTCACCATTAACACAGGGCAGAAGCCAGGTCTTTGGATAAACTAAGGAAACTCCACATGGAAAGCAGGAGAGAGTAAAAACTGATGACAGAACAAGGCCCTTTAAAACTCGAGTCAGTACAGATTTGGAGACTTAGCCATTGTGTAGAATTGTCACAAATGGAGATCGTGTTGATTTTCATTTTTAACCATTTACAAAGAGCTTGACTCTGCCTCCTATGGGACCAGATTTTGCCAACCTCTCTCATAGTAAGTTTCCCCTTTGAAACCAATGGGATTACTTGCCAAGTGAGGTACTACTGAGAGCAAAAGGAGTCAGAATCTTGCCAGCCTTAGTCATGCTGAGAAGTTCCTTACCCCAATGAAGACAATGGAATCCCTTGTGGTGTAAAGTGCTTCCCAACATAAATAAAGATACCAGAATCTGGCAGAAAAGGAAGCGACAGGAAAGCAGGAGGAAAAAAATCTGACAAGTGCTAACATGCAAATATACATAGCTGTTAAACACACACACACTCCACAGCTTGCCACTTTGAGTCTTTCATTTACACTTGTTTGATGCTGCTCAGTTGCTTCGGTTAAAGAAAGGTTTAGATTTTCCCCAAATGTGTATTATTTTAAAAAGCCAAAACATTATAGCATGTGTCTTGGCTGTTTCACAAAAGTAAAAACAAAACACAAAACTGCTAGCTTCAGGCCCACATAAAACAGCCCCAGCAGGTAGATCAAGTGTTTTTACTTCTGTAATGACAGCCAGAGTCCCATTGTGAACTTGGCAGTATAATCCTCTCTCAATCTAGGCTAAGCAATTGAATTTCCCACTGTAATTATCTCAGGCATCTCTAGGCAAACTGATGAAATTAGACATATAATCTATATTGTACATCCAGAACATGAAGTCATCATTTCCAAGCTAAAAAAAAAATAAAAAGTTGTCATTTAGCATGAAGCAGGTAAAAACCAAAAGTATTTTTATAATGGTGTTTGTGGCAAGGTAAGAATTACCCCAGTGAAAGTTGCTGGCATTAGTTGAATATCATCTGTCAAATATTAGAGAGAGGAGGTGAGTGAGGTAATGTCTTATTGGACCAACTTCTGTTGGTGAGAGCAAAAAGCTCATCTGACTCACCAACAGAAGTTGGTCCAATAAAAGATATTACCTCACCCACCTTCTCTCTAATATTCTGGGACCAATACAGCTAGAACACTGCATACATCAGTTATTATAACAAGGTAAATCTGTGCCACAGGTGTCTCAAAGTCCTATCACTTTCCATCCTTTCTGGGCTCCCCTTGTTTAATCACTGGATTTCCTTTTGTTCTTACATGCATCATAAATTAGCCTGTAAGCAAGAACTGAGTCCTCCTGGGCATTTGTACAGCACCTAGCACCAGTGGAGTCCCTGATCTTGGTTCCATTTTTTAAATGCTTCTGCGATAATAATCTGGTTATTAATCCCTACATAATCTTGCAATGGCCATTCCATGCCAGCTGAAATTAATAACAAAACAATAAACTAGATGACTGCCTAGTACTTATGGAGCCAGTAGCATAAAAAACATGAGTTGGTGTCATATGGGACAGACACACCTCTGACCCCATGTGCATTAGCTGGTGCCATTCGTATTGCATTCAGAAACTTTATATTGACAAATGAGGTTACGATTCTTAATCTGGCAACTCCCACCTTTCATAGACTGATAGCTTCTAGAACAGGGGTCGGCAACCTTTCAGAAGTGCTGTGCCGAGTCTTCATTTATTCACTCTAATTTAAGGTTTTGCGTGCCAGTAATACATTTTAACATTTTTAGAAGGTCTCTTTCTGTATGTCTATAATATATAACTAAACTATTGTTGTATGTAAAGTAAATAAGGTTTTTAAAATGTTTAAGAAGCTTCAGTTAAAATTAAATTAAAATGCAGAGCCCCCTGGACCGGTGACCAGGACCTGGGCACTGTGAGTGCCACTGAAAATCAGCTTGCGTGCCGCCTTCGGCACGCGTGCCATAGATTGCCTACCCCTGTTCTAGAATAAGCACTTATAAATGCCCCGGTGACACAGAGGCCATTGGTGGTTCACTACTCTGGGTCAGCAGCTCTTATCAGGCCTGACATACGCCGCATACCCAAACACACTGTATTCATGATATATACCCAAAAGGTGGCATGTAATATATCACTGATCAATAAAATTCTCGTGTGATGTATGTATAGGAACCCCAAAAGGACGGTCTAGGTATGTGCTGCAAATATGCTCTTAAAACGTATTTGGCAAGCAGTGCCTAAGCCACGCCTGTTCTAGTCAAAAGAATATGGTTCCGCCTGCTTTAATGTGTCTCTACTGTAAATTAATCCAGGTGTGACCAAAGTAAAAGGCTGTCAGAGACCACAAGTCTTGAACCCTGATACAACAGGCTCTTAGGCACAAGTTCTGATCTGCTACCAGTCTCCTACTGATAGTTGTTAGAACTAGAAGCTGAGCTCTGATAGAGGACTCCAGTCCTGGGATCTGAGTGGCAGAACTCTGGAGGTCCTGATTGGTTCCCTGCTTCTATTTAAAATGAGCTCAGGACCAAGAAGTTGTCTGTGTGTGACATTCCCCAGGGTGCAACCTGAACTGCTGAGTCTGCTTAGCTCTCCAGCCTGGGATGCCTTTTGCACTGCTTTACTGTCAGAACAGCAACCCTTCCAGGCTCTAGTCGCTAACATGTAGCGTCACTCCCAGCTGAATATATGAATGCTCTCCCAACCATTCATGAATAAATACAAGGTGACACTTGCACATCCCTCAGTCCCAGCCTTGCCCCCCAGAAATATGCATCTTGTACTGTTCAGTAGCCCACTGGACCATACAAGCTCATAATAAGTCCAGCATTGGGTAATGAATATGCACCAGCCCTGTTGACCTCAGTAGACATTTCCCAAACACTTCAATCAAACACACTGGTTTAGATAAACCAATAAAGCAAGTTTATTAACTAGAGAAATAATCACTTAAAATGTATCTAAGTGATCAGGCCTAAAAGTCAGAATTGGTTACAAAAGAAATTAAAAGATAAACACGCAAGCTAATTCTTAAAAATTTCCCAAGCTAAGTGACCTTGAAAAACAAAAACCCTGAAAAACAAAAACGAAAAAAAAAGTTTTTTTCCCCCTCACCCAACAGCTTACAACAGTCTGTGCTCGCTGGATAGCCTTCCAGCTAGGACCCTTCGCCCTGGTTCCAAAAGCTTCCTTTATTCTTTCAAGCATTGTTGCTACCATGAGCCAAGAAGGGGGGAGGGGTGGAAGAAAAGAGGTAATTTGTGTGCTGTGAGTTCTCCATTTTTATACCTTTTCCCCCTGTTTGAGGATTACCTGTCACTGGGGTGTAGACAAAACAGTCCCATGTGTACGTGAGATTTTAAACATCTTTCAGGTGAAATGTAAATGTCTTTGAGACATCTCAGAGATGACATGTAAATTCTTTATTTTCAGTCTCCCCTCCTGGCAAATGGTTGCTTCAGTGTTAATAGTTTTAGAATACCTATGGTCAGTCTGTGGAGCTAGTCTGTGAGTGTTCCACAGAATTACAACATATTTCAGTAACAAACACATAGTAAAATCTCATAGTTCCATATACAATGTTGATACACACGTTTTAACAGGACAATGATGTTCAGTAGATAATGAGTTTTTAAAATGATCTCTCACATGGTATATTTTGTACAAAGTATATCACAACCATATAAAAGTGTTGAATATGCACTACAGGGTGTCACATGGGGTACAGGGTATCACACTATGCAACTGGGTTTCCACTACTTAGGAGTACTTCCCTTGTGCTTCCTGCCTCTGATCTCCTGGTATCTGTCCCAGCCTGGCTCCTGCTCTAAGCACTAGTTCATACCACCCACATCCTGGTCCTGTCAAAGAAAAGCACATTTACATGCAAGGTAAACAAAGCCATCTGGAGAGCAAGTGGGGAAAGGGGGATGGAGACTGCACCCCCAGGAAGACTTCCTGCCCCTTGAAGCTGGGTCAATGAACTTTGGGAAGACAACATGGTGTCTACACTCCAGCAGGAGAGAGAAGTTTTGGGCCTCCTTTTCGAAAAATACATTTCAAAGGTTTACTGGACCATGAAAAGAAAGGGGAGAGAACCCCTTAGTTTTCCATCATTGGCCAGATACAAGAGGCCAGAGTTCTTGTACATCTGAAGAAAGTGGATCCTTCAGCCAGGGAGTTTGAAATCTTTGGGACCTGAATATAGGTGAGAAGCCTGCTTAAGCAAAGACTGTACGGTTGCCAGGTGTCCGGTTTTCGACCGGAACGCCCGGTCACAAAGGGACACTAGCGGCTCCGGTCAGCGCTGCTGAACGGACTGTTAAAAGTCTGGTCAGTTGTGCAGCGGGGCTAAAGTAGGCTCCCTGCCTGCCATGGCTCTGCACGGCTCCTGGAAGCAGCAGCAGCATTTCCCCCCTCTGGCTCCTACGCATAGGAGCAGCCAGAGGTCTCCACATGCTACACCCACCTCAAGCCAGTGGGAGCTGTGGGGGTGGCACCTGCAGACAGGGCAGCACACAGAGCCACCTGGCCATGACTCCGTGTAGGAGCCAGAGGGGGGGACATGCCGCTGCTTCTGGGAGCTGCTTGAGGTAAGCACCGCCCAGGGCCTGCACCCCTGGGTCCCAACCCCATGCCCAAGCCCTGATCCCCCTCCCACAATCCGAACCCCTCGGTCCCAGCCTAGAGCACCGTCCTGCACTGCAACTCTCTCATCCCCAGCCCCACCCCAGAAACTGCACCTGCAGCCGGAGCCCTCACCCACCCGCACCCCTGGCACCCAACCCCCTGCCCCAGGCTGGAGCCCCCTCCCGCACCCTGAACCCCTCATTTCTGGCCTCAACCCAGAGCCCATACCCCCTCCCACACCCCAACCCCCTGCCTCAGCCCAGAGCCCCCTCCCATACTCCGAATCTCTCGGCTCCACCCCCCAGCCCACTCCTGCACCTCAAACCCTTCATCCCTGGCCCCCTCCCAGACAGAGCCCTTACCCCCTCCCGCATCCCAGCCCACTGCCTCATCCTGGAGCCCCATCCCACACCCTGAACTCATTTCTGGCCCCATCCTGGAGCTCACACCCCCTCCCGTACTCCAACCCCCTGAGCCAGCCACGTGAAAACGAGTGAGTGATTGAGGGTGGGGAGAGTGAGCAACAAAGGGAGAGGAGGTGGAGTGAGTGGGGGCAGGGCCTCAGAGGAGGGGCAGGGCAAGGGTGCTTGGTTTTGTGCAACCCTAAAAGATTGTAACTCGCTGAAGTTAAATTTTAAGACTTTAGAAGCATATTTTTACTTTGGTTTGTTTGTAACCAGTTCTATCTTTACTCCTTACACGTGGTATCACTTAAACCTATGACTTTGTTTAATAAACTTGTTTTACTATCAACCACCATAGTGCTGTGATTGAAATAATTTTTGTCTGTCAAACCCCAGCTACTGTTTACTATCTCTTTAAAGGAGCAGAAAACAATTTCTATAAGTGTTCAGCAAGAGGGCTGGACACTACAGGGCAAATGACTTTGGAGAAATGAGGAACTGGGAGGATTCTAGGATCATTCTGCAAAAAGTAACTGGGCAGTGAAAGTCAGGGTGTGACCTGCATGCTTGTATTCTGTTGGTGTCCGACTGTGAGTCACAACAGCATAGCATTTAAGGCACCCAGGGTTGCAGGGCAGATGGTGACAATCCCTTCCTGGTCTGGATTGAACTCCAAAGTGTCATAGCCCCAGTCCCTGAATTTTGTACACATTTTGACAAACATTCTGTCCATAAATTTGGGGGTTTTGACACCAACTTTATTTTCTTTGTAAAGTGGGGTCAGACAAACACTACAAGTTGCTTATCTTTAACCTGGTATATCTCTTGACCACCACCACATTGGCAAATACACATAGTAATAAGCAATCTCTCCTAGAACAATTCCCAGTGAGAACCTGAGTTGCAACTGCACTGGAAGCGACTTCCTTTAATTCTGTGCCCTCAAGATGTAAGTGTCAAAAGAGTTCTGCTATGATTGTGAATAGCCATGAATTGATGACAGTTATTCGACTCCTTGAAAGGAGCGGCCTTTTATTGACTAGATGTTCCAACACTTGAGCCACAGAAGATAAAGGTCTCCACACTGGGTGTTGCAGTGGGAGATGACAGCACTATTGTGTCTGGATTAATTAGAAAGATACCACAGAGTTTGATCAGGCATTCCTGAAGCTGTTCAAACCCTTACTGACTTCCATTTTGAACTCCCAGCAGAGTTCACTAGGAGTTTTGCTTGTATAAAGAGTCCAGAATATACACGTTAGTAGGTAACCAGCTGAGCATCTTCTTCATGGCCCAGAGATAAAGAAAGTGGGTGGCAGTTCTGATGCAATTCCTGTTGTCACTAAAGGAAAGTTGAAGTGTTTTTTATTCTAGGACAGAGTGCTATTACTATAGAGCACTTCTCCAAGCACACTGAAATAATCTACCCAAAAGAGTGGTCTTTGTTCCTTTAGAAAAGTTTGTAACCCAGTCGTTCTGGGAATGCTTTCCGAGAGGCACACTTATTCTGTAGAAAAAGTGGCGCTTAATTTCCCTACATACTCTGATTTATCTCATTCATTGAGATGCTGCTATGGTTTAAGAATTTGTGGGAGAGGGGAACAAAACAAGAAAAAAGGGAAAGTTTTTGAAGAATCCCATGTCAGTCTTTCTATTCTGTGACTTTATAGGAGACCATCCAACAGCGTCATGAAGTTTTTGATATATTCTGCAATTTTAAAGCAAAGTGTGAACATTCTGTAAATGCCAGGAATATTGTTGAGAGTCATCTAAGGAGCATCTCTCTCCATTCCATTGTTCCGTATTTCTTTATGGAACCTGCACTGAATGTCTCTGACTGGAAGATAGGACGAGAATGCTATTTGCACGCTCTACACTGATATTACATTTGTATCAGTTCATAGAAGATTGCACTTGGTCCATGGGGCTCAGCACAGGTCCCTCCATATGCTAGATAGAGAAATTGGTCAGACTTTATATTAAGGTGCTATTTATAAAGAGTTAAAAAAATTAATATAGATGTTAAACGTGTTACAGACATGAATAATGCGTATTATAGATGGCTATAAGCACACCAGTGGAAAGTATTACAGACTTAATAAGCAACCTTCTAACCTGTTGAAATCTGTAACAACCTATAGCAATTAATTTATTAAACCATTGTAAGTGGAACCTTAACCTAAAGTGTAACCACAAAATATTTGACCAAAACCACTTTAAAAACAGAAAAAGGGGCCTAATTAAAAGTGAATTATAATCAATATATTATCTTCTAATATAAGTTTGTAACAAAAATCAGTAAGAAGATGAAATTAAAAATGAACATACAAATTCTCTCTTGTACATGCCTGATTCCAATCTCACACTGGTAGAACACAGGAGTAACTCCCCAGAAATAAATGGATTTACACCAGTGTAAATGAGATCAGACTCAGGCCCACTGGATTTAAAAAAGAGTAAATGAACCGGTTAAATAGGAAACGGCAGGGTCAGAACATGAACAGGAGCCTGAAGAATCTGAAGTGAAGGGAGTGCTAAGGGGTGGCAGCCAGGTGCAAGAGTGATCCAGGAGAGGAATCAGAACAGCGCTTACAGACGGTACTAGTGCCATAAAGGGAAGAGGATCCCATCTTTCCATAAAGAAGGATGCTAAAAGGGAATGAATATCTAATCTTCATTAAAAGCGTGTCTAAGACTGATACAAGATGGAACAGTTTCTAACTACCCTCTTTTTATTAATTATTATTTATTATTAATTTTTATTATTATTATTATTAAGAGAAAGCATAACACAATGGTCAGCATCAGAGAGCGTGTACTGAGCGTGTTAGGCAACATGTAGCAATACTGGCCCCATGAACAGTAGCCAAAAAGAAGCTCTCAGCTGTGCATTGCAGTTCAGTAGATACACTGCAGTATCTCTTTGGAAACCAGATATTGCCTCATGTCTTCTTTGTTTCCATGGTACTGCCACCCAATGGAGCAGCTATGTTTAGAAATGCATCTGATAATATATTAGCAATTATTTGTAAACAGCGATTTATCCAAGAACAGTCCAGATTCTCAGCTGGTGTTAATCAGCCTGGCTTCACTGATTCACATCAGCTGAGAACCTGGCCCAGTACATATAGGCAGGTGATTGATCCATGTATGCAGTTTCTATCAATCATATGTCGCGCACACACACACACAGATTGTGAACTAAATACATTTATCTACAATATATTCAATGTTTATGGTCACATGGATTTGTCAATTTTTTCCAGCCAAATCATAGTTTTATGAGCAGCTTGACAGATTTATAGACACAAAGGCATATTACACATTCACACCCACACAGGCTAATGAGGAACCATTGAGACAGAAACAAAAAGATCATATCATTTCTAACTGGGCAAATGGCTCAGAATAGAGAAATAATAAACCTGGAGGCAAAGAACAAAGAGGGATGAATATCAGCTAAATTAAATAGTTTGCAGCATGCTGATAAGGAAGAAGGTTCAGATAATTATTGTCCAAAAATCCCCAAAGCCTTCAGCTAAATGAGAGCTTGAGTAAAGGAAGATAAAGCTGAAGGAGCAAACAAGATTCTAAGGTGTAAATACTGGAGCAATACATTATAGATCAAATGAAAATGTTAGACTTCCCCTCTAGTACTTTACCCAGTAGTGTTCACATACATTAAGGAGGAAATAATTGCTTTGGAAGACTTCATTGTAGAGCAATCAAAAGCATATTAAATAATGTAAACTACGATAAAATCTGAAATAGCATTGATACAGTTGGAGATACTGCCTCTGGACAAGAGAGGACTTTGTTAGCCCTTGAGTAACATGGTCAGTTTTTAAAATGGGGAAGACAGCTGTTTTAAATATAAACAGGAAATAAACTAAGGAAACTGGCTGGCTCAGAGGTAGGGTTGCCTATTGCAGAACAGTGACTCACATGTAGTGGGAGCAACTGTGAACCGGTGGAGCTGAGATACCCTCCAGCACTACGGGGAAGAAGCTGCCTCTTCACTGCACAGGTTCTCTGCCACCTAAGAGAGATTCTACAGGCTCAGAGGGGACAATTCACTCCAGGCTCACTCCAGCATAGTACATTAACTTCAGTGAAGCAGGAGCAGGACCTCATTTACCACTCAGTTTAAAAGTTCCTGCCTTCAGCAGACCCTAACTGGCTATCTAGTCCACCACCTAAGGTTGATAGTTCCCCAGGTGGGACTGCAGAAGCAACATAAGCATATTTAGGATTGTTTTGAAAACAGCGGTTAAGGTTGCCACTTTTTTCTACTTTGGTTCAAATACATACAGTTAAATCCTTTTACTGCGCCCCTTTTCTTTTTGTAAATTGGCTGGTTTTATACATATCAAGGCCAGCATTTTCAAAATTAGCCACCTAATTCTCTATTTCACCTAAACAAAGTGGCCCAAATTTCAAGGAGCTAAGCACCCACATCTGTAAATGAGAGCTCCTGGTGCTTACACCCCTCTCTCTGGAACTTATGTAGTCCTCACTGCTGTAGTACCCGAGCATCTCACAATCATGCATGGATTAGACCCTCACACCTCCTCTGAAAAGGAAGGAAGCACTATCCCTAAAGCCCTGCAAATCTGTGGAAAGCCACAGACCATGTTTGCAGATTGTGGATCGGATGCAGATACAAATTTTGAATCAGCGCATGGCTCAAATTGTCCCCATTGTATAGATGAAAGTATAGAGGCACAGGATACATTAAGTAACTTGGCCAAGTTCACACAGGAATTCTATGGGTGAGCAAGAAATCCAGAGTGTCAGTCCAGTGCTCTAACCACTAGATAATCCTGCCTACCTTTGAGAATCAGGCCACTTCTTTCAATGCCTAAAATGGTACGGATTTAGATACCTTAAGCACTAAGGTCTGAAAATGTTGCCCTAAATGTTTAATATGGACATGGATATGTACAGCACTAGATTTGTAAAGAACATTGATTTTATTCTTGCTTGCTGTTAGTTGAGAAATACAAAGATATTTTTTAAAAGTTGTCCAATTGGAACTACAGTTCTTCCGACTAAGAACTCCCCAAACATCCTACGGATTTAAAATGAACAGTGAAATCCTATTTTGAAGATAGCTGAACCTATTTTTATAACAGGATTTTACTATTTCCCATTTTGATCATTATATCTGAGTGACCAATTCAGATGTAATCCACAAAAAAGAAACTCCTCCAATCTTACATGCTCAGTTCTTGCAAGAAAGAGATTTGTGTAAGTTCTAGTAAGTATTTTAGTTACTAATTTTTTTATTAAAGAAAAGCACAATAATTGACAGTAAATGTTCTTTTCTTCCATAGAGACAAGGTGGTTGAAGTTGGTCCAATAAAATACATTACTTCACCCACGTTGTCTCTCTAATATCCTGGAACGGACACAGCTACAACACTGCATACAACTTGTCTTCCATACGCAAAAAGAAGCCTCACAAACACAGTTAGTTACCATAAACAGCACCCATGTGTGCTATTATGAAATGTAGCTCCATTTGTTTTTTCAGCTTGTTCATCACCTAGGTCCATTTTTCCTGAAGCAGTTCCTCTATGCCAGTCGTTAACGTACCGCAGGAAGTAAGTCATTCTATTACTCTTCATTCATTTGATCAATAGCTGGCTGTAACTTGCACTCCCACGTTATAACACTTTCTACCTGCAACTGAATGGCATGCCGAGAGGATCAAACTGGAGGAATTTCTGACTCTCTTTTCAAACAAAGTAAGAGACAGTTCCTGCCCTGAAGAACTCAGTAAAATGGTCACAACAAATGATGGTCACTAAAATAAAATTCCACCATACTAGAAATATGGTGGGACCAATACACACACAGGAATTGAAAGCAAGACCCCAATCTTGCAAGCTATACATATGCTTAAGTTTACTGCAGTGGCCCAATCTGAAAGAGTAAAGCACGTTTAAGCACATGCATGTGTGCAGAATCAGTCTAAGTTTGGCCCAATATTTATAAAATCACAAGATTCACAAGTCATTGTTTTACCGGATTTGAATGGTCCCTTTCTAAAATAAAAGCTTTACCATAGTACTTTCTAGACATGTCAAATAGCTTAGTGCACTGTCACCAATCATTTAGATTAAGCAAGTTCTCTGGCTCCATGGTAGTCTAACTCTAGCTAAGTCTGCCAAGACATAAGCTCCTTCACTGAGCTCCTCATTTGATTTTAAACAATTTCCATAGAAACTGGAAACGTTCCCTAAACCAACAGGGACTTCCTTACTTCCAGCAATTATCTTAAGGTCTGATTTGCATTTTAAATGTCACCTGTATAAATTAAAACTGTTTACTGCTAACACTATTATTCTGATTCGTGGCAGTAGCCAACCAAAGCTTGCTTTCATTTAAAAAAAAAAAAATCCTTACTGGAAAAGATGCCACCTGGAATATAGACAGGGAATGTTGCCCTCAGACCCCAGTGCTTCCCTTAATATATTACAGCTTTCCTACAAGAGGATGGACCACTTTCAGTGTTTTCATGTTAATCTTGGCAACAGAACTATTTGAAAACAGTTCTTTGGATACACTTTTAAATTGCTATTAACAAAATCTGATACAGATCGTACAGTGGAGTTGCAGTTATTGGAAATGCTTAGAGGCGCGAGGTAAAAAGTTTGGGGATCTATTTATTAGACTTTGGAGTAAAAAAAACTGGAAAGAAAGTTCATCTTTGTTTAAGACTTGACAGCCACATCCTTCAATTAAGGGGTCAGAGAGAGCTTCCAATATGCATCTCAGACACCGCACCGAATCCGCCAGCAAAACCAGGGACATGTGATATTTCTAAAAGGGGTCTGCACTTAAAACTCTACAATGGCGCCACTGCAGCTGTGCCACTGTAGCGCTTCCGTGTAGACCCGACCTATGCCAGTGGTTTTCAACCTGTGGTCCGCAGACTATGTCTAAAATTTCCCTCCATTCGAAATATTTTAGGGGTCCACAAATGAAAAAAGTTGAAAACCACTGACTTATGCTGATGGGAGGGGTTCTCCCATCAGCATCGGTAATCCACTTCCCCGAGAGGCAGTAGCTAGTTCAATGGAAGAATTCTTCCATCAATCTAGGCCTGTCTACATGGGGATTTAGATCGGCTTAACTATGCTGTTTAGGGGTGTGAATTTTTCACATCACTGACTGATGTAGTTAAACTAACCTAATTTTCTAGTGTAGACCAGGCCTAAGGTAAAACACACATGAAAAAAACAAAAATCACATACACACCCCCAAAAAACCCACATTCTCTCATCAATGTTACATGTAGAGAGGCATAAGCCAGCTTCTGTAGTTCTCATGACTAACCAGTGCCCATCAGCCAATTGTTCAGGAAAATGATCACTCTGAAAGAAAGTTTGCAAAATGATTAGTTTGCCCAACTTTCCAGCTCAACTTAGAGATCAGCTCAGGTGAACTCATTTTTTCCTCCCTAATGATTAATGCTTCATATTAATGTAACCACAAGGAGGGGAAGTTCAAGAAGCCAGTTTTCATTCCCTGGCATAACCGATTCTTATTTTAAAGAAAAAATTATATTGCCTCCCTTTTCTTAATATTCAATCTTTATTTAAAGTTTTAACAACACAGGGCCTGATTTACAGTTTTCTGCACCTTGTTAATTATTACACTAATGCCTAAAGACCCCAATTGAGACTGTACAGTGCCTAGTGCAATGGGGCTGAAAGACATACTGAGAGACTGTCCCTGCCCTGAAGAACTTACAGTCTGAGTAGAGTGGCCTGACAACGGGCAGTAAGTGAAAGAGAAGCAGAGAGATTAAGTGACATGCCCAGGGTCACACAGCTGGTCAGTGGCAGAGCTGGGACTCCCAGTTCCCCTGCTTCATCCACTGGACCACTTGAGATTTTCATCTGTTTTTCCCAAACTAAAGAGATCTGGACTCATCACATTTACAAATGAAAAGAAACACTATCAATGGGCCTGGTATTGTAGCCAATCGCCCATTGACTTCAATGGGAGTATGCCGCTCTTGCTTGGGAANGGGGGGGGGGGGGGGGGGGGGGGGGGGGGGGGGGGGGGAGAGGAGGGTTGCCTGAGCAATAGCGTTGATGATTTAACCACGATGCATGCACAAGATTGATTGTTCTAGCCCAGTTCCTACCAAAATCTGCAGAGACTTAAGTATTTAGAGACAGTACAGGGAAATCAGATATGGGGCAGCCGAACAGGGAGATGCGCCTTCGAGAGACTGACAGGTGTTTGGGCACTGCCAGCAAGGTCTGCCTCATCCCAGCTGCTTTCACTGCTTATACTGTGCCCTGGTACAACCTCCCCCTTTAGTTGTCCACACTAACATCACTGTGTCATTTAATCTCAGCTGCAGGAGGGGCAGTTGCCGCGCAGAAGCCCCACTGAGAAGTTTTCAACAGATGTTTACGTTATGACCGAACCCCTGGGGGAAATTTGCACTTGCCAATGCTCCAATCATAGCCAAGAGGCCCAGATTTGTTAAGGCTCTCGAGGCTCCTCTCCCATCCCATATGGCTCAGAAAATCCACAGCCCTTGGTGGCATAAACTGGACCTTCCAGGGATCCAACATGCATAAGTTACGAAGTCAGGATGCAGGAGGCACAGCAGCTACAGTATTGGAGGACAGCCATTCCATGGCTCGAAGTAGGTAGATTAGCTCCCACAGCTCACCGCACTGGTAGCAGACCATGTGAATCAGTCACCTATTGTTGCCTGTCTCTCTGCGGTCAGACAACGAACTTCGGACTCGAACCCCAACACTATGACCAGTCTTGCAAAGGTGCACAAGGTGCTGGGGAGTGCAGACACTACTCCCGGTTAGCACTACCATGGACAATTGTATCACGAAAGGCAGGGCTGTCCCTAGCTATTCTGGGACTCTACGCAGACCCCCTGCGGGGTGGGGGGGCAGGCTTCCCTGGAGGGCATGGGGGGGGCTGGCTTGGGGGGCAAGGGGGAACCACCCCCCAGCACTCACCAGCGGCGCGGCTGGGTCTGGGTCCCTGCACGTCCCACCGCTGGTGAGTGCAGGCCTGGGCCTGCTGCACTCCTCAGGGGCAGGAAGGGGCGGGATGGGGGCAGAGCAGGGCAGGGGCTTTGGGGAAGGGGTGGAGTGGGGGCGGGGCTGGGGCCGAGCAGGGGGCCTGGGGAAGAGGTGGGGCAGCGGCTGGAGCAGTACACAGCTGTGCAGGGCACCAGGAAATTTGGTGCCCCAAGTTTCCTGGTGCCCTATGCAGCTGCGTGCTTTGCGTATGGGTAAGTGTAACAGTGCAGACTCACCCCTGCAGCACCTCCTGCTGGTCGTCTCCGGGAATTAGCCCTGCCAGCCTTGGAGCGCCCTCTGCAGGCCGGTGATCCACCTTGCTGCTGGCCCCATGTCCCTCCTGGACCCCAGTGCCCTTTTAGCTGGGGGGCTGCCTCCTAGCAATAACCCTTCAGTCTTAGGGTCTCCCCTCCCCGGAGAACCCCCACCCACTATTCCCACCTCGCCTCAGTATAAGGCTACTGCCAGTCATCGTCTAGCCCCACGCCCTGGGGCAGACTGCAGTATCAGCCTACTCATCACTGGCAAGGTTGGGTTTGGACCTGCTGCCTTGGCCTACCCCTGGGCTACCCTCTGCAACCCCCAGTACCTGTTAACCTTATGCTAGGCCGCAGCCTGGGGCTTTCCAGGCTGGAGCTCCCCAGCGCCTCTGCCTTTCCCCAGCCCTGCTCCATTCAGGTACGCTGTCTCCAGGCCCTTCTCTCTCTCTCTGAAGGCAGAGAGAGACTCCTAAGCTCCTGGCTCCCAGCCTTTTTATACAGGCCAGTTGTGGCCTGATTGGGGTGTGGCCCAGCTGCGGCCACTTCCCCAATCAGCCCAGCTTTTAGAGCTGCAGCCCTCTTTCAGGGCTGATTTCAAGCCCTTCAGACCAGGAGCAGGTGTTCACCCCGCTACAGTAAGGATGACCCTGAGGAAAGTACGGTGTACAGTAAGGATGACCCTCCTTGAAAGTACGGTGCCAATCGCTACTTCAGTACATGCTCCCCAGCAGCCCCCAGAGGAATTCTGTTTGAGTCAGTTCACACTCCTGGGAGCTCCCATTTCAGACCGGCCCCTCTACACCTCCTTCTAAAACAAGCTGAAAAGCCACCAGCCGAGCACAGCATAGTTTGTAAAGTTGTTAAAGCCTTCGGAGGTCCTCAGAAATGAAGGGTGCTAACTACATGTGAGCTCTAATTAATACTAAGGATACACCAAGGTCCTCATCTTGCAGTGAGCTCCTTGCAGGCAGGGCCCTGTGACCACCTGAAGGCCTGTTGTATGTTAACAGGAATCCAGGCAGGCACAAGTGCTGCCCAAGTGGAGCCCATGGACCTGATCCAAAACCCAAAGAATTCAAAGGATGTATCTCCGCTGATTTAAGTGGGCCTTGGATTGAGCTCAAAATGTGGGTTTTATATGCTTTAATCACACCTCTTTATTTCTATTTTCTAGACTCTAGATCACATTATACATCATGCAACCATTCAGTTTTCTTTCACTGCAGAGATTTTTAAAAGGGGCCATGACAGGAGGCCAGGAGGAGATATTATTTAAGAATCTTGTCATATGAAAACATCACTTAAAGAGGAATATTCCATTCATCGGTACCCTCCAGGTACATTAACTTCCTGTCAGTAATACTTGAACTGTTGCTTTAGAACTTAAATACTCAAAACTGTCAATCTTACTGTATCCAACAGACTACTTATTATTACCTGAAGCATTAAATTCAAATTAAATGTGGGGCGGTATAGTACCCACTGGAAACTAGGTCAGATTAAAGCTTGCCATTTAAAAAAAACAAAAACACCACCTCACTTGCCTGGCAGTGCTAAAGCATCTGTGTGCATTAATTACAAGAAGTTCTGATAGGGTAGATGAGCAGATGAAGTTAATTTTCAGCAACAGAACAACACTGGTTGGGTGGTGATGGTCTCTGTTGACATGAAAAACCAATTGCCAACCCCAAGTATTCAAAAAATAATAATAATAAGTCATAATACCACCTAGTGCTTTTCATCAGTAGGTCTCAAAGTGCTTGCATCACTAATGAAATTATCTTCATAACACACTGGAGAGGAGAAGCATTATCATCTCTGTTTTACAGATGGGAAACAGAAGCACAGACAGACTAAGTGACTTGTCCCTGGTCACACAGGAAGTCTGTGGCAGAGCAGGGAATTGAACCTGGGTCTCAACTCCTAGACTAGTAAAATCATGAGCCAGGCCCCCCAAAAAATCATGACATTGACTCAGAAATCATTAGAGTTTAAAAAAAAATTATGCATTTGGTGGTGGTTCTTTCAGGTTACATTCAGGTCATGTTTTCAAGATTTTCAACAACAAGAAGGGCTAGAAAAAAAACAAACAGAAAAAGCTGAGATTCTCCTGTAATCACTTAACTTCAGGTGTTGGGGCTTTAAGGACAAAAAAACCCCACACCAAATATTGTAAAAGTTGGCAACACTGAGATTGTTAAACTATAATTCAGTCTCTGATCTACGAGGTGATGAGCACCATCATCCCCAGTGGAGTGATAAAAGCTATGGAGATGTCAAGAAGAGAGGAAGCTAAGATCCCGAGCATAATTTCAGTTCTCCTGCTGCATGCAGAATGCTGTGCTTCATGCTTCAGAAACCAACTTCATGATCAGATGCTATAGATTTTCCCAAGGTTTTGGCTGTTGTCGGCTTCTGAGTATTTTTTCCCCTAAGGACTGATCACTGCAGTACAGTGTTGGACATTATCATGATATACAGAGTCCCAAAAGCGTACAGCGTCCTTTACAAAGGACATTACAACCGACATAAATAAGTCACGGGACAGTAGTTTAAACCACAAAGAAGCAGATGGGGAACAGAGACCATGAGGAGGAGCATCAGACTATGGCTTTGTGAAAGGCCAAATTCATCACAATCTAACTCGGTGAAGTTAGTGGAATTACACCAGGGCTGAATTTGGCCCTAAATGGGGTTGTTCAGAGGAGAGGGAAAGTGCATGGAGCATGGGAGACTACTGCAAATACAGGGCTTGACGCAAATCTTACTGGAGCCAGTGGGAGTTTTCCATTAACTTCAGTGGGCTTTGGACCAGCCTCATAAAACAGCAGAATGAAAGAAGTGACAAAGCTGCGAGTAGAGAATAACTTCCCATTTTTAGGTAAGAAAGCAGAACAAGGAACAATTACTTCAGAGTAACACACGTGTGGATTTTATTTTTATTTTAAACCATTAGAACTGATGTGGGAAAAGTTAATTATATCTTTGTTTCCTGAGAAACACCTCGGCTCAATTAATTTGATAATGCACTGAAGTTCCAGTTAAACTTTAATGACTATGTCTCAATTTACATAGAGCATTATCAAGCCAACACTGAATTTCAACAGTAGTTAAATGAGAAATTGACATTTATATATTGTACACAGTGTGTTTATGAAGCAGAGTGTGAAATTTCCTGACGGATTTTACAGTACTATAGATCTTATCTTTGAGATATCTAACTACAGAGGTGACATAAGTTAATTGCACTGATCTCTGTCAGGAAGTAAAGCTCTAACCGTGAAGTGAATGGCATTAAACACTGTTTCCAGTGTACACATTTTGAGCTAAAAACTACAGAAAGTGTACCTGGCAGTTCAAGTGCTTTTCTCTGACGGTCAGGTACTGAACCAGTGCCCAGAATGGTGCGGGAGGGGAGGGGAGTGGGAGTGTCCGATATATTATCTTTCAGATTAGACATTATAACCATGGACTGTCTTTTAATCTGTGTGTGTACAATACCTTTCTCAATGGGGGTGGCTTTAGGTGCTACCAGAGTAAAATAAATAATTGAATAATAATAGTAGGAGTTTATTCATAGCAGGTTTTGTAAAACCTATATTTTTCTTAAATAACCAAAATGTTGAGCCTAATACAAAGTCCCTTGAAATATTGTATATCTTAGTTTGCTTAATTTTTTAAAATCAAGCAACCTGTCATCAGCTCTCACAACAATAATTCTCTTCTCTTCTCACAGCAAACTCTGAAACTGCCATTAACACAAGTGATACTCACACCACCTGATGGGAATAGGAGTCTATCGCACTCCTAACACCGCAGCTGCAATAAAAAAAAAATGCTCCTTAGAATTTTTTTGCAGCAGAAACTTTGCACTGTATCACTCCTTTTAGTAACAATACAGCTAGGAAGTTCCCATCTTCTCATGCTGATCTTAAATATTGAACAAGAATTTGCATTGCAGTAGTGCCTAGAGCTAGGTGCTATACATCCATAACAAAAAGAGCCACCCTCTGAGCATATAATCTAAGTATTTTGCAGTCTTAAATTACCTGAAACTTTCTAAACATTTGCCTTTATGCTCCAGTTTACATATTTGCAATCATAGACTTTAAGGCCAGAAGGGACCCTTGTGAACATCTAGTCTGACCTCCTGCACATTGCAGGCCACAGAAGCTCACCCACCCACTCCTGTAATAGATCTCTAACCTCTGGCTGAGTAAATCATGATTTCAAGACTTCAGTAAAAGACTTCACGTTACAGAGAATCCACCATTTACTCAAGTTTAAACCTGCAAGTGACCCTGACTCAATGCTGCAGAGGAAGGAGAAAAAACCCCAAGGTTTCTACCAATCTGAACCTGTGGAAAAATTCCTTCCTGACCCCAAATATGGTGATCTGTTAGACCCTGGGCATATTGGTAAATCCCACCAGCCAGACACCTGGGGAAGAATTCACTGTAATAACTCAGAGCCCTCTCCCCATCTAGTCTCCCATCTCAGGCCATTGGGGATATTTGCTACTGGCAGTTGAAGATGGGCCACATGCCATTATAGGAAATCTCATCATACCATCCCCTCCATAAACTTATCAAGCTCAGTCTTGAAACCACTTAGGGTTTTTTTGTCCCCACTGCTCTCCTTGGAAGGCTGTTCACTCCTCTGGTGATTAGAAACCTTCATCTAATTTCAAGCCTAAACTTGTTGATGGCCAGTTTATACCCATTTGTTCTAGTGTCAACATTGGCCCTTAACTTAAATAACGCCTCTCCCTCCCTGACATTTATCCCTTTAATGTATTTATAGAGTGCATTCATATCTCCCCTCGGGCTTTGTTTTGTTAGGCTGAACAAGCCAAACGACTTGAGTTTTCTCTCATAAGATAGATTCTCCATTCCGCTGATCATCCTAGTAGCCCTTCGTTGCACTTGTTCCACTTTAAATTCATCTTTCTTAAACATGGGTGACCAGATTTGTACACAGTATTCCAAATAAGGTCTCACCAGTGCCTTGTATAATTCCAATAACACTTCCCTGTCTCTACTGGAAATACCTTACCTGATGCACCCTAGGACTGCATTACTCTTTTTCACAGCTGCATCACATTGGCACATTGGTCATCCTGCGATCAACCAATACACCCAGGTCTTCCTCCTCCTCCGTCGCTTCCAACTGATACATCCCCAGCTTATAGCAAAAATTCTTGTAAAGAATAGCAAAAATACCATGTAAAATATTGATTTAATAAATTCATCTTGTTCCTTTAAGTAGCTTCAGTGTCCTAAATTAGCCTTGGAAGGATTAGATTTTTATCGGTAAATGTCAGTAAAAATCAGTTTCACTTACACACACAAATGGATGAAAAAAATGTTTCCATGGGTGACAACTGAAATGTACAGCTAGGCACAGTAAGTAAAATGCTGCTGGAGAACTACAGCTTGATTTAAGGCTATTTACTTTGTATACTTGGATGTTGACAATCTGTGTTTTAACAGTTATAAAGCTTTAGCTTTTTGAATCTTAACATCCACTGTCATTAAATGATTGTCTGCCCCCCCCCCCCCAATTTCCCACAACTGTGAACATTTAAAAATCAATACAAATAAAAAAATGCTTAAAAATAAACATCAATATTATCCATTGGAAATTATAAAAAATAAAAACCGAATTCTGTCAGGCCTAATCACAGTTCATACCATCATTATATGCCTTAGAATATGAACTGCTCTGAGGAATGGCAACTTTTTATGTTACTACACTGCCCTCTAGAGGCAGTTTCTGGCCATGGACTCTATGCACTGCGGACTACTATTAAACCTACCACAACTACAGTATACACAAAGTCCATCAAAATCCTGCCCCTTCCTGTGAATGCAAAGCTTATACTGATTTCCTGGAACCAGCTGCCCCTCTCAAACAAACAGGAAACTACATTAAGAATACTGATGACCCTGTTACTCAGGGGAAAATACTTTAAATTTCCTTTCCTAATTATCTTGCAAAAACTTTCATTTTTCAGAGTTGTCTTCACCAGCTATTTCTGTTCTGATTTAGCAAATCATAGTGCAGAAGGTGAAACTTTACCTGGGACAATGCTGGAGCAAAATGTAGTTTGAAAAAATTAACAATTCCAATTATAATCAGAGCTGTTAATTAGTTTTGTACCTTTCTTATCAGAGCATTTTAAATTATCCATTTAAAAAAAAAAACAATTTGCTTACAGATAGAAACAGGAGTTTCCCTTTTCACTGGAAGCGCCTCAAGCAGATCTATTTTTTAAGCTTCTGCATACTGGAAGGACAATATGTGTATATCTAGGTTTTTTGCATCATGCCATAGTAAACTTGTACTGCTGGTGTTCATGCTGTAACTGATCTGCACTTAAACAGAGTATGTCACTCTGCAGAGCTGTTAACATGGCCCCTTTCACCAGCACTAAACTCAATTAAACCAGTTTTTGTATTTCCATAGCAGTTTCCTAATAAAATTGAACCCCATCTACAAAGGGACATTCAAGATAGACCTAATTCCATCCATCTTAACAATGCCCTAGTTTTCACCCATTTCCAACAACTTATCGGTCCCAAATGTATTACTATTATTATGGTAGCGATTAGAGGTCCCAGTATGCGAGGCACTGAACAATATCATCGTAAGAAACAGCTCCTGACCCAATGTGCTTGCAGCCTAAATAGACAAGGCAGGCAAAGGGGCTAATAAACTTTTCTTTCTCCCACCTATTTTACTAATGAAGAACCAAGTCAGAGAAAGACTTGACCAAGGTCAAACAGAAAAATCTAGGATACAGCCAGGACCTGAACTCAGAATCCAAGTGTTAATAATAATAATAATATATGGAGATATACCTCTCTCATAGAACTGAAGGGACCCCGAAAGGTCATCGAGTCCAGCCCCCTGCCTTCACTAGCAGGACCAACTACTGTTTTTGCCCCAGATCCCAAAGTGGCCCCCTCAAGGATTGAAGTCACAACCCTAGGTTTAGCAGGCCAATGCTCAAACCACTGAGCTATCCCTCCCCCCAAGTGTTCTGAATCCCACTCCAGCCACCTAATCACAGGACCATCCTTCAACAGATTAAATCATGAGCTTCATAGCTAGGCAAACAGCTACAATAAACCTGGTATTGCAAGTTGCAGATGTTTGCTATCAGCAATTTGGAGTCACAGAAGTTTCCGTGAACCATTTTTGGCATGGGAGGGAGAAGAGAATTGGGTTTGCACCCACTGAGCTTCACTTTGAGATTTTGAGACCCTCAAAACAAAGCTCATCAACATTTGGGTTAAATTGATCATTGCAAAAATCATGTGTCATTACAAACCTGCACAGATGGTCACCTAAACAATCTATTCATCAGTTTCCACCTATCAGGAAATAGCTAACCAAAGTGTTTACAGGTTGAGGCAAAGATAGGCAGTCTAGCTAGCCAATCATAAGGATCAGCAAATGAGTCAATGGTGGAGGGGAGCAAGGGAGAAAGCCTTCGCTTCAGATTAAAATTCCGAATGTAGTTAGATGCCTTTAGTGGACACATTAATCCACACTATTCAGCTGGATGAGCAGGGGGAACTAAACCAAATTCATTAATATTAATCTGAATTTTAAATTGCCAAATTTTATCCCAATTCAAATTCTCATCCACAAACTAGCTCATCATCTTTGAAGTTGTTAAAAATCCAAGGGCCAGATCCTCTGCTTACCCAAAGCTGTATGAACTCCACTCGGAGAGGCAGCATTGCTTAGTGAATAGGGCGCTGTCCAGGGAGTCTTGAGAGCTGGGTTGTATTCCCAGCTCAGCTGCTTATCTACTGTGTGAACTAGGGCAAGTCACTTCACCTCTGTTTTCCCTCCCAGTTTTGCTCTTTCTTGTCTACTTAGACTGTAACCTCTTTAGGGCAGGGACTGTCTCTTACTAACGTATGTTCAGTGCCCAGGACAGCGGGGACCAAATCTTAGCTGGGGACTCTAGGCGCTACCATAATGCAGATATCAATTATAAACTGGTTTGTACCAGGTAAGGATCTGGCCCCAAACCTGGTTCAAAATCCTAATCCAGATTTTTCCAGTGGTCATTTTACAGGCTGCAGAGGACTTCCAGGAAACAAACTGTTAAACTCCTGTTCAGACCTTACACAGGTGTTCAGCTGAAGTAGGGCTGGAGGACTGAAGGTTACATCAGCCTCTCATGGGAAATGCAGAAATTCAAGCCAATGAGGTTATTGTATGGTATGTAAAGCAGTGCTAAATTTGGTCAAGTTTAGCTGGTATATTTTAACTTAAGTTATCTTACTACTAGCCATTGAAAACCCAATATTGTGACAGTTGGGCCGAAAAAAATCCACATCTGTGCAGTCTCCCTCATACAACCAAAGAAATTGTGTCGCATGTATATTAGCGGTAGAGTAAGGGTGGTGACTGGTTGGAGTTACCCCACACAGTGGTCTAGGACTCTTGGCATGGCATAGATACATGCCTTGCTGTAGTGCAGCTGTAATTCATAAAATCAAAATGGCTCAGAATTTAAAAATCGATGATAGCAGACAGTGAAACCCAGTGATGACTCAGCCTGGTAGTATTCTGAACAAAAAGAGTTCTCAGCCCATGCTTGTAGCTATTTCCATCATTTCACGCGGACTGACATTCTAAACTTCAGAGTGACACACAGACAGGTGATAATCCTGGAATCTTATTATATAGATTACTGCTGAGTTGAAAGACCATGCCAGTCCCTCTAGCACCAGTTCAGTGAGGTTTGGATGACCATTTTCTTAAGTTTCTGTTAGAGGGAGTTGAACAGAATGAGAGACTTTTCACTTTGAGTTTTGTTATTAGCTTTGGGTTTGAATAAACCAAAAAGAAAAATAACTCACCCCAAACAACTAAGTTCTGCCTGATTTTCTGTGAAAGCCACACACACACAAATAAAACAAAACCGTTTTTTATGATTTCCAGCATAAATCAATCCTGGTTTACATAAAACCGGTCCCAGGATTGCATCAGTGTCTACAAGTCTTTCAGCAAAACTGCTTTGACTTGCAGATTTGGGATGAACCCTAAAGCGAGGTGAGTTTCAATTGGTTTTAGGCTTAGCTTTATAAGTTCTAACCCATTGCATGAAGCAGCCAGGTTTTCAGGAATGCTGGGAATGACGGCGTGGAGACAGAATAGTGGCAGGCAGTGAGTACTGCTCAGGAAGAGTAAATCTTCTCACTACCAAAAAAGAGCAACAAATGCCAACTTCCCTAACCCAAGGTGCTAGAGTCAGGAGCCCTGTCTTCCCCAAAATATTCTCCTCTTCCCACTGCAAAGTGGTCTGGAAAAAGTGTGTGTGTAGGGGGGCAGGGGGCGGTCTATCACACTGCTGGGAGCAGTAGCTTTAGTAAAACAGTATTTAAAGTATTTCTCCCAGCCATTCAGCTCTTCTTTTGGGGAGGAAGGGCCTGGATCTGCCACCTCCTCCTCCCCACACACTTTAAACACTGACTCTTCCTGTCTCTACAACAGTCCTTCTGCTAGCCCTTTTTAACTTCTTCTATCAGCTAATGAAATATGAAGCTGAAGCAACCATGTTTTTGAAGGCATACGGTGTCTAAAGATCTGTGCTGCAGCAAATCAGAGTGCCTACATTTCCATAATGCACAGAAACTAATCCCAGATTGCAGCCAAAGTAAAGAACTTGCATGCTTGAAGGTATTAATATTACCCTCTTTCAGAATAATGTGTGTTAATATGTTTCTGTTTATTTTAAGTTTCATATGTATGGATATTAAATATGTAATGTAACTTTCACAGCCGCACATTTGTTACTGTTCAGATTATCCCCCCAGGGTAATTATATTGCAATATCCAAGTGCCAAAGCAAAGTCCTAAATTGTAATTACAGTATCTGGTTCAATAATACAATAGCTTTGAAATTACAACAGAAAAGCTATAATATGATAAGGGCCCACTGCTACCCTCATTAAACTCAGTAAGAACAAGATCAAGCCCTAACTTCTCAGTGGCTGAGAAATAATGTGCTAATGTCCAAATAGATGTCAAATGTTATCCTGCAGATCACACATTAATTAGAAAATCTATTTTTTAAAGTAAAAATGGGAAAGGGATCTGGTGCTTGTGTTCATGTTCCACAGCTCGGATTATAGTTTTTCCATCTGCCCAGCAAAGAACTTTAGAAGGCTAAACAGACAATTTGCAGTGAAGTATTTTCTCCAGAAGTAACTTTTCTAATTTGTTCCAGCATTTCCTGGTGACATAACTCAACATAACTGCATATCCATCCATTTTAAAATGAGCATTGTAAACTTTGAATGTGGTTTACTGGCGCAACATGCCACACATTTCTTAAATTCATTTGGTTGTGAAACGTTGCTACTGCAAGAAACAACAGGGTTGTTCAGGAACTAGCAAAAGTCCCAGGATCACCATTAGCAGAAAATGAATGCAAGTGGTTTAGCACATGAAACTCAATAAATTTAGCCCTAAAGCCTTTGCAGGTGACATCCCAGAAAACAAAAGCTCTTGCCTTTAGATTATATTTTGCAGTTCGGATGCAAAAATAAATAAATAAAGTCCCCAAACTCAAATATAAGTGATTAATAATTGATATAAATCAAGGATGTATGATTAATGCAGAGCTGGCTGCTATGCTCTAAACTTCATTGCTGGGAGCAAGAGTAAGAAGCAGAAACGTGCAGGCCAGTGTCTCCGAGGGTGCACACTGGTTCCCCAGTCTCTGGTGAATGGGCAATAGAAGAAGGTGTATAATAATGCTGCCTGATATCTTCTGGAAGAAGATCAGTAAAAAGGCTCCCTGGTCCCAGACCTTGAAGTCCTTAATCTAATAAGCAGTTGTAGAATAGCTTTTAAAAATCATAACCTCAAAATTAAAAAAGCAAACCTAGTACAACCTCCACTATTGATTAAAAACCCACAAGCTTTATCACCAGATAATTACTTCATGATCTGTTTTTTCAACAGCACAAGCATAGGCATTTCTGAATAGGAAATTTTAATTTCAAGGTACCTCTATAATTTATTGTGCCTGTTACTGTTATATTAGAAAAGCTAATGCAATCNTTTTTTTTTTTTTTTGGCTGCCTGGGGCAGCAAAAACCCTGGAGCCGGCGCTGTCTGCAGGGATGACATTTTTCTACTCAGCTTCAGTTCAATTTATTCCCTAATTTCAATTTAACAAAACCTATATTTTTTTGTATCTATAGTGCACCCTTGTTTTTATACTGTTCCTCCTTCATCGGACAACTGAAAAAAGCAGATAATAAAAGAAAAGGTGAAGAGGAATGCTTTGCTAACAGACGGAACTCACAGCAGGGTGTTGGAAAGGAGCTACCACAGGAGCATGCCTGCTGTGCTAAAGGCAACGGCAACCCCATTCCATATTGAAAGTTACATAGGATAGAAATCATTCGTTCAATGTTTGATGGAAGCAAAAGCTCCCACCGAAGTAATGCTTGAATAAGGGATGTACACTACTATACACTACGTTCCTGACATTTCAGAAGTGCTAGGGCTCAGCCCCATTGACTGTTGCTACAGTTCAAGTCACACTGAATTCTTGCATCAGGATGTCTATATTGTAATCAGGAGTGTGACTGCAGTGTATAGACAAAGCTAAGTTAGCTTTGATCTAGCTACTCAAGGGTAGTCAATAGGTGGACAGTGGGCCAAATCCGGACCGCCAGATGCTTTTGAATGCACCATGACATCTTTTTATTTAATTATCAGTATTGTTACTGTTTTTGTATTAATCTTCTCTGGAGTCTGGACCTTGACAATACCTCGACCAAGAAATTTGGACCTTGACAAAAAATAATTGAGCAAGATCAAAGCTAACTTGAGTAATAATAGCAGTGAAGCCACAGCAACGCAGGCAGCAGCTATTGAAACATGCACCCGGGGTCCTAGGTCAGCTGGGCTAGCCCATGCAGCCAGAGTTTCACTGCTATTGTTATGAGCTAGCTTGATCAAAGGTAGCTCAGGTATGTCTACATCTACTGCAGTCACACTCCCAATTACAGTGTAGACATACGCCGCATGTCTACAGTGCACCGTGTGCGGAAAGGACAATTCAACAAATCTGAGCTAGGAGGGCTTGTGCTAGTGCCCCTAAAAGTAATCAATTCCCCTCCCTAGGTAGGCTTCAGAGCCTGAGCTGCAACTTCAGAGCGCTGTCTGCACAGGTATTATTAGAGTGCTAGCATGAGCCCCACTAACCCAAAGTCTGTCAACCCAGGCTGCCAGGATCACTCCTGAATGCTGTGTAGACAAACCCTAAGGGCCTGACCCAACTCCCACTGAAGACAAGAGGGAAGGGAGTTTCTATCAACTTCATTGGGAGCCGGATCAGGCTGTAATTTGATTGCTAGTTTGGTTCACATGTAAAACTACATAGTAGTTACTGTAATGACACCCAGGAGGGAATTCATTCATGCACAGGAACTGAGGCCAACACAAGGTGCAAGAACTTGTGCCCCTGATCCTGGGGTGCTGAGGGGTTCCTGGTGCAGCTGAGAGCACCTACAGTATTCCCTATTGCTCATTTAAAACTCAGACCATGGGCTACCTAAATGCCCAAAACTGATCTGATTCGCATTCTAAATACATCTTATAAATGGACTAGATGTCCTAGTGTGCGGGGCGGGGTGGGGTGTGTACCTCTAATTTGTTTTGTGTGCCTGCATACACAAAGATTCAGACATAAAAAATACATGAAGATGTGGTTAAAGATGGAAGTATGTATCAGTAACCTTAAGGGTAAAAAAACATTACAGTGATGTTGTGATTATATCAAAAGCAAACATTATAAACTCAGGACATTCAGAGTTAAGGTTCTATCTAAAAGAGGATATCCTACCAAACAAGATTGACTCTACCATGTAACGGTACCATGCAATAACCATCCAGTTGTGATTATGGCATTTGAGTGTTTGTGGTACCAGATTAGATTAAGCTGTTTTTTAAAACCTTTCTCCTCCGTCTTCCCCCCATATTTTGTCTTCTCATAGTGTCTCTACAGGACAAACCTAAGGTTGTTTGGTGCCTTAATTGTGCATTTCCATAACTTAATACATTTGGTTTTCTTTTAAGTGTAACCTTCACTTTGAATGCCCTGGATTTAGTAATCCTTGGTTTTGTGATAATTACACCTTCTCTATTGTCCCTTCACCTCTCTGCCTCAGTTTTCCCTTCTATAAAACGACAGCCTAGGTAAGATTATCAGAGTCTGACCCTAGATTTGTGACATTATTTAAAATTCTATGTTGTGTTCTTTGTAAGGTACTTGGGGATCTATGGATGAAATGAGTTACATCAAAAATAAGTATTGTGGTTATTAATTATTATGATTATTATTCAAACACAGGTGTAGCTAAAGTATGATATTTATAGACACACACATTCATGCCCCAGTTTACCTGTAATATCCTGTGGTGAACATGACTATTAACAAATGGAGATAATTTTCTAAGGGCAATGCTGCTAAAGTAAAAAGCACGTGCCCTAGCATTTATGACACATCTATCTATACCCAGGCTCTCAAACAAGGTGGACAGTGTTATACCATCTACAAATGAGGTATCCCAGGCCTGAGCCACCCCTTGCACCGACACACAATTATTTTGGCAAATTTAAGGCCTGTGAATCAAAGGACTTCCAAGAGACATCTGATTTTGAGCAACAAGCTACCATCCCATTCACAAACTTGAAGCAGCTTTTAACATATTCTGGTGTAGCGTCCCAGTGCTTTCAAATTTTACTGCTTGCTCTGGCATTTTGTGAACTATAAAACAGCATTTCCCAAAATTAACATTTTTCATCTCATATTTTTATTGTGATGGTGATCAAATGACTGTAATTATGAATACTTTTGAGTTGTTTAATCTTTAAATTACAGCCATTTACTTTAAAAAAAAATGAGCAGAAGACTATCTGCAAAGACTGATTGCCTGGGGGAATGTCAAGCTGCTTAATAACTTTGCTATTACTCCCGTATTCTTTTTCTCTATATACACACACACAATACTAAAGGCCTGATCCAAAGTCCAGTGAAGTCAACGGAAAAACTCCCACTGACTTGAGAGGGCTTTTTCAGGCCCTAAAACTTCACGCATAATTTAAATCAATGTTATTTTCCTGTAACAATCATACGGCTGTATGTATTACTAAGCTAACCTACATCTTTTGTTCTTGCTGCTCAGAAAAATGATCTCACTCTTGAAAGTGGTAGCATTAAATTATGCAGTAGCATGCAATTTCAAAGCATCTCTAAACTGAGCTCTGAGGTTTCAAACACTTTCTCAGACATTTTTTGCATTTTCTGAGGACAGTAATAACAGAAAGTAACAAGGCAGAAGATGTAACCAGCTTGATACTGTGAAATTCACAGTATTTCTAACTCAGTGCACCATAAGAACTAAAGCTGTGGAATCTGAAAAAAGGTTTTATGATTGAAAAGATCAACAAATAAGATACAGCTGTGCTTATTAAAGTCCTATCTTGACGAGGGTCAGATTCCGATGCCCTTCATCTTGATAAGTAGCATTTACTTCAGGAGTTGTCCCACTGTCTTCAGTGGAACTGCTCAAAGAGTTGGGTGCTGCTGTAGTAGGAGGATTTTATATTTGTATTAGAATGAAGGATAAGGAATAATAACGTAGCAAGTATTAAATGTACTCGTGTATGATTTGATTATATCCTGCCAGCCACCCTTTTTGAATAGCAGAAAGGAATGGCCTTATGGGCCATTTGGTAAAGTTACATCAGCTGGAATCTGTGTCTGAGCTGATTTCAAAGCAGTAACAGACCTTTTAGTCTCACCACTTTGTTGTAGGTTTAGCATTTTAAAATAAGTAAAAGAATGCAATAATTGCAATTTAATGTTCCTGTTCAAATGTTCTGTGTAAATCAATTCTGTTTTGTGTGTAAATGAGGAATGTATGTGTTAGAAGACAAGTGTGAAGGCCATCACTGAACCAGATGTTCTAGGGAGGAACTGAAGACAGACACAAGGGCACCAGAGGGTTGCAACTATTGAAATGGCAGAGAAGGGCAGATTGACGACTCTAAAGATGAGACAGGCATCTATCAATGGGGACAAGGTAGCTGTGATCAAAACCAGCATGGGGTAACTCCCTGGGAGACAAGATAAAGAGTGAGAAGGACAATTAAAGAAAACAAGCACTCGTCAAACAACAATTAATTACAGCATGACGGTACAAAACTCATTGGTCCCAATGAAGGAAAATCACTCTATAAACAGGGTGCCTTGCCATGAAACTTTGAGGTCATCCTGCCAAGACTTCCCCGGAGCATCGTGTCGCAACCAACAGAACCTGGCTCCTACCAACCCGTGATCAACGTAGCTGGATTGATCTGAACTCTGGACTGGTAACTATAACATTGACTGGTGGGNGGTGGGAGTGTGTGTGTGTGTGTGTGTGTGTGTGTGTGTGTGTGTGTGTGTGTGTGTGTGTGTGTGTGTGTGTGTGTGTGTGTGTGTGTGTGTGTGTGTGTGTGTGTGTGTGTGTGATTGAATGCATATGCTAATTGTTGTATCTTCAATAAACACGGCATATTGCCTTTTCCCCTGACAAAGATCCCGTGTGCTTCTTATAAGTATAACACTACTCAGTGTTCAGTTATCAGAAGGTATGCTATGCTGCAAAAAAAAGGTGTGGCCATAACCCACGTTAGCTAACTCTGGTGAAAATAGCAGTGAAAACAGGGCATCTAGGGTTAGCAGATCAAGTAACAGCTTCTAGGGGAGCATGGGATTGAACTTGAGCCGCTGACCTGAATTAAAAGCCGAGTTGCTGTGTCTTCACTGCTATTTTAACCAGATTAGTTAACCTGGGCACAGGTGCCGGCTTCCTGTGGGCCCTGGGGGTGCTCAACCCCCACACTCTGCCCCCAGCCCTGCCCCCACCCAACCCCTTTCCCCAAGCCCCTCCCACCCCGCCTCTTCCCACTCCCGCTCTGCCCCAGGCTCCACTCCCACCCCACCCCAAACCTGTACCCCCGCCCTGCCTCTTCCCACCCAGTTCCACNGCGGGGGGGGGGGGGGGGTAGCTGGCTCCCGGTGGATGCTAAGCACCGGCTAATTTTTTTCCCGTGGGTGCTCCAGCCCTGAAGCACCCATGGAGTTGGCGCCTATGAACACAGGTTAGCTACCCTGAATTAAGAACAAACCTTTTTTTGCAGTGTAGATTTAAAACTCCATGCTATTCTCTGTCAAAAGAGAGAACTCAGTGCGTGCACAGTTGGAGAAGCAACACAAATGGAAAATTAATGTAATTGTTGTGATCAATATAGATATGGTGACTGAGTTACACCACATCCAAAGACATTGTGAATGTTTGTTCTGTTCACATTTTTATAAGGTAGAAGAGAAGGAAGTATGATCCCTGGGGGGTTCATTGTTCCCCAAAGTTTAGTGTATAATAGCTCGTATCTGTGGACACTAATGATTTCCCATAAGGTGAAGATGATGTGCAAGTATATGGGCTCTGTAAGTCAGGCATTGGTTCATTCCTAGCTTGAGGAGGAAATCTTTAGAATCAATTTTCTCTCTACTGCTTCCAGGAAAATCAGATTACAGACTTACTTGTATCTATTAATGTCAGTGTGCTATGAACCCTAAAATGGTCGTTCAAGGCAGCTGTAGACTGAAACAAAAGCAATGAAGATTATTTGCTTCATCTAATTATCATACATGATTTGCATTTTAACTCATTTTAAAATAATTAAAAATCAATTTAAAATGGATGGATTCTGCCACTCTCACTCAAAGTAGTAACTCACTCAGAGTTGTCCCATTGAAATCAATGGACTGTTGGACCCAATTCAGCAAAGCACTTGGGGACAGATTCACAAAGGGATTTAGGAGCTGTGATGCTGTATGATTGAGATATGACCATTACTATTGCCACTGTTAGACAATTGCAACAAATCTTGTACAAAGTATATCATGAAAGGTGTCAATGGAAAAGTTATGATTTGTTAAGTATGTTTATCCCATTTCTCCATGTATCATCACTCTATCGGAAGTTATGAATATTGGCTCTATAGATCTAGATTTCAAATGTGTTTGCTCCTGGGATAACACCCACAAGGTAATTTACATCCAGTCTGGCCAGCATATTGTGAATGAACTACTCTAGTTGGTGGCCCATTAAAGAACACTTAACTCTCACAATTGGCCATAGAAGAAGCTTGTCCCTGCCCAATGAGCCTTCCTGTGGACGCTTTAGCCAGAATATGGGTAATGGATGCTCCTACGAGTCATCAAGCCGTGTAAGGGCATGTGACTTACTCAAGTGACCCTGGACTCCATCTTATGCCGGTAATTTTCCACAAACTGTGCTGTGAGTTTAGCCATGTGCCTGGAGGTTCTCTTTTTCAAACAGAGGATATAAAAGACCCTTAGATCATCTCCATGTTGCCTCTTTCCTGCTCTGATCTCTGGACTTAAACTAAAAGGAGCGTATTGACTATGGACTGAGGACCTTCCGATCTTTTGGAAGTTACCAGAGACTTTACAAGTCAACAGTCTGTACCATCACCGCTACAAACCTGATCCAGGAACTTTGCAATGATTGTATGCGTATGATTTCTTTGACCATTTTAACTTTCTCCTTCTTTTCTCTTATAAATAAACCGTTCGATATTAGATACTAAAGGATTGGCAACAGCATGATTATTAGATAAGATCGGAGTTATATATTGACCTGGCTATGTGGCTGATCTTTTCATATCAGAAGAACCCTTTGTTTGATAAAATTGGTTTTCAATAACTGCTGATCATCAAGTCTAGTGTCCGAGTGGTGAAACAAGGACTGGGATGTCTAAGGAGACTACATTTTGGACTTCTTGATAACCAGTGTGGTAAGACAGAAGTATACTTTTGTGTCTGGCTTGGTATTAGAATAATAGAATATAATAATAATAATAGAATAACCACCAGTTTGGGGTGAGTCTGCCCTATTTCTCATCTGTTTGTCCTAAATCTGGCATCTTTTCAGCTGCAACCCACTGAGGCACGGTGGCAAGAACCTAAAGAGGAAGTTAGGTGCCTAGTGGAATTTACAACAGTACCTGAATGTGTTTGATTGAAATTCAGTGGGAGAGGCATCTAACCTGTTTGTTTTGTAAATCCCACTAGGTGCCTAGCTGCATCTTTAGGTGCCTAAATCCCTCTGCACATCTGGCCCTCAAGCACATGTCTAACTTTGTCCACAACTAAACTAGTCATGTGTTTAACTTTAAACACACGCATGAGGGTTTTGATGGATTAGGGGCTAACCAGAAAATGCCTAAAAACTCCCCACATTTTCCAACCATTTTTATAAAGGTTTTGAAACCAGAAGATGGAAAAATATTCCTCCAAAAAAAAATTTAAAAAAAATACATTTGCATCTGTTCTGTAAATCCTCTGGGTTCTTTTAGTTATAAGCCCTGGAAACTTGGCCTGGAGTGATTCTGCTGAACTTTTACCATGAAGAATCCCAGCAAAATCCATAGTCTTTGAAAGGAAAAACAAAATAATTAAATCCATTAATCAGAAAACAAAACAAACCACTGTTTGATCATATCCCCAAGCTAACACATGCAAATTAATGTCTGATAGAATGAATTTCAGTAACAGTTACTTGTAGATCTACAAAGTGAATCTCTTCTCTAGGACTAAAGGGACTTCAGGATTTATGAACTGGACTAAAAGGAAAAAAAAATAAGTTCAAGGTTGCAGACTGTGCAAGATGCTTAGAAAAGGTTAAATGTTTTGCTGTGTGTGTTAGCTACTGATCCGTTGGCTTAGTTATTACACTCACAGGGCCTTTCATTTATATCCACTCAATCCCATGGGCTTCAATTTTGCACAAGTATAATTTACATCAGAATATGGTCTCTGTTATCTAACTCCTTGTCTCGAGCTACCTTGAGACAGTACATAGGGTGCTATAGCAAAGGTAATCTAAAGCCCATCCAGTGGTGTCTAAAGCCTATCCACTGTTTCCTCCTATTTCCCAGTACTGGGATTGCTTCTGGCGTGGTTGGCTGAAGCTCAGTCTAGACTGGTCTCATTGGAGACCCTATCTATCTCCAGGCACTGGGAAAGCAAAGAAACTGTATTTTCTTGGGTCTGATGATGGCACTGAAGCCAGTCTCGCTTGCTTTGTCCATGCTCAGTAGCAGGGTTGGCAGAATACAAAGCTGCAGAACATTGCATGAAAGCACCCTCGGGGCAGAGGAGCAATGGCTCAGTTCTGCCCTGCTGATGTCCATGAGAGCCACTGACTTCAATGAGAGCAGGATCAGACTCCAATTGCTCAACACCACTGCCTGTAAGCTGTGTGGTGAGCTGAGGGGATGGCAAATCAGAAGAGGATAAAAATTAATCATAATGCCATATTTGGCCAGTGATAGTGTGGTTCTTTTTCTACCGTGCTTTTCCCTTAGAGAAGTGTGGAATCCATCTCGGTCCATCAATTTCTTCAGGGAGAAAATTAGCTTCATCACCCCAAACCGTGTAAAAATGGGCCCTTACCTCTGCTTGCAGGAGGCGATAGTCAGAGGATTAATTAAGGGTTAGCATCTGGCCTCCAAACCCAACCCCAAACTGAGTTCCAGAGCATACAGACCAATATGTATTGAGACTGGTTGTTGCAGTGGCTATATGAATCTGACCAAGCTTCTGGAGTGAATATAGAGTTCCTGGTCAAATCCCACAAGGCCGACCCAAAATCTGAAGGGTATGGAGACTGCATGCACACTACTTGATTTCTAGGTTAACCTTATAGTGCATACCCTTCTGGTGCTGGCATATTGTATGCAAAATATATCCTGTATGTGTGGTGTAATTCATAGATTCATGTTTATATAGATATACATTCGCTATCTCTCATCGGAACGAAATCTTAAGAACTGGAGAATTCACTCAGCACATCCTTTTTGTCCTCTTTTTATTTTCCCTTATTTTTTAAGAAAATCTTCTTGCTTAATGCCAGGATATTTTTTGCTCAGTGGGTGAGGAATGTATGAGTTAAGGGGTTAATTAGTATAGCTGTTTTAAACAGCTAACAACTGAGTCATATTATATTAATGGATGTTGTTGGTCAGGTTTTAATGAATAAGGTAATAAAACCCACCCCAGAAAAACCTGAACACAAGTTAATGAAATCCATGGATCTACTTATAAAGTGTTAAAATGTTTCTCCCTTTAATTTTTTTTTTTGCATTATTAAACTCTGTTCAGTTTCTTTGTATGGTTTTTCCCATCAATAAAGAGCTTTGTTTCTGCATTGCATTGTGCAAACCAAGAACTCTAATATTATCAAACTAGGTCTGACTCTTCCTGCATAATAAATATAATAGCAGTAAAATCAATTTGATCCAGGCAGTTTTGTTTCAGCATTAAAAAAAAATAAAATCTGACCCAGGATATGCCAGTTCGCAGAGTTTATCAGTTCCATTAACAGAGATGAATTGTATACTACGATTGGAGAGTGTTAACACTCAGGAATGAAGTAGCATAGTCTGTTTTGTTTTGGAGATGCTTGTAGTTGTTCGTAAATCCCTTTTAATAAGATAAGGAAGCAAGAGAGCCCTCATCTCTATGCATGGCATGCACTGCTCTGAGGATGATCACATTTGAAAACCAAGAACATAATTCTTACCTTCATTCCCTGCAGCTGGGATCACTGTACAGGAAGCAAGATCCGCCCTGGGGAAGGGAGGTGCATTTAGTTGTGCGGGCAAAAGGCTGTGAAATAAGAAATATCTAAGAAAAAAATTGAGGGGAAAAATTAATTGCGTTAAACTGGCTCTAGCACTGAGTTACTTTTGAGCAGTGTTTTTCAGCTACCTCAGGAGCTGCCTTCAGGCTCAGTTGGTGGGAAGGTTACTGTAACTTAGGGCCTTTATGGATGGGGGAAAGTGGATAAGAACAAGAGTAGGATCTGTAAGGGAAACAAAAATTAAGGTGCACGGTAAATGGACCAGAAAATGGATGTGGCTAACTTTGCATGGTCTTTCTAGGGTTACTGTGTGCTAGTCCTCAGCACCTCACAGGGTAGGGTCATATATCAGAAAATAGTTCAGTATGCATTTGAACCAAGTTTTAAACAGCTTTGAGACATGGCTACATTATTAGTGTAGACCAGAATTTAAATCCCACACTTTACATTTCCCCTGCTCCTAGGGCCCAGTCCATCTCCTATTAAGTCAATGAAGAGACTCCAACGGACTTCACTGGGAGTTGCATCTAGTGTGTTTGCTGCATCACTTCCTCTGGTCAAGGATGTCTGTATGTGGCTCACTCTTAAGATTTTAATGATGTAGTGAGCCGGGGGTCACTACAGAGCAACGCAAGGTGTATTCCCAGCCTACCTGGCTTGAAAATGAGGGGCAGAGAGACACTCTCTGAAAGTCTATATGGCATTTGTGAGTCAAAAGTCCTAGTCTGCCTTGTTTCAGAGACGTTTGCAAGAACATGACAGCAAGCCACCTCTTAACATCAATGGGAGTCCAACGACTAACCTTCACTGAGTGTTTGTCTATGTGGGGAAACTGACCAGCATAGCTAGAGCGCAGTAACTATTTGCAACTGTCCGAAATGGGCCATCATGATTATCACTTCAAAAGTTTTTCTCCCCTGCTGTTAATAGCTTCTCTTAATTAATTAGCCTCTTACAGTTGGTATGGCTACTTCCACCTTCTCATGTTCTCTGTATGTATAAATATCTTCTTACTGTATGTTCCATTCTATGCATCCGAAGAAGTGGGCTGTAGCCCACGAAAGCTTATGCTCAAATAAATTTGTTAGTCTCTAAGGTGCCACAAGTACTCCTGTTCTTCTTTTTGGAAATGGAGTAATTATTCCAGAATAAAGTGTCCACACAGGGAGTATTACTGGCATAGCTAGAGCGGAATAATAAATAATATATACCGGTCAGTTTCCCGTATAGACAAGCTTTGAATCCTCTCCGTGGTTCTTGGTCCTTCCTACCATTCTTGCTTGCTTTGCTGAGCACATATTGTGGAGTTGCCATGGTGCTTTAATACTGCCCCAGCACTCGAGCAACCACATTTACTCAAAGTGTTAGTTGACCTGAAAATAAATCAGCCTCCAAAACCTGAAGCAAAACATTTCAACTGCTTTCAAGTCTCCAGAGCTTTTGTTAATAAAAAAAGAGGCATTGCATGGGCATATCAAGGAATGTCTTTAAGTATTGCCTTTGCTTCCATTCTCTGACTGATATGTCCTACAAAGAGATTTGCACAGATACTTGTTTTTCTAACTGCTAGGCATCCAGAGTATAAATGTGCATTCAGTTAGTGAACCACCAGTATCAAATTACAGCACAGGTCAGCCATAAAATTGCAGTTGTATTTTTTTAGGGCCATTGTATGCTAACAGACAAGACCTATTTGTTTTTCTTTACCACAGTATTGAATTCCTAAATTGCTTCCTTGGTTCAAAAAGTTCTGATGCCATTTACGTTGTGCCAGTAGCAAAACAAATTCAGGTACAGTAATCCTCCAAAATCTAATAATTGTGTGTCAACAGAAGAGGAAGACTGCATTTTTCACATTATGAATAATACATTTTTAATATCATTTTCATTACTCAAGTCCAAAACCTACCATTTCAAAGCCCTCTTCAATGATATTATTCTTGCTTGGGTTTATTTGCTTGTTTGGTTTATGTTTTGGTACAAAAGAATTCGGTGAAATATGCAGAAATCAACATGGTTCTGAAATGCAGAGGACTCTGCATGCTTAGCATGATTATTTACCATCATGCATTAACCTCTTTAGCCTTAACGGATCTCAAGTTCACAGCACAGAATACTGTTCTTCCCTTTCCCCCTACCAATGGCACAATTTCAATCAATCAGTTCCCGATGTTGGCTTTTTTAATTTGTTTGGGCAAAAGCTGAAGAGCCACACTACCCATTATTAAAATTTCCTCTACCATGAGATGCTTTATAGATGCAATTAGAGTGCAGTGATACTCATATTAATTACCTTTGGAGGTCCAAGAGAACTTTGACGGTTGCATTCATTCTACCTTATGCTTTGATTCCATCAGATTTTACAAGCTAAGCAGGGCCTGGGTTAATACTTAGATGCAAATTTTCTAAGGTAAACCCCACTTGCTATCATTTGATAGCTTGGACTCTTCCCACTGAGTCAGAACTGAACCACTATTGCAGGAGGCACTGTACCACTGGAATTAACATCTTTTGGAGGAAATGTAAAACTGATGTTGGGAGCTCTTGCAGTCATTAAAGATCTTGTGGCACTCAACATCCATACTCTCTAATGGGGAAAGCACTGTGTCTTGACCAAATTCCAGTTCAGATAGTTACATTCTTTTTTTTTTCCAAATTAAAACACACATTATTCACTTCTTATCCTAATTGTTCTGTAAAGCTGAGCACTATTCAGCAGCTGACACTTTTCACTCCAGAGGTGGCTGCATTTCACTGATCGATGAAGTGATCCCCATATTTTGTTTTTGTATTACTTTCTTAATTTTGCGAAGTGTTTGGGGATGCCTGCAGATGAAAGGCACTATAGCCCAGATCCTCAAAAGGTTTTTAAGCACTTATGTAAATTCCAGGACAAAAAAACCCAAACAAACTAAGTTACAGTGGAGTTAAGGGTGAGGGTACATATCAGAAACTTAAGGACAAAAGGCATTAAAAGGTTGCTACAATTATTCCATAACTAAGCATTACAAATCCAGAGTTAACGCTACTATTAAAAGAAATCCAGAACATATTAGCATATGGAAATGTACTGTCAAAGCACCCAGACAACATTAACTCTGTTCTACAGAGATGCTTTGAAATAAGAAAAAGATTATGATTAAAGCATTTTAGCATTTGTGGTTTCATACCAGATGAAAATTAGTTTTAAAGACAGAAAGGCGCAAGTAGGTACCATTAAATGTGTCTTAGGCCTGATCTACACTTAAAACTTATGTCAACCTAGCCATTTCACTCAGGGATATGAAAAATTCACCCCTCTTCGAGACACAGGTAAGCTGACCTAAGCGCTGGGATAGACACTGTTAAGGTTGACAGAAGCTGTGCCGCCGTAGCACTCTTAGTGAAGACATACCCATAGATCAAAAAACAATCCCAGACCTTGTTAAAGTCAATGGCTGTGCCTTTCAGGCTCAACAGAAGGAGCAATCAAGCCCCTTTATGTAGTAAAAATAGATGGTGACTGGGAGCTACCACCTGAGCCATTAGACGGCATGGCAGGTCAAAACAAAGCCATGCGAACAGGGGGCCTTTCCTGGTTGTCTATCAGTCTCAGGGTATGAGCGTTGAAGGCAGAAAGCCAGGAGAAGAAGTTGTGAGTTTGACCCTTAGAGGAAGCAGAAAAATGGAGCTTCTTAGACAAAGAACTTGCTGGAGGGGCAAACTTTCAGATTTCTGAGCAAGGAAATTGCCTGCTGTTGTTCATTTGTACTGCATTCAGGGAAACAGGACTTTGTGAACATTTTTTGTAAATAAACAAGCTTACACCAAGCATATACCTGAATCATATCACCCGCTTCTCATTCTAACAGAAACAACGCTGCAAGCATTGATTCTCCAGCTAGCTTGCAACCACAGAACCTTCAAAGATCACTGACCATTGGGCCAAGTAATGAACCAATGAAAGAACTCTTAATACATGTGTTCAGTCTTCCTCTGACCCTTGTCTGACTACAACCAATAGAACTGTGGCATGCAAATTAGCAGCAGAGGAATGGTGGTGATTGTGACATCAGAGACATCACTCAATAGCCCTACTTAAGTTAACCTGAGCTGTAGACCTGACCCCATTTTGTAACCTTAATAATCACAGCAATTAGATAAAACTCACCCTTAACTTAATTAAAAACTAATTTATTTAAATATAATCTATGCACATTTCAATTCTGAAGTAGGTTTGAAGTGTCTAAATTATTACATTATTAAGATAATTTGGGACAAAAAAATGACAGATACTAAATTCCTTAAAGAACCGAGTTTCATTCATTTGAACTCAATCTAATTAACGGGTCTGCTTTCAAATTCTCAGAAAAATATGCTCAAAGAGTGACTGCTGTAAGATTGGGGAGATTATGCTATATTTTTTATACATAATGAAGAGGCTGAATCTGTGCTTTCAGTACAAAATAGAACTCAACCTGAACTATAGAGTTGCAAGTGACCAATGCCTCCATAGAAACTTGCTCATTAAAGTCAAGTGCTAGTGAGTATATTAAACTCTGCTCAAAGAAATGAACAACTGAGGAGCAGTACAACCTGCAACTGGGAAAGCTGGAGAGTGAGGGTCAGTTTTCATTGGAAATGTGGATAGTCAATGCGTTCATGCTTCCGCAAAAACATGATTTACACCAAGTTTTATTAATGAGGTATCTGGAGCAGTACGGGCATCCATCTGACTAATCCAATATTACCATTAGCAATGAATTCTCCCAGCTATAGTATAACTTAAAAGAATGATAGCAAATACTGTCATCGCTCATCACCTCCCAAGAGGCTGTATGAGGGGAACCTAGGTAATATAAAACATTCCTCAAACAGCAGATCAAATTTACTATTTCTTTTGCTATAGTATGTGCTCTTTAAACTGAGGTGAAAGTCTCAATGCTTGAACCATTTTATATCTAAAATATGGATTTCATTTTGTCCTTATTAATAACAATTTTGTACTTTATAGCACTTTTCAAAGGTCTTTTTTTGTTCTACACAAACATTAACTAATTAACATTCACAATATACCTGCGAAAGTAGCTACATTAAGAACTAGTATCCCCAATTCAGAAAGGGAAACAGAGGCTGAAAGGTTAAGTCACCGAAAGTGACTCAGAGACCGTGGGGATTCTGCCATTGGGGGAAAAATGAAGCCAAAAGAAAAAGAAAAATCAGAAAATAAAATCAAACCTAAATTATTTACCTTCAACCCAATTCTATGCTCCACTCACACCTCCTATCTTTACTGATTGGCTCTGCAGTTTAACTAAGGGTGAATGTGGAAGCACCTGCTCCAGTGCCCCTGAACGTATGCTGCACATTCCAGTCTTACCAACTAGCCTAGCCAAAGTACCAACAGCTTTATTGAACAGCCAAGCAACCAAAGCAGAGGACTGAGCTGTATTTGAAAACGGAGTCTTAATTCATAAGCACAGGTGCAAATCAGGTGGGACACTAACTTGCCTTAATACCAGTCAATGTCTGTGTTGGTATTGGAACTCAGGAGTTTCTCTCCATTTTCCAATGTTTGCAATATCTTTTCAATAGCTTGGAAATAGGAAAACGTATATATGCTTACCCAAGATTTCTTTTTTTTTTTTTCTGGTCCCCAGCCTGCTTGCAGTTTTGAGGGCAAAGCTCTGATCTGGGATAAAAGTCTGTCTTTCATGGGGTCTCCAGCCGGGCAGTACACCACACCTTAGCTTACCCAGTCCCTGGTAGTGCACCCAGTGTACCACAGCTGAGGTAAATGCTGTAGGTGTAGGTGTGTTGGCAGCTCAGGCTCTATGGATCTAGCACCTGGGGGTTCCCCATACAAGCTCTTTGGGACAGGGTCTGTCTTTTGGTTATATGTTTGTACTGTGCCTAGCACAATGGAGTCTTAATCCGGGACACGGGCTCCTAGGTGCTACTGAAATGCAAACAATACATACTCTCCATATGCCCACCACCCCGCTCCTCCCATGGCCACAGACACTGTGCCTCTGGGACCCACTCCTCCCAACTAACTGCCATAGGACCCTCCCCTGCTGACCCCATCACCCTCCTGAACAGGAGGAAAAACACAGCCCAATCACCATTAGCAGATTCACCACACTGCCCCCTGCTGACTCATCATTGCTCAGTTGATTCATCACACTATCAATCACTGCACGGGTCGGCAACCTTTCAGAAGTGGTGTGCCAAGTCTTCATTTATTCACTCTGATTTAAGGTTTCGTGTGCCGGTAATACATTTTAACGTTTTTAGACGGTCTCTTTCCCTAAGTCTATAATATAAAACTAAACTATTGTTGTATGTAAAGTAAATAAGCTTTATAAAATGTTTAAGAAGCTTCATTTAAAATTAAATTAAAATGCAGAGCCCCCTGGACCGGTGGCCAGGACCCGGGCAGTGTGAGTGCCGCTGAAAATCAGCTCGCGTGCCGCCTTCGGCACACGTGCCATAGGTTGCCTACCCCTGAATCACTGCTTGAGCATACCTGCTCTTCCTGCCAAAGAGCCAGATGCTATGGAATGTACAGATATACTAACAAGCCTGTGACAGCATCATAGATCTTGCCTACTTTTTTGTTCTTTTCCACATGACTTCTGACTCTTTGGTTTACAACAAATATGAAAGTCTTACCTTAAAACAGGAGATTCAACCTGTTTATGATCCCACTTTACTCCAGTGGAAGGAGAGGTTTTTCACGCTCAAAGGTAATTACTCCAGATTAAAATCAAGTGATGCATTACCAACTAAAGAAATTACTGAAGTTCAAGATAAGAAGAATTTCATTTTTCACACTGTTGGCTTGAGTTTCCCTAAAACATTGCTATGCCACATTCTTCCTTCAGCTCATGTTGCATCTGGACGATCTATAATGTCTTATTACTCCTTGTATTACTAATATTGGTTGTGAAAAGCCTTGAGTTAGTATTCAAAGTGTTATAAAACCTGCGCTGTCTTTGGAATGTGAACAGGCAAGCTTTTGGGGAATTTTATTTGTGTGTTTTAAGTTTTAACATTATCAGAAGAAGTTTCCTCTCCTGTCTGAAGAGCTGTAATTTGTGATATTATTCCTCCACAAAACTAAAGGCAACTAGTGTCAATGTCATTAATCAGGTATGTGACGCTAAGTAAAAATAGCCTACATTTGAATCCTTAATGGGTAATTAACAGGAGCGCCGCCAGCTTTTCTGGCACCCTAGGCGGCGGAAGGTCCCGCCCCCGAAATGCCGCCCCCGACAGCGGCGGCGGAAGGTCCCACCCCCAAAATTGAACTGCCGGCCGGGGCGCCGGCGCCCCCAAAATAGCAGTGCCCATGGCGACCACCTAGGTCACCTAATAGGTTGCGCCGGCCCTGGTAATTAACAATCAGCAACAGTATCAGAACTGAGGGTCCTAGGATGATCCAGTGGGTCCCTAACACTCTAAGGGTATATCTACACTACAAGCGCTACCACGGCACAGCTGCAATTATGCCACTGTAGTGTAGACGCTTATTACGGTGATGGAAGAGGTTGGTTCATCACTGTAGTAAATCCACCCCCTCAAGAGGCAATAGCTAAGTTGGTTATGTCCACACTGGGGCTTAGGTCAGCTTATATATGTCTCTGCGGGGCTAGAATTTTTCACACAGCTGAGCTATGTAGGTAGGTTGACCTAAATTTTAGTTGTAGACCACGCCTGAGTGATCTGTAATAATGAGACCTTTCTTTGTGTCTGTATAACATATCCATAGTTGAAATAAAAAAGAAAAAGGTAATCAGAATATAAATTACAGAGTAAATACATTAGAGAATAAGAGCCAGGATCTAAAGTAAAGCAGAGCTGCTTGTACAGTATGTAACTGGAGAATGTTTAAGAATTTCCCATCTAAGTCAACTATTCAAATGTATTTTTATCAGCTAGAATAAAGATCTCAAAGCACTTTGCAAACAATTAAGATGAATTACTACATCCATTCTATATGTAGGTAAACTGAAGCACAGAAAGACTAAGAAAATTCATTAGGATCACAAGGCAAGCCGGTGTTAGAACTGGGAACAGAACTCATGAGTCTCAATCCTTTGCTTTCACCATTAGATAATTTTCAGGGCCAAATTTCAGCCTGCTTTAAATCCATGCAACCCCATTGGCCTTCAATCCAGCCCTGGTGTGCTCTGACTCAGTAATCTACATATAGGTAGAGGGGCACAGCACCTTCTTTTTGTTTGTTTTTTTATAAGAAAGGTGCCTAAGCCAGGCCAGCCCTAACTCCAGGAGAAGATTCATTGCTGCAAATGCTAAATGGTAGGCGGTACCTCCCTCCCACCTAGAGTTAGATGCCTAACTCCCTTTTGGGGGCAGGGCTTAGGCCACTCCCTTCTCAACCTTTCCTACTAGCTAGTTACGGTGGCTCCCTGCTCAGTTTGCTGGCTTCCCTGCATCCCATTCTTAGATACCTAACTCTGTCCATGCATCTTTCTCAGAGCTATGGATTCCACCAGGCAGTAAACTGCCTAGGGATTAGGCATTGCAATGCTGGTCAAAGTCCCCTTTGTAAACCTAGCCCAGTGACTCAATGGAGAGAATCCTTGCAGGTTATATGCTAAATTGCTGCCAATGGCATTTATTGATACGCAGTGCAAAATATACAAATGCTATCAGATCAAGAAGAAACCAAAAAACACAGAAAGAGTGAAAGGGTTGGGAGTAATGCAGATGACCACGGTTCTTCGCACAGATGAACTTGACTGCTGATATCAGGTTTCCTTAGCAAGCCAATCAGCATCTGCAACACATCCAGCAACTTTTGTGAATGATGATGATTAAGCAGGGTGATCCATAGTGGGTATCGTTTAAGATTTTTTTTAGATGGAGAGTGGGGTATTTCTATTGTTAGTGCCTCTAATAATTTTAGCAACTGCCAAAAGTAGGACCAAGGAGAGAGGATTTTTGAAAAGTTGTGTTCTTAGTCCTGTGGTAGAAAAAATTAATCCTGAAAGCCAAAACTATAAAGCAGCAGCAGAGGAAAAAGGCAGAACTTTCTACTCACACAATAATTGTACTATTAAAATGTCTAGGGATTTAGCACCTTTTAAATGATAAATTCTTGCACTCTTAGGCTATACTTCCATCATTCTGCTTTCTATTTGAAACCCTTTCATTTGCTGTAGGACTGTGCTTCTTGACCCCATGGGAATGTTTAGCTGTATCATTCTCTGAACTGTTACCATTCTGTTTATTTCTCACATTTCATACAAAGCATGCGTTACCTGTATTTTGGTATGGAAAGAATGGATGCCTGTCCTAAGTCTGGAAGAAAGGGAAGCACCAGCAAGGAAGACTATTTATTTACCTGTACCCCTCTCCCTCCCACTCCCCCCCCCCCACCAAGGGTACAGGCTACAGATGCTGCACGTTAAGAAAGCTCACCCTCTAGCAGTAACTTTGAGAGAGCCATGGAAGGGCAGTGTCAATCTGAGGTGCTCTTCTTACCCTTTCTTATTGAGCAGGTGGCAGCTCACCAGAGCAGATGGCATTGGAAGAGTCTATCACACACTTTCATAAACCAACCTAAAGCAGGCTGCAAAAGCAGCGCAGACTATGTTATAAGCATAGACACTTGGGGCCCCAGTCGGAAAACTGCCATGGACTTCAAAGTGGGGACAAGCTCAGGCCTTTGGAGGCTAAAGGATCACTTCTGTGTTATCACCAAGCCCCATCAGCCCAAGAGACCCTCATTAACACCTTCCAACCCCCAACCCCAATAGGCTTTTGGTCTGACAATCTCAGGTGTCCAGGGGCTTCCAAAATGTCAAATTCTTCGGTGCTGAAGAAGCTCGTCTCACTTCTTCTAGGGCCCAATCCAACTCCCGCTGAAGTCAACAGCAATCGTTCCATTGACTTCAGTGGGCATTGGATCAGGCCCCTAGAGCACATTGCAACGTCTCCCTCTTTGTACAGGTTTTCCCACAATGTGGAGATTTCAACAAGGCTGCAGAGACTCTCTTTCTACCAAAACCGTCTTTGAAAAGTTCCACAGGCGCACATCATAACTGAGGGAGGCTAACACATTGCCAGACGACTCCATTTACCACTCTGAGATGTTTAGGGGTGAAGAAAGTGCCAGGCTCCAGTTAGTTGTCCCTGTTGGGCTTGATTTAATCATTGTACAGTGTCCTGCACATGAACTCCTAAACCATAACCCAGCACGTTATGAGTGTATTCACATTTCAGATTTTCTTATATATGTGGGTTGAATTCACTACCTCATAAACAGCTTGTGTTATATCCCAGAGCCATTAATGAAGAGGAGCTGGTTTACTTCAGCAATATAGATAAGGTTCTCTTAGTGTTTCCATAATAAATCCTTTTAAAAAGAAAAAAAGGATTTCTTGAGTATGTGAGTCATAACAGATTAGCTTCAGGCTGAAACTTGGCCTACAAATTCTCCATTTTTTTTTTCTTCAAATTTTCACCAAATCATCAAAAAAATCCTCAAGTAAGGAAGTTAGAGTTACCACTGAGCAACCTCAATATTCCTTACAGAGATCTGAGGAGTTCCCGGTTATAATCTCACACCCACACATACACACCTAGCACCTGATATCACCTTGAGGGGCAGGACAGAACTTCTCTAGATGGTTAGCTGGCCAGGGCTTGCTGCTAATCTTGGTTTACCTTCATTTCCTTTGATTCTATTTAAGTAATAGGAATCTATTTCAAGTTAGAGGTGATTTATTTATGTAATTGTTCAGGGACATGTGTCATTTTGCATCAGGGAAAAATGTTTATTTCCTTGGTTTTTTACCCCCTTATTTTCTTCAACAGAAGCACAAAAAAAAAATCTAATTGTTTTAAAACCAGAATGTGGCTCTAAAGTGGTAACATCCAGGAAATTCAAGAGTTCAGGTTTAATTACTCCCCCCTCACAAGCTGGCTATTGGCTCTTACAATCTCTGTGTATGCTCATTCACACTCCTCACTCTTTTCATATAGAATTACTGGCCACTTCTTTGCCAGCCATTGGGTTTCCTTGGGATAAATTCTTACATATCCTGAGAAAAGTTACAAGACTGACTTCATCTTGGTCACTTGTTGCTTATAGAGGTCCAAGACATGGGTGGGGAGTGAGAAAGGTGGCATTAATATACAAGCACAAGCCATTAGAGCAGCCAGAGATTACCCACTTACTCAGATGGGGACTAGAAGGAACAATGAGTTAGCAGCCACAATGGCTCCTAGAAACCACCTGAGGATTTCCCTGAGCAGGGTGAAATTCTCGTGGGCTTGGATCTGCTGGCTTTACAGTTGATTTACACTGTCAGAGCCATACAAAATGACCAGGATAGGAATAACCAGGATAGGACCAGGCTTTGTGGAACCTCTTCCAATAAACCTTGGTCTAATCGTAGGGGGCGAGTATAGAATTTGTCCCATACAGCTGCATGCAGATGATTAGTTTAAAAACTTCTCATCTCTACCATGCCCTAACCTCTTCAACAGAATCTCTATTCTAGCAATCTCAGGCAGCAGCTACCATATTTTGGTGACCCTGTGAACATAAACTCCACCCTCAAAAGGTCACTTGCTATAACAACACTTCTTAATAACACCACGCAACCTACTCAGCCCTGGGGTGACCAGATGTCCTGATTTTATAGGGACTGCCCCGATATTTGGGACTTTTTCTTATATAGGCGCCTACTACCCTCCACCCCCGTCCCGATTTTTCACATTTGCTATCTGGTCACCCTAACAGCCCTAGAGGCAGCAAAGAACTCAAATGTGTCAGTCTTCACCCATCGTGTAATCAGGGGGGAAATAGACTGGTTTATAAAGCAAAAAAGTCACCATTAAAAAAAAAAAAACCTGTTCAGAGAAATTGTATTGATCTGGTTTTGCCTCTGCTAATTTATGGGTTAATTATTGTCATTGCCCTTTGCTCTACAAGCTGTCATACTATTTAATAAAAAGACAAAAGGTCTGTTTCTCTGTGAGAGGGATGGAAAGAATTAAGTGCAAATACAAGCCCGGCTGTCACATAGTTATAATACACTGAGCTGTGCAGATGGAGGTAAAATAATAAGAATGTTTGACAGAGAATAATTACTTGCAAAGAAAGAAATCAATAGCTATTGTAGAATTTGTTTTTCATTTAGATGCATCTTAAAGTACGGGGACTGTTTGTTCTATTAAAAATGCTTATTTTAAATCTCCTTTTGGAGTAAAAAATAAAGTCCTCCCCCGCACCCCAAGCCTGATTTAAAAATCAATCTCGCTGTAAAAGGAGCAGAGAAGTGGAAAGATTTTTCAAACCCTCTGGTTTTTTATTTCACTTGAAGTTAAACAAATGCAGTTCTTTGACACAAACATGTAATGCCATATTGCCACTGCTGCTGTTACATGATGAAGATAATTGATTCCAGAACATGGTACTTTTCAAGAATTATTAGTGTTAAGAAAACCATATTATAATACATGGACATTATGAAAAATTAATGGCATCCAGCTTGCAAGTATTGTAAAACCCTTTGGGCCTTAAGATGGAGATAATTTTAATTATTTAAAAAATAAAGGAAGATCTTGATTATTTTCTAACTGCTTTTTAAGGTTGTATGCTGGTCTGCTCTGGTAGGTAAACGGCATGTTTTTAATCTATTATCATATGGCTCTAGAAACTTGTAACAATGTTCTCAAAAGATAAGTTTGCAAACAGGTATGTCAATATCTTCTCACACACATTATTAGAGTTCTCCATGCAGACTTTAATTGCTCTTTTTGCAGACTGAAATGTACAACTTAATAGCAATAGATTTAGTATACCACTTTATTTTTTTAATTTAAAATGTTGGCTTAAATTACTTCATTTTAAATAGCCTTTTGGTTTATAGTTATAGCTAAGGTCGCACAAAATAGAGATGGAATATATCTCAGTGCTGTTCATAATATGAGAATACAGTAAGCTGTTCAAAGGAATGATGCTGCTCCATTATTTTATAAAAAATTTGAAAACCATGAAGTTTTCCAATGCTCTCAGTGTTGGCCTAACTCTTCTCCCATTTAAGTCAATGGAAGAAAGTATTGTCCAGTGGTTAGAACCAGGTTTAATTCCCTGCTCCACCATAGATTTCCTGCCTGAACTTGGGCAGGTCACACAATCTCTCAGGCCCAGGTAGTCATAGGTAGTTAACTACCTAACTCCCATTGAAATAGGCCTAAGTACCTGTGAAGATCCGGGCCTCAGTTCCTCATATGTCCCCATCTATCAATGGAGATAATAGCATTTCCCTACCTCATGATGTTGAGCAAAAATACACAATGAAGAGTGTGAAGTGCTCAGATATTACGGTAATGGAGGCTAGATAAGGACCTAAGAGAGAGAGAGAGATTTTACAGTGTATGAACTCATTTTGAACAGGTTGGGTGGCAAGCCACTGCCCTTCCACAACGGAAGTCTGAGACTCAAGACGACCAGCAATAGTACCTCAAAGCACTCACGGTGCTGAGAGAACACTTCAGGTACAGAAAAATTAAAACATACAAATACAAGATCAAAAATCCAAAGGGATCAGATTAAAATGGGTGAGCTGGGAAAGATTCCTACACCGGAGTCAACCATGTTCAAGGTGAACCACCACACACCCCCTGGGCAGTTCATTAATGCTTTTATTAAGCTCTGAGTAGTTTTCTAGGTCAGTTCGGGTTGCTTTGGGAGTAGTGCTCCCAACACAATACCCCACACAAGCCCTTTTGTATTAATGAGGCTGGTATTTCCTCTCAGAGGTAGACATACTGTTTGAAACACACCTGAGTATTAACCACATTTAGGGACACTGCTGCTGACTCAGTCCATGTCTATACTACAGGCCTTCATCAGAAACAATAAACCTTTCTAGGGAGTCCAACTGTGCTTCAGTGGAAGTAGGCTCACAAACAAATGGGAGTCCTTCAGTTGACTTCCACAGCCTTTGGATCAGGCCCTGTATTCCTCTTGCCATGATAACTCATGCAGCCACCTGGTCAAGCCATACAAAATAGGAGGTGGATGACACACACTATCACTTGCAAAATTCAGATTGAAATAGTCAGTGATTATACTTTCCTGATTTCCTGGAGAGACTTAGACTCCTGGGGAAGAAGGTACTGCTGGATCAGAGAAGACTGTGCAATTTCACCTGGATCTTGTTCCCATCACGGCACTTAATATGCCAGGAGCTCATGAGGAAACTTGGTGATAAATGAGTTTGTTTTATTGTATTCAGTTGTATTCAGGGCCGGCGCTTCCATTAGGCGACCTAGGCGGTCGCCTAGGGCGCTGCTATTTTGGGGGCGCATGCGCCCCCGCCGCCCGTTGAAATTTGGGGGCGGGACCTTCCGCCGCCGCTGTTGGGGGCGGGATTTCGGGGGCGGGAACTTCCGCCGCCTAGGGCGCCGGCAGAGCTGGCGCCGCTACTGGTTGTATTGCTGCCGATGCAAGGGGGATTACTAGCAATAAGCTACTGAAATGGAAGGCTGAGCTGTATGCTGCAGAAATCCTTATTTAATTTAGTTACAGATAATATATACTTGTCCAGAGGTAGCTTATTGTTCTTCTGACATTTTATATATAATATGATGTAGGCCACATGACACATGTATCGTAGATATAGTCATGGAGATTGGCTGAGGAAAGCTCAATTCCCCATACATCAGTGCTCCTTAACTTCTAACCCCCTCCCCCCTCATACACACCGTTTAATTCCAGCTCCCAGACCCCTGCAGTCTCACAAAGAACATACACAAGTATCCATGAGAAGCCCCTGGATTGAGGCAGATAGTACCACTCGTTGCTAATGGGGTCCCTTCATTCTAGCTATAACACTTCTGAAGCCACTCAAGAGAATAAAGGTAACACACAGAGAAACAGACCCCTCTTTCCATGTTAAAAGCTGCCATCAGGTGTCTCGATTTGGGTACACCAAGGCATCTATTAAACAGCAGACAATGACATCTGTTTGGGGCAGTCATAAAGCTGTCTGGACAGTGATCACTCCGGTTTCTGGCAGGGATGTATTTCACTTCCAGAAATTGTAACAATGAATCAGAGTGACATAAATATTACATGCGTTTTCTCTTGAATGAGTAAGACTGACATTTCTAATTTCTCTTTCCTCTAATGGCTGTCAGACCTCAACTCTTTTATTTATGCAGTTACACTAAAGCACAACAGCAGCAATCTAAGTTTCTCTATTCTCTTCTATGGTCAAGTCCCATTAACGTCACAAAATCAGGTCTATCTTTTATGTCAAATGTAAAGGTGGTGTTTGGAATGGATGAAACTCTGAACCAGCAACTCTCCCCCGGCCATTAAATAATTGCCTGGGTTCAACCTCAGGTCAGAGAGAACCAGGTCTTATCTGACAACACAACTGATAATGCTGTGATGAAATCCTCAGGGGCTCCTGGGTCCAGTTAAGATGGATTAGGGACTTCCGAGAAGGAAAAAACCTGACTCCCAAAGAAGTAACTGATCTCAACAATATGGGAAGAGGCTCGGATAAAATTGTAAATTCACCAGTGAAAAATTTACCTGTTGTCGGCACTTGCAGCTCCGGAAATTCCATGACAGGTAAAATGTTGCCGTACAGCAGTGTTCTCTATTGCATCGAATGCCTCAGAGCTCTATTATCTATTAGCAATCCTGGTATAGTAGTGAAGCATAACGAAGTACCCTTCACTGCTCACTGTAAATAAATCCATCCTTGGATTAAGCCAAGGCCCGTCTGCTCTTTCATGAGTCACAAGTGAGCCTCTCTGATGGCTGGATAAAAATGCACTGGAGATGCCATATTGTTTTATGGAATCCTTGACTTCAAGCTTGCCCTCTACAGAGCATTGCGATTCTCACATAGGCCTCAGCATATGCGAGCTAGCATTTCAAGGGGCTTCTCTTTAGTTATGATGCTAACTCCACTGCCGCTTTTGTACAAAATCAGCTGATCTCTCTAGGTGTTGTATTTACAACAATTAAACGCTTACTTTCACTTGATAATAATTATATTTAACCCTTACGCATATAAGCCTCCCTCCTGCAGCACCATCACAAACCCACCACCTTCAAAGAGGCAAGGAAGCCCTGAATAGCAGGTAATAAAAGGCGTTTTAACTCTTACTGGGCTCTTTATCCTTCCTTTAAGGCTGCGCCTTCACTGATAAAAAAAAAGGGACAGCAACAGTCCCAGTTTAGCTAGAGAGGATTTGGCTCACCTCAGCTGAGAGGCCTTCGTGATAGTATGAGTAACAGGGGAACTGAATAAGCAGGAGAGGAAGATACTACTCATTGGGCCAGAGAAAGAGACAGCAAGAGTGAGAATGACTCTGCAGTCTAGTGGTTAGGGCGAAGTGCTCTAACCAGTGTGCTAAAAGTTACAAGCTTGGTAGCACCAGCACCATTACCACCACCTGGTGCCAGGTTTTGAATGGGACCAGATTCAGTAGGAGGCTTCTGAGCACACCTACCGGACGGGGCCCCACAAGTGACGTAGGTGATTGAATGCCTCTCTTCCCCTATTGTGGATCGCTCTGGGGCCGAGGTGTGAGATAGGTGTCCCGACAGCTAGAGTAAGACATCAGTGCACGTGTCCAGAGGCAAAAATGTAGGCATTAAGGGAACTTCTTCCCGAAAATGTAGGCACCAAGCAAATTTAGGCATCTACAGTGTTCAGCAGTAGATCACAGTGGCGCCTAAAACTGTGATTTAGGCACCTAAACCCAGACACAGGTGCCTAAGTACCTTTGTGGCTAGGGGCCTGTCATCTTGTACAAGGTTAATGCATATGACTTGCATCCATATCCCATTAAGCCAGGATATCTCAGCCAATTACAGTTGGTATAGAAAGGTACAGTAGCACCCAATACTTTGAATGATAGTAAATGAATGTGCCCGAGGCAAAAAAACTGCCAGAACCCCACTGACTTTTTGAGGGCTTGGCGTAAGCGCTCTGCTATTAGCATTTGTCCATAGAATGATGGTTTTGACAGGCACAGGCAATTTTTTTTTTCTTACTCCATCTGAGATTTACAAGCCTGGCTCCCATGAGCAGCTCTAACAGACTGCAATTATAATCCATGTTAGCAGAATTACTAACGCTAGGGATGACATTTTATTTGAAACATTCATCAGCACTAACAGCCACATCCGTCAGCTTGCCTCGTATTCTGACATACCCAAAACCCATCTGAATCATTTCTACAGTGGCTTCAATCCATTTAATCAATTATATCTCCTCCCCACAAATTGCTTCATAGACCACAGCAGCGCACGCACACATAAAAAGAATGACCTACAATCATCCAGATATAGCCTCATCTTGCTGTAGGGGTCAGTTTCAGCAATCTCCATTTTGACAGTGATAGTTGCTACCTCCTAGTCCAGGAGTAGGCAACCTATGGCACGTGTGCCGAAGGCGGCACGCGAGCTGATTTTCAGTGGCACTCACACTGCCTGGGTCCTGGCCACTGGTCCGGGGGGCTCTGCATTTTAATTTAATTTTAAATGAAGTTTCTTAAACATTTTAAAAACTTGTATTTACTTTATATACAACAATAGTTTAGTTATATATTATAGACGTATAGAAAGAGATCTTCTAAAAATGTTTAAATGTATTACCGGCACGCGAAACCTTAAATTAGAGTGACTAAATGAAGACTCGGCACAGCACTTCTGAAAGGTTGCCGACCCCTGTCCTAGTCCATAGAACAGCAAACTCCTCAAATCGGACCCAGCCACAGATTCAATTTGCTTGATTTTGCTCTCACTGACACCACTGTAAACCAGGAGTAACTCTACTGAAGTCAGTGGACTCACACTCCCTTAAAACGGGTGTGAAACCCTCATGTCTCCCATCTTGGAAAGAGAACTTGAGTTACGTTAAGCATCTCATTGCCCAGGCATGTCAATAAGGTTATAATGGATTCCTGTGGGCATGCCCACAAGTTGCAATATTCTTTACCTGTAGCCAAGTGACATTCAAGGCAGCAGAATTCCCTTACCTTTGAAAACAGATGTTATTCCAATCTGATCTTTATAACCAAATGCCTCTCTGATCAGTTTAAGTGATGAACAAGCAGAAGAGCAGCAATAGGAAACAGCTTTTGGAGAATAGTTTCTGATCTCTCTTTAGGTAAAACACCGTCACCAATTAAGGGGAGCAATCTTTCATATATCTATAGGGCCAAATCCTCCAGTGAGACCACACGGCTCGCACAGTCTGTCGACAGCTGAATATTTACATTTTAGCTTTCCTCGGTCATCTTTCCATTAAGATTTTGCAGCTCTTTGCACAGACCCGCTTGGAGGAAAAGCGAGGCTCATGAAAACCATGAAATTACACTTCCAAACACTCAGCTTAAAAGGTATTATTACAATTGGTTTTCCCCCATGTCTGAAGCACAGCAAGGTTCCAAACAGCGAAGCAAGAGTGGTCTCTTGTGGAAGCACATCACATCTACAACATTAATGCTAAATGTAATACACTAGAACATAGGCGATCTGAAAAATCTTACCCCTTTCTGTATTCACTCTGATTTTATTGGCTCGTAATGGGGATAGCTTGAGAAAATTCACTCAACACTCCCAAACCTTTAGAGGTTCTCTCTCATGTTGTAAGGCTTTAAGGCCCAGATTTTAAAATCATTTAGGCATTGCTGGGCTCAACCTTGCCTAAATCATTTTCAAAAGGGATTTAAGCACTTAGAAGCCAAAATTTCATCAACTGTCAATGGGATTTTGGCTCACAAGTGCCTAAATCCATTTTGAAAATGACATTTAGGCTCCTAAAGCAATAGGTGTTGCAACACTGAGCACAGCAATGCCTAAATACTTCTAAAACTCTGGGCCAAACTCCTTAACCACACATGGCCTTCATTTGCTACAATCTCCAGGAAACTGCAAGCTAGAAAACCAGCTTCTTTTTCTTATGTTTTTTCCTAAATAGCGGAAATATTAGCAGGAGCTCTGTTCAAAATTCTCAGCCTTCTTACAAAGCTATACAGTCTGACAGATCAATTATTTTCAAAACACAGATTTTTTAAAAAGGATAAGCAAAAGAAGTGGGGTGTTGGGAGGGGGGGAACAAGTGCTTCTTTTATGGGCAACTGGTAGGTGAGCGACATATCTGAAGGGTGTCAGACCAGGGTTATAGTTCTTTTCTTCAAGCAGACAAAATGTTTGGCCCTGTTAAATTCAGTTTGGAAGTGGATCTGAAGTGAGATCTAGTTGTCTGAAGTAAGAAGAGATGGTATTAGATGAGCAGGCAAAGACAAAATCCTGGACCATCTAGGGTACATTGCAAAATCCCAATGCAATGGCCTGAGGTTTGATAGACTTTATGTTCAGTAGACCAGTAACCTGGGGCCTCATCCAAAGTCCACTGAAGCTAATGGAAAGTTCCCCATTGATTTCAGTGGGCTTTAGATCAGGCCCACAGAGCAGATAATAAAAGTAGAGAAGGCCAGACACAGAGTGAACAAACAAAAAGTAAAGACTAAGCCTTGCTTCAGGGCTATTCTGAATTTTATACTTCTGAGCCCATGGGCAATGCCCCATGCTGTTCACAACAGCTTTTTCCAATAACCTTAGCCCAGACTAAAGGACTCAAACAGTCTGGGAACACAGCAACAAAGTCCAGTTTTGAAAGCTAAATTCCCAGGACGCACTGGGTTCTGCTTAGTATAACTTTGGGTAAGTGTTTTCAGGTCTTACCGGAAACAAACAAGTGAGAGTACTCACCCCACTTATGTTCTCAACACTCAGGAGCGCCGCCAGCTTTTTCGGCGCCCTAGGCAGCGGAAGGTCCCGCCCCCGAAATGCCGCCCTCGACAGCAGTGGCGGAAGGTCCCGCCCCCAAAATTCCCATAGTTAATGGTGCCAGGTGTCTCTACTGCTCCAGGAGCTACAACAGCTGCCTGAGATGAGGCTTTAATACCCCAGATCAGCAACTGCCCTTTTGAGTAGAACATCACTAGCTATCCCAGAAGGAAGGTGACAGGGCAAGGTAGCTGCTGCACTGGAGTGGTACCAGTAGGGCATATGATGTGTATCCGCCCCATTGGAGCCCTGATTTTTCCAGAATTCAGCCTCAAAGCAGCTGTAGTCTGTCGAGCTACTTATATGACCCCATGGCATTTCCCCCTCCCTCCCCAACCATCATAAAACAAATTACAATTATTTAGGTCCCTTCTTAAGGGGAAAACAGCTTGACTGGTTTAATAGGGCTTTTTAGTTTATTATGTTTGTACTAGCAAGTGACTTGCTGCAGGGTGGGTATAGCAAATAAGGAAAGCTACATCAAAGAAATGTTTTGGCTTTAGGTCTGAATGCTACAAAAGAACATGGTTAGTCATAGCTCTTGCAGAAGCAAGTTCCATGGTGTAGATCCAGCATCTGGGAAAATCCTGTCACCTGCGCTCACAGGATTCCTGTTGTCAAAAGAGTTTCATGGCTCCAGTGGAAGGTCAGGGTTGTGAAATGTTATGGTAAGTTTGATGAATCCCATAGAGGCTTTGAATATCAGATAGACCTGGAACTGGACTCTGTTCAGTAGGGAGAAAGCAGAGAGCAGACTGTGCTCAGGGAGAATTGCAAACAGCAGCCTGACTGGCTCAGCGCATGGGCTGCTGGAGCTTTTTCAGGTTGCACGGTTTTAGGCCTAGATGAGCTGGGATGAAAAGAGCCTGAATGTCACAAATACAGTGGTCACCATGACCAGCTCTGTGTCTATGGGATAGGATGCAGTCTTCTGGACAGATAGGAGGGAGAAAAAACAGCATCACTACAGAAACCCCACCCACTTGCATTCATCCTCTTCCTTCCCGGCAATCGTGGTTGGGAGCTATCCTGTATCTTCAGTAATAGCGTGCCGCAGGCAGCGGAGGAGTGAGGAAATAGCTTGCTGAGCAGGGCAAGAAAGGTGCATTCATTAAAGGGCCTACAACTAATAACATAAGAACGGCCATACTGGATCAGACCAAAGGTCCATCTAGCCCAGTATCCTGTCTTCCGAGAGTGGCAAATGCCAGGTGCCTCAGAGGAAATCAACAGAACAGGTAATCATCAAGTGATCCATCCCCTCACCCATTCCCAGATTCTGGCAAACAGAGGCTGGAGACACCATCCCTGCCCATCCTGGCTAATAGCCATTGATGGACCTATCCTTCATGAACTTATCAGGTTTTTTTAACCTTGTTATAGTCTTGGCCTTCACAACATCCTCTGGCAAGGAGTTTCGGAGGTTGACTGTGCATTGTGTGAAATACTTCCTTGTTTGTTTGTTTGAAACCTGCTGCCTATTAAACTATTAATGAGAGCAACAGCCCTGTATGACATAGAAGGGCTCCTCTGCCAACACACCCTACTACAGTTTTGCACTGGGACCCAAACATAGCAACTGATAGAAAAGTGAGGCGAGAGTGGGGGACGAGTACCACACCAAAGCCGTGGAAGCAAAGTATAGCCCAGGAAAGAATGGCAAGCAGGGACATGCAGAAAAGGCTGCCTTTTCCCATGGGCAAATGGAAGTTACAAGATCTGGTTTAAGCCACTCCTTTTCTCCAGAAAAATTCAGGTCTCAATACCTGTATATCAGATCCACAGGATGGGTACTACGCCCCCAGCTTTCAAAGTCTCTAGGAAGAACCCCTTCAATGTGCCAAACCCCAGCCCAAGGTGTGTTAGACTCTTCCTTCACTGGGTAAAGAATGTAGCCTCATTGCCTCCTTAGACTGAACCTCGGGGGCTCCAGCACTCCTGCTTCACACCGTGAGCTCTGTTCAGCAAGTCCCACTAAGACAGACTCCTGGTAGAGTCTCGTACACTCTTCAGGGATTAATGTACCTCACCAAGCATTTGCAGTGACACTCAAACAGCACTGTCAAAAGAGTCAGGTTCATTAGTCAACTGGAACACAGCCTAGCAAGTCCTTGGGTTAGCACAGAGAAGTGAAGGTTAAAGTATAGCCCAAGTCCCTCCTACAACCAACTCTTGCCCCCCCCCCCCCACATCTTCCCAGTTGTTTGTCCTCTGACACCTAGCAACCAATGCCCAGTGTCCCAGTGATTGGATTTGCCATTGTCTTCTCAGATTCTCCACTGAAAAAAAAGACTGGCTGAGACCTATCAATGACCCATTCAAGCTCAGACAGCTAGTAAACATTCACATCTATGTCTCTTAGCCTGTGCTGAGAGTAAACTGTCCTTTACCTAATGCCTTCCCTGCCCACTGGGTAGCCTTGCGAACTATAGGGGAAACGGAGGCATACATAGACTTAATAAAAATATTACAGAAAACTCCCACTTCATAACCTAGTCCAGCCTTCGCAGCCAACAACTAAGCCAGACTTTTGGAAGGTGTATCAGGGGGTGGGGGGTGAAATGTGCAGACTACATAGTCCATGAAAGAAATGAAGATGTGTAATCTGCAAACTGCACCATGGGACTCCCAAAGTTACACTGTTAAAACCTCTTACATCCCCTTCCCTCTTCAAAGGAAGAGAAAGAAAAAAAAACAGAAAAAAGTCAAAGATAGCCTTTTAATACAAATTTGTAAAACCTTACTTTAAGCAATTTTGACAAAATTTCTTAGGACATTTATAAAAGAACATTTGGTCCTTTTACAAGTCTTTCCCCTCCCCCAGTTAAATACATTTTACAACAATTAAATATACATACAATGCAATTTTAATTAGAAAAATTATATTGCACATTACACTGAGACATACAACATTACAAGTATCAGCAAGTCATCCCAGCAGCATTTTCAACTTGGCTCTAATACTTACTTAAAAATAGATTTTCACACTAGTGCCCTAAACATAAGATGTGGCCTGTGTTTTGCAATGTTTTATTTCAAAAATACTTTTAAGAACGGGGGTGCAGGGAGAAGGAAAAAATTGGATCATTTGAGGAGATTGTGTCTTTCACCTTCAGGTCACCAGATTAAATCCAGGACCATAGTAACCCAAGTTTATTACTATGGGATGATGGCTATTAGGTGATTATGAAAAGCAAATTGGTGACGTCAGCCCTGTTTCTAGCAGACAGGTACTACATCCCATTTGGCATCACGGCTAGTGATCTGCACTGAAAAGTCATGGAGAGTCAACTCTTCTCCGTACTAGATGTAATGTATTCATCTAATACAAGGCTGAGGCACACCAGCTGGACAGAGCAGAGACGCCTGCACTGCCTCTGCCCATACTGTACCAATTCCGCAATTAAAGAATGTCAGTCTAATTTTGGCAATCCACATAAAAATGAAAAAAGGGTAATCCTAAAATTAAAAACTTGAGAAAAATAAAAATTGTACAGCCTGGTTAAACAAAAACTCTTCTTTTGAGAATTACCCAAATTTAACATATACTTTTCCTTAACCCCCAACTGGAACTTGCATTTCAGCTCAATTTTTCAGAAGGCACAAACACTACTGTAAGTAGCAGGGCATATAATGCGTGTTCAACGGGCTTAACTGAGGATCGGGGAGGTTTTGCTGTCAGCAGAAGTAGTCACCAGGACACCGGTTGGCATGAACTAATTGCTTACAATAAATTGTAAGATGCAAGTTTTGGAGGCCCTATGTAGGTTTCTTTTCACATTACTAACTTTAATAAAGTTTCTCACTTCAAATCACCGGCTAGTAAGAGGTCTGGCCCAGGTAGCAGCATTTTGGAATGCCCGGATATTTTTGCTTTATGCCTTCCCCAGTAGACAGAATAGGCTTCTTCCATATACCCTTTGCACTTAAATTAGCAACTGAGGCTGACTGGCATCCCCAGTTAAGATTGTATCACCTGCATTCCCCTAATACATCTTGGATCATAACACCTTGGAAGCATGTTTTGCTTTAAAATAGGCACTGAAGTGACTATGAAATATTCTAATAATAGTTTTGAAACCCATAATTAAGAAAAAATACTATATAGCTCAGGATGCATCTAACTTCAAAAAGGCACCAGACCCTCATACACGTATGTTTTGGGAACTTTACAGCTGCTACCTGTCATAAGTCACCCTCTCCTCCCCCATTCTCAAAAGTTACCAGGTAAAAATAGGAAGACAAGATTTTGTTTCCTGAATACATGATAAATCTGTTAGCAAGAACCGAAAAGTCTAGTTGGAGGTCCCTGAGATGCATCTGTATACTAAGTTAAGCATGCGCCTCATATACATGGACTTCATCACGTTTGTTAGAAATGTTTTATGAAAGCAACATATGGCTTATGAAGAACTTGATTTCTGTCATAAGACTAAGATGATTTGTATATATACACACACACACAAAGTTTGGCTCTGTTACTTTGAAATTCCTATTGAAGTTTTAGCTCTACTTAAAAGTAGGAAACAATGTGGTAGCTGAATACACTTTAACTGCAGTCTAAAAGAGATTTTAAAATATAGATTTAACTGATGAGAAGCACTAAAAGTAGTAACCCTTAAAATAAGTTGTGTTTCAGTCTCAGTTGAAGGGATTTTTTCCTCCTTCATGACAAACTGTCCTAAACTCACTTGCTTTCTTCCCAAGTATTCACACAGTAGTCCTCAAGCATGCAGCTGCACTTGGTGCAGCTGAGGGGCAGGTGGCAACCAGCCAGTTTTTCACCCTCCCCTTCCCCCCATCGCGGCTCATCATGGAGGCACAAAAGGGATTTTCACAGGGCAAGACTGAGTTACTAGCCACTATGGGCCCGACCTGTGAAATGCTGTGTACCTCCTGAAAGTTGATGAATGTACTCGACTGCTACAGTTTTCGATAGAGGGATCTCAGCATGCTGTACGCTCTGTATGAGTTCCTCAACCATGACAACACCCATCAGCATGTACAGTACAATATTGGACTGAATTCACAGAAAAAAGATATAAAGAATCCAACATTCTTTGGGATATGCATAATAGGCAACATCCTTCCAGTATTTAAAAATACCAACTTCAGTTTCTTTGGGACTCAACATTGTATGACCAAGGCACTCCAAAAGTAACTGACTCAATTTAACACAAATATATTCCCACTCAAAGAAAAGCTCAGTTTTTTTCATGAGGGAAGGTAAGCTTAAGGCACTAACCCCAAAAGCACTACCAACAATGTAATTACTTTGTCAGATAATTGTATACTTCTTCAGGATCTCTTTACAAAAGGCATTAGAGATTAGGTACATGACAGCAATAATCTAAAGAATATTTTGAACATCTGTTCAGCTAAGCAATACAAGGTGAGCAGCTCAGAGTTCAGAGTGGCTTGTGCATTTCCCCTACAAACAAAGGCACCTTGTTCTTAAATTATTGGTTTCTAGAGCTAGTATGCTTTTGTGAATGTGCAATTCATGTTAAGAACACTGCTTTAAACATCTCATGACTGTACTGAGAACTTTTCTTTTATGACTAGGAGTTGCCTCTCAAAGCTATTATTCTAAACAAAACCCTGTTTCAACCAAAACCCACTACAAATATTTCTACCTGAGGAACAAATAGCATTGTTATTGCTAGTCAGAACAATCAAAATGATTAAATTTGGTAATAAAATTGCACATTCCCTTTCCATCAAAACTCCAAAATATTTTCAACTTAGATACTAAACTTTTTCCAAAGGAATATCATTTACAATACAGCTACAAAAAGGTAGCAAAATGATTTTCATGGCACATGCCAATTGCTTTTTTTAAATTAAAAAAAAAAAATTGTACTCCAAGATTATCCAGCCTTCATTTGCAATACAAGGTTTGCTGTATGAAATTTTATCAGGACAGAACTCTGTTCAAATTGTATTTAGAGTTCCCATTGCTTTACTACATTTCACTTTAGAAGACGATTAAACTCTATCAAGATCTCCCTCTCCGTTTATAGTTAAATCCTTAAGAAACATAGTGGCTATTTAAGTGACTCAGTGTATGTAAGGACGTATCGCAGGTGTACAGTTGTAGATATTTGTATCAGAATCAGAGTCCACTTTCCTCCTTGCATATTATGAAGCATTACTCTGAAGAACAAATTCAGATCAAACCCACCATCTGATCAATCTGTCTCATGTAAATACTCTTCAGCGGCAACAAGTATCTTCTCTCATCAGGAACCCTATTGCACTGTGAACAAAGCAACAAATCATAAAATTCAAAACTCTGTATAATCAGTCATGTACTGCAGTGTTACAATCTCAGGCACTGATCCTGCAAACACTACCAAGTGTAGAGCTTAGCACCATATGCAGTGGTCTCACTGATTACTCGTGGCAGTAAGTACTGCTGTGCCTGGTAGTGTCTGGGTCCTCACTCTCCCGCCCTTCCGAACCCTGATTAGTACCCTGCACACTCTGTCTTAGGCAAACTTCACAACAAGTAGTGTTCTCTTGGTTTGTATGTGGAGTTTTTCACATGCTGCAGCATGGAGGAGCACAGGACACTTGCGAGTTTGAACTAGAGCAAGTTACAGAGAATCCACCATTTAAAGTCTTTAAATCAGGGGTCCCCAATGCGGTGCCTGTGGGCGCCATTGCGCCCACCGGGGGGTGTAAGTGCGCCCGTGGAGCCCTCGGGGTGGTTTTTTATTTTTTTTGTTTTTTTTGCTCCGCCGGCAGCGCTCGGGGTGGTGTTTTTTTGTTTTTCCTCCGCCGGCAGCGCTCGGGGTTTTTTTTTGTTTGTTTTTTTTTTGGCGCCCGCCAGAAGGAAAAGGTTGGGGACCACTGCTTTAAATCATGATTTGAGGACTTCAGTAACTCAGTCAGAGATTCGGGGTCTATTACAGGAGTTGGTGGATGAGGTTCTGTGGCCTGGCTTTAAAGTCCGAGTCTGAGCTGGCGGTTGGGCAATGCACAAAGCTGACCTCTAGGAATGAATGGAGGACACCAATTTACTCTGTGCACATCCCCTAACAATCAGGTGACAATTATTTTCAATTACTACGAAAGAGAGGACAGTTGGAGCAAGGGACCTAGGATCTGACAGGTTGTGCCATTACCTGTATTCCAAGCCATCCAGACCCATTCAGATAGGCATTCACTCTAATTTTCAAAAGTCTTGAGATGTTCAGTATTTTTTAAATATCTGAATATAAGTTTGCTGCACAACGTTCATTAGTTACCACTTCAAAGTTGCTTTCCTCTCCCTGATCTGTCAAGGTGTAATATTCCACCACCCCTTTCTCCAACCACGAAGCTGGAGACACTTTATATACTGCTTACGTTAGAACTGGAGTTCATGGCTTTTAATTCGTTAGGCTTTAGTTTTTCTGCATTCCTTTCCTCTTCTTCAGGGAAGGTATCTTGCCATAGCGAGTCACGAAAACGTTTATCCACAGACACAATGTGCCCCTCAGTAGTAAACATATATTTATTTCCAGATTTGTGCACTGGATTCTCTTCATCAAACAACTAAACAAGAGACAGGGGAAAGAGATAAAGCATGATGCTATCCATCTAATGAAACTCATGTTTGTTACCAGGACATTCATCAAATGCATGCACACTAATTCAACATGACACCAAACAAGTCACTACACCAAACAATCTTGCCAGATTTTTTGAGATTGGAGGCACACATTTCCATTGGAGTAAAAGGAAACTATAATTTTAGGGCGGGGGTTGTTCGTAATTCTAAAAGTAGAGAAATTGGTGGTAGTTAGAAGATGACTACTCAGTACGAGAGCTGAATACTTTAAGCATTCATTTTGCACTAATTTAAGTGCTTACATGAAGTGTGCAGACTAAAAGATATTTTTCTGAGGAATTCAAAAGTTTATAACATGAATCATGATGGCAGCCAGCCTTTCCCTTCCCCCCGAGCATTGTGCAATCTAGGTCAATGGACATTCTTCAGAACAGGTTAGGCAAGCACCTGTCAGGGAAGATCTAGGACAGTGGTCTCCAACCTTTTTATGCCCAAGATCACTTTTTGAATTTAAGGGCAACCCAGGATCTACTCTGTGTCCCGCGTCCCCGCTCACTCCATCCCCCTCCCCCCACCCTCACTCACTTTCACCATGGTGGGGTAGGAGGTTGGGATTTAGGAGGGGGTGCGGGCTCTGGGTTGGGGCCAAGGGGTTCGCAGTGTGGGAGGGGGTTCTGGGCTGAGCCTGGAGCGGGGGGTTGGGGTGCAAGCTCTAGGAGGAAGTTTGGGTGCAGGAGGGGGCTCTGGGCTGGGGCAGAGTGTTGGGGTGCAGGAGGGATTATGGGGTGCAGGCTCCAGGAGGGGGCTCAGGGTGCAGGAGGGGGTATGGGGTGCTGGCTCTGGGAGGGGGATCAGGGCTGGGATGTGGCCTCCTGCTGGTCAGCACTTATTTCCAGCAGCTCCCGGTCGACAGCGGGCGCAGCGAGGCTAAGGAAGGCTCCCTGCCTACCCCGGCCCCACACCGCTCCCAGAAGGGAGCAACACGCCCCTGCGGCCCCTGGGAGGGGGTGGGGGGCAAGAGGCTCCGCATGCTGCCCCTCCCTGCAAGCACCACCCCCACCCCCAGGGCCACGCTGGTCACTTCCGGGAGCAGCATGGGGCCGGGGTAGGGAGTCTGCCTTAGCGGCAGCCACACTACACCGCCGGAGATCATGATCAACTGGGAGATCTTCTAGGATCAACTAGTCGATCACGATCCACCGGTTGGTGACCACTGGTGCAGGAATACTTAATCCTGCCTCAGCAAGGGATGGAGGAGGGGGGATGGGTTTCATGACCTCTTAAGGGCCCTTTCAGCCCTGCATTTCTACGATTATTATTGTTGCTTGCCTGTAGTCCCTACAAGGAAGCTTCTTCCTTGTAATATAAAGTCCCCAAGTGTTTTGGTGATGGTGATAGACGTAAATACATACCAGATACAAATATTTACATGTTTCACTGAGAAAGAAGCTCTCCATCCGGTCCTCTTTTGACTTCTCTATGACATGATGCAATGTAGCATAGCCACATCTAAAATTAAATTTAGTTTGGATTGATTTCCATCCCATTTGACATTTAAGAACAAAACACATTCCTAAATTCATTCAGACCAAATGCCAAACATGGGTTGAATTTAAAATTAAAGTAAGATGAGACATCTCACACTTTAAAAAGATAGATGTTTATACCACTACTGTTATTTGTGAACTAAGCCCCAATTTTTATTATACAGTACTACCCTAAAACAAATATATTTGGATAACCAGTGCAATATAATATACTTGTAGCAAGAATCCAGATTGGTCAGAAAATGGCCATACAGAGTCTTGATTTATGCCTTCACAGTTTAACAACTTCTCTGGTAAACTGAGGAGGGCTGCCAACAGTCTCTTGGTCTTCCTTATAGCCACAACTTGGGGTATCATTAGGAATACATAAAGGCAGTTGTCATCTAGCCTGGTAGTCTAGCTGCAGTTATATTTCACAAGTCTTGAACAAATATTTGGTGGTTGGATGACTTTTGAAAAGTAATAAAAGAACAAATTCTGTGCCTAAAAATGTGCAAGTGAAAGATAATCTAGGATCATTTTGCAGCACAGAGAAGCTACATTTCACAGTGTTTTATTTGGAATCACTGTATTTATTTTAGCAGATAGGTCTAAAACCATATTACCTGAAGTTTCCTGTATAAGTCCTGAAATAACATTAGTAAAATAGGTACCAAGCCCATACTCTAACATCAATGGCACCATTTAAGAGTAACTTTTGTTTTGATAAGGAGGTAGTCTCAAACCAAAATGTTAGATCAGAGAACCCCTAAATTTTGATTAAGTCCAAACTTAAACTAGAGATTGGTCTGAGGTTAGGAATATTCCTCTTAAGAGAACTTAAGCAAGTCAGTTTCCTCCCTTTTGCCAAAAACTGACCCAATTCTCTGGAAAAATAGTATCAAGACAAAAAGACATTACTGAAAGGATCTTTTGTTTAAAAAAATTAATAAATTTAGAAATCATTCAAAAAACATTCTGAATATTTCTTCCCAGTTGAAGATGCAGATTTCTACCTGAAGACAAGCCAGTTACATCACATGTATATGCTGACTCAAATAAGAAACCTCCAGAATGTATTATTATTAAATTTAACTTTTAAGTACTTTGTCATCTTTCTGAAAAAATATTTATCACCTCTTTACATTTTCAGATCATTTAGTCTTAAACAAATACACATTGACAGTAGACAGAATGGTAAGGACTTTGAAAACTGACTTGACTTTTGTATATTTTTCCAGACTCTGGAGAATATCCATGCCTACATGAAGGTAAAAAGGATTCTTTGTGGCCTGGGTAGAGAAAGAAAAGAAAGAAAAGAAAAAAAAAGTCAGGAATTCAAAATATTGTCAAGCTGGTATTTATTATGGTGGGGGTTTATTGGAGCTATAAAGGAGTTTAGTGGAGCACATTCTCAAGATAGCCATTCTTAGACAGACTATTCAGTGCTCCCACTGTTTCCTGGGGCTTTTCATAACTTGCCCCAGTGGAAAGGTCCTGTTGGGCCTGCCCTCTGGAAGAGAACAGATGCAGGAATCTTTGTTGGTTTTCTGGCAGAGAGAAGCTGATGGTTTAAAGAAGTATTATTGCTGCCTTTGGACTAAATCAGAAACTGTGCCAGGGTGAACCTGAGAGGAGAAGTGGTTACATGCCCGTGCACAGATCCTGTTTCCACTGTAACAGCTGCCACACCAAGTTTAAATATTAATTCTGCCATATAAGTATTTGTTCAAGGATCTGCTACGTATGACATCTGAAAGAAGACATTTTGAGTGTGTTAGAGACGACTTATAGTATAGCGTCTTTTCAAAGCAAGCAGCACATACAGTTTTACATGTCTAAAACACAGCTCGCTAGGGAGACTTTCTATATAAAAAATATTTTTGATGGACTGGCATGAGGTTTGCTGCCTGACCATGACCAAGTACGTAACAGAAAAAGCAGAGGTGCATTCTGAAACCACAACACTTATATAGGCCATATTCTCAAAGAATGAGAAGTACCTGGTAAAGAAGATAGGTAGATTCCACCAACTCTGGCCTCAGTGGATAGAAGAGGACATCTGGTGCCTGTAACTGCCAGTTGTACCTCTCTGGAAGAGCTCCATATCGTTTCCATATGGCATAATAGAAGGCATGGAGACAAATAGCATCTTCCACATCTCCTATTAAAACCTAGAAATAATTAACAGCTATAAACATGTGCATGTAAGAAACACTATGCTAACACAATGCAGAGACAGTAATTCATTTTTCATCCCACATATTGCATTGGATGCCCAGATGTAACATACGCCTCAAGAGGGAAGAGGCCCGAATAAAAGCAGAATCATACTGTTAGTTCATTCACATCAGAAACACTGGCATGAGGAAGCTTATATCAACACATCACAGATCCCTAAATGGTAAGATTAGCATCAGAATTAATTCTTGAAAATTGGGGACTAGTTTAAGTCTAGTGAAGTGCAGGCCAAGCTTCTCAGCACTGCTTTGCTGATGCGGTTCAGTCTTAGGCAGAGTTACCCCACTATCTAGTCTTGGCCCTCTCTTTTGCAGACAATGCCATGACAAACTGGTTGCTGGGTTTGCAGCGGACTCCAGGATATGGTCAGACCAAAGGTGCCAACTCCATGGGTGCTCCAGCCCTGGAGCACCCATGGAAAAAAATTAGTGGGTGCTTAGCACCCACTGGCAGTCAGCTCCCTGCTACCCCGCCAGCGCCTCCTGCCACCGATGACCCCAACGTTCAACCCCTCCCCCTTCTGCCCGCCACAGATCAGCTGTTCTGCGGCATGCAGGAAGAGGGGGAGCAGTTGGGGCACGGGAGGGGCTGAACGGGGGTTGAGCACCCCCAGGGAAAGGAAGAAGCTGGCACCTGTGGTTCAGACTGTCACTTGTGGCCAGAACTAGCATTAAAACGAACATCTCTAATAAACCAACCCACTGTACTACCTAGTCTCCAAAAGACTGAAAAGGCTACCTGTAGTCCAGGAAAAAAGGCTTGCAGAGAATCAATCCAGGTGTTCATCAGCTGCCCACTGAACATATTTACGTTAACATAGAGAGGAGGGTCTCCTTCACCTTCATTACAGGCTTCCCGTCTGCAAAGCAACCATAACACCACAAACGTTTCGTTTTCAGGAGAGCACAAGGCACATTAATGCTAAATTCTTACAACATTGCCATAACTTACAACTATCACAGAAACCGTGAATTCTACATATGTGGGGATACTATATTTTCTTGAGCCTATGTTATTATAAATTATTAGGAAAACAGGGTTAATCCCAGATAATATTAATTATTTATATAAATTCTGAGCCTAATCCTACTCTCACCAACATCAATGGGAGCCTTACCACTGACACAACAAGGGTAAGATTGGGCCCTAAACAAGCATGTATAGTAGTGTTTCTCTCTCTCGCACGCACCCACACACCCTTCCCTCCCTCTGGGATGGTCTGTCTTTTTTTACTACTGTCCCAAGTAATAAATACTGGTTTAAATGTACAGTGATTTACCATTTCTCTTCTCCTTTCCCCCATCAACTGATCAATATAGGAGTACTATTGGTGCAAATTTCAAACAACAGTGGCCAGATAATTCCATCAAGGAAAAACTGTTTGAGAGCACAGCTTCTCCAAAGAGAGCAGCTGATACTATACAACTTATCACCCAGCACTGGAGCGTTTGTAAGTTTAAGAAAATGATAGCTGTGGGAAACATACCCTCTTCTTAAGTAGTTCTGAATACTTCGATATGCATCATTGAACATCTCTAGGTCTTCCTTTTTTCCAAAAAGGATGTAAGACTTCAATAGATACTCATAGAATGAATCCAAACCCGCTCCTAAGCCACTTTGCTTTCCAACCCAATGGCCAGTTTGAATATTCACGACATTTCCTTCAGGGATAGACAGACAGAAAGACAAAGATTTATGTCTAAAACATTTCCTGGTGCATATTTTAGTTGAAGCACAGGTGACAACTCATTTTTAAAGTTCCAATTCTTGATCTGCACATATTCAAGTTACAAAATAACTATAAGGAAAAAGTATTGTCAAAAAGTTAATGCTTGTTTGCTCAAGGAACTAATTAAGCTTAGTACTCTCATGCAGTTATTCAAAGACTAAAGGTCCTATCCTGCAGCCTTTACTCACATGCTATTTTAATTTATGTTAATGAGGCCTACATATGTAGGAACTTCAAGTTTGTGCCATACTCAGAAATTGATTTCACAATTGTGTTTTTTTGGAAAAATCCAACCATCAGGGGTTTGTGTCCTGGATCTCTATGATGCTTTCCCTGTACATCCACAGAACATCACAGACAGATAATAAGCGTACATATGTAGAGAGCCCACAATATCAAAGTCAGATAGAAGATAAGTGGTGCCCTTTATATACTGGAGAATGTGTGAAGCACTACTGTGCAGGAAGTCAGGAATCTAAAAATAGAAGGATGGGAGACAAGACAGTTAATACATCCTGTTCTGACTGAAGTGACTAAGACATCTGGAAAGCACATGGGAGCATTGACTACCTAATAGTCCAGTGTCGTTGCTCCTAAGACTCCACAGTGCTTTAACAGCTCGCCGTGCCACCCATTCAAACGTGGAATCTCCAAGCAGCCGGCTAAGAATGCCAAACTCCACCAACAAAGAGCCAGCTCCTGCAGTACAGGTCTCATTATTGCTGTCAGGAGGGACTCCCGTCTTTAGATTCACCTGTGAAACAGATACAGGAGCTTCAATTGCATGACATGTTGAGCAACAAGTGCTACAATGTTCTAAGTTCCACTCTTAGCTGTATTATAGATGCCAGGCTTTTTCATGGAGTGCGCATTAGTTACATATAGTGAGAAGAGATTAACTTCCCACCAATTGGAGCCAGAACTGAATGTATTGCAATCCGAGTTCAAACTTCAGTCCCTGAAATTAGATGTCTAAGTAGGATTCATATGCCTAAGTAAATAGCCCCTGATTTTCAGAAGGGCTAAGCACACAATTACTAAACTGCAAGTGCTCAGCACCCATGAAATTCAGGTGCTTAATTTTCTGCATTTAGGTTTGTAAACTGTGAATTACATCTTTACTCTTCTGTGCACCTCAACTTGTTCCCTCGTTCCTGGGAATGAAAGGGCACCGGCAATCTCTTTATACTACACACATTGTAATGAATACGTCCACACTACATACAGTAGATGCAAACATAACAGCTCAAAAAGTAATTACAATAATCCTTTAAAATTCATTTGGTTGTTGTGAAGAAGAGAAATACATCCCAATACAGAAGATTGAGGTAGGACACCACATTTCATCTGCAGAATAGGTGCTCCATTCTGAAACTGCAACATCGTAGCTAGAAACAATTACCTAAATGATGAGCTAATCTTCTGCTACGAGATGCTATGCATCTTTCACAGGAAAATTATCTTTCTGCTGTATCCACATTTAAGTCCATTACTACTTTACGGCAGAGATAATGTTCTCATTCTCAACAGTGTTTAGTGGGAATCTCATAATTCTGCACATTTAAAGAAATATTCTGCTTTCACAGTCGAATAAGGAATCTCAATGGCAAAGATAACTTAGACCTGCAGCAGCTGCAAGAGGCCCTCACCAATGGCGTACAGTTTTCTCTGCACAAGAGAGCCAAGAAATAAATGGCCATCAAGATAGGATTGCCATCTCTGCCCTGTAAGAATTATTTCCCATTAGTTAAAGGGCACTATGGGGTAAGCCAGGACTCCTGCTACCCACCATACAGCATTCATTCTGCAAAGCAGTCAGTGCAGCACTGTTCACAAGTACTAAATTCCAGGCCTTGAAAAATTTACTTGATACCTGTGAGCCCAAGGATTAAGCTTAATAGCCAGAATGAAAGAACTGACCTGCCATACTGCGTGCACACACACTCTAAGTGTAAAGAAAGAACTGTTCTGTTCATGCATCATTAAATTAATCTTACTAAATAAGAAGTTAACTGGCAATAAGTTATTTAAACCCCCCCACAAACCTCTTGTTCGTGTCCTACTCATTAACCTTTCTTGGCTTCAGTCCATCTTTTCTTCATGTCTATCACAAGATAAATTTACCTGTGCCGTCTTCAGTGCCTACCCCCAATCCCTCATTTCCTGGCTGCCATGATGGTGGTGGAGACACTCAAGGGGTATCTCCTGTACTCTTCTCCTCTCCCAGCCTTCACTTGAGTGCTTCCTCTGGGGCAGCTCCTGAGCAGCACTATATGGATGCATTGGACTTTTCCCCAAGGGCAACCCATCAGAGTGAAATGGTCCCAAATCCTTGTCAATTTCATTACTGCCCACAATGTTCTGAACAGCAAAAACTAACAAGACACTTGTTAGACAGGCTCTAACACAGTGAAATTGAAAACTGGCAATAGATCTGGTTGGAAAAAGTGTAATGAGAATTCTTCCCTTGCTCCAGGATTTTAAGAATGTCAATATTCAGAAAGTTTTGAACCACTATATAGTTGGCCAAAACATGGGAGGAATTTTTCACACACACAAAAATCAACGTTTTTCCTGTTCCTTCCTTAGCCTCCACCCCAGTTTCAAACAGATGAACCTGCCAAAGATGTCAATTTGTGGACTCAGGAAAAAGAGACTGCATCAATTTACTATTCAACATTGAAATGTTTCCTTTGCAACACTAAAACTAGAAACATTTTAAGCAAAATCTTGGATTCTGCAGATGTTGATGGCTTTCAACTTGCCACAGGTGAGTAGATTTTTCTAACTCAGCTAAATTCATTTAAGTTATATATAAAAAGTAAATGTCAGTGGTAAGCCAACTGCCATGCATTACCACTCATTTTAGAGTGCTGATATACTACATAATAATTTAAACTAATTTAGTGTCCATGCTTCTATTCTGGATGTGCATTATTTTGGTATTAATTCACTGATGCTACTGAAGTAACTCTACAGACATGCTTCCCTATATGGTAACAGTTAACAATTTTAGTTGGGACCTTCTAAATTAAGATATTTAATGTATACAGTACTTTAAAGTCAACACATAGCACCTTGAGTAATGAGGAAGAGTTAGAAATAAGTCTGTACAGTTTGGCTAGAGTAAAGGAGAATATAACTACCTACTCTACATTCTCTGAACAAAAAAAGTTTAGGCATATCAGAGAAGATAAGTTTTTAAACTTTAGCCTGGCATCTACAGAGTGGAAAAGTGGGCCCAAAACAAATCTGCATAGTACTAGAAAATATAGTAAGTCACATTTGATGCCAACAGTTGTACCTTTTAGACAAAAGAAAGATTTCACTACTGTAAAAGTAGAAGTTGCATTTCCTTACAAAGAAAAGCATAAAGAAGTTACACCCGTATATCAATATAGATTGTATCACACCTACCCGAGGATAGGGAATTCCAGTTTTGGTGTTCTCAAAGGCAGGTAGCAGCCTCACTGCCAGGTCACGAGCCATATGTAGGAGTTCATCATCATAATCTTTAATGGTCATGTCACCAAAGGGTTGTTTGGCATCTGTAATTATTATGTGGGCAGAAAGCAGACTTCCCAAAACCCTGTTGGAAGAGAGATTGCAGAACCTTAAAAAAAAAAATCCACAGAATTTGCAATATGAACTCTAACATCCTGCCTCTTTCAGTGTGGCCAATACCTAATGCTACAAAAGAACACTGAGCAAACTTGGTAAATCTCCATCCGTCTGAAGGTTAGGTCCTATCATAAACTGAAATTCAATAAGACAGCTAAGACTGGATGCAGTTATCTCAACATCTCCATTCACAATACATGAATTTTCTCTTTAGTTTTACTATACGAACAGATTTAGTTAAACTGTGAGAACATTTATAAGAATCTTGGCACACAGTGCCTTTTAATAAGCTTCAAAAATGAGCCATCAGTCAGAGAAGTGAAGGACTATTACATATGTTGAAAAAGAGGAGTGATTCAGAGAGGACGTAACCCACTGCAAAGCTATAATGAGTTGGGGGAAGAAGATGGCATCCTCTCTCTCACACATACACACAACCCACCCCTACCCCCCACATTCCTGCACCATTAAAGTCAAAGTATACAATGCAGAAGGCAAAAGGAATAACTTCAGTCCTGGGCTGCAGAGACTCATTTGGGATTCACAGACCAAGCACAATGAATGGAGAGCTTGCACCCTTGGAAAGAGCCCTATAACTCCCTCCCTCAGGATTTGATTAGGTAGGGACTTTTGCTCTTGTTAGTACAGCTCCACCTTGATACAGTGTCAACATCTGCAAGATCAAACGAAACAGGGCTATGAACCACATCAAACGTTTTTTAAAAGACTTTTTAAAAGCAGGTTAGACAGCAGAATGTGTCTTCCCACAATGTTAATTAACTTGAGATAAGACACAATAAAATGAGATTGTAACAGAACTATAAATGAGGACAAAAATATCCAAATTTAACCCATATGAGACCTTTCCTGAAATACCAGTTATACACTAAATCAGAATAAAAATGAATTTTGGTAAGCTAGTAGTCAATATCAATCCGTTGGTCCCAACTAGGCTGAATCAGGTGATATTTAGGACACCCTGCACAGCACATAGTTTTCAAATGTCTGGGAGAAGAAAAGAAAGGAGAGAGAGGAGAGGAATTCTAGGGTTGGGAAATTATTTTTTTTTCTTCATTTGCATGGTTTACAGATTATAGATTACAGTGAATGGCACTGCTGAACTTCAGTTATACTGGAGTGTTACTTTGATGTGGGGATTTCAGTTATGCCAAGCCTGTCTACAATATATTGACAGGAGCCCCCTTTTAGGGAGCACAACAACATATTTTATATCAATACCCTGAAAAAACTCTCCAAAAAAAGTGTTCAGCTGTCCAAATACTGTCTTGCAGTTTGAAATGACTGAGCAAGCAGCATTAAGAGTTATTCAATAAGAAGAAAATTTAAAAACAAGACTACCTTAAAAATGATCTCCACAGCACACTTGCCTTTTGTTTTAACCCTGACACTTAACAAAAAGAAACAATAGTGGCACTTGAAAGATAGTTCACGGAGTACACCTTCTAGTCACTGAGACTAACAATACCTAGTGAACAATTAGGAAGCAATTAAGTTTTTTGGACCAGTAAGTTTCTTTTTGAGCAAAGAAACCTCTCTGAATCATTCCCACACACATGTAAAACCTCAGTTATTTAGTCAGATATTTATGACCACATACCTGATTGTTGCCTCAAAGACTTGGACTGTAGAATCTTTGTCAAATGAGACTGTGTCAATCACTAACTTCACCGCTTTCTGGAACTCTGAAGAATTTCCCATTACCTTTAACATGAAAGAAAAATATTAAAGAACATAGAGAGGTCGATCAGGTTATTGCACAGAGGAAAAAAGAATTAATGCAGTTTTTATTTTAAGCCACAAATATGTCATCTGGGTAGAAAATGGTGGCTTTGATATTCGTAGTCAGTGTTTCTATTTATAAACACTAACCTGTCCCCTTTCCCCTGTACAGCACTTTTTTGAAGCTTATTCCATTACACAAGCCAAGAATACTTCACTAAGTAGTTGTAGTGGGAGTACAAAAGTGTATCTAGAACTGCTACAATACATTTTGCCCTTTTTAAATAATACACTTACTTCCTCCCTCCCCCCACCTCAGTCAAAACAGCATTCTGAGTCAACTCACACAGCACAAGATAATAAAAACATCTAAAAATCGACAAGTCAGCCCTTTCTTGCCTTTTATATTTACTACGCTGTTTTGTTCATTTACGCTAGTATGTGTTGATACTGATATGCCTTCAGTTTAGTTTTTAAAGATCTGTTTGCATTTCTTACAATTTGCATAATACAAGGGGGAAACACAAAGCAATGCTTAGCTAACTTTACCCAATGCTAGCAAGGTCCGTGCTAACTACACCTGCAAGTAGATGTAGTTATATTGCTTGTTTCAACAACATTAGTGACAGGAAGTTAGAGGAATTTTTTTCTATGTAGAGGGAAACATAAAAAACAGTCACATTTCCTGTAGAAGCTCAAGAATCGACAAAATATACAAAATAAAGTTATTTCCGCCACAACCATGTATACTGACACCAGGAGTTTTAAAATCAAATTCTCACACTGGTTTTACACTGGTGGAACTCCATTAACATCATGGAAGTTACTCCAGCTGTATTCCAGGGTGAGAGGTGAATTCAGCCCTTCCATGAAGCCTCAAGTCCAGCTCAGAGCTTGTTTTCTATGAAGATAAACAGAACTTGTTTTCCTCCCTCCCCCACTTAATTTTCAGCTTCCCACATGTAGCTATAAAACCTGCCCCTTTAAAAAAAGGAATGAGTGTCATAGGTTCTGTTAGGGCAGTACCCAATTCATTATTTGGGGTGTTCTTGACCAAGTCAAAAGGTGCTGACAACCAAAGGCTTGTTTGATTAAGGACACAGAAAATCTGTCTTACGTGTACACCTCTACCCCGATATAACGCTGTCCTTGGGAGCCAAAAAAATCTTACTGCGTTATAGGTGAAACCGCGTTATATCGAACTTGCTTTGATCCGCCCGAGTGCACAGCCCCGCCCCCCCGGAGCACTGCCGTACCACGTTATATCCGAATTTGTGTTATATCGGGTCGCGTTATATAGGGGTAGAGGTGTATTGTAGACTGCAGCAACTGCATTTTTAATATAGTAATGCTGCCACCAGAGGCTACTGCAAAACACTAGCAGGATGAGGAAAGGGACATCAGTATACTCCACTTTATTAACACAGCTGCATTAGTGTTGTGACAGTGACATGGGATCTATTTTAGCAGCTGTGCCACCTTGTGTTGTGATTGTGAGGCCCTTGGAATAGATGTTTTAGAAACAGATTAATAAGGTTTGTGTTTAGTAATCGTTCTGATTTATACAGTATTTGTTATGGTATCTATTTTTGTTAATGGTGAACTAAATTATGTAATAAGAGAAATGGGGCACAATGAGTGAGTTACAGTGGGGCTAGCCAGTATTCAGAATGAGAGCTGCCATTGCAATAGGAGGCTGGCTTGTAGCTGTGCATTGAGGAAGTCTCTGTCTGCAAGAACCTCCTAAAGGAAAAGGTTTGAGTCTCAGAAGAAAGCCGAGTCTTGTGAATAAGGGTGTAACATGGTATTTCAAGTTAAGCAGGTTTAGTTCTTGGTTGAAGACCTCAACAGGAAAACAGCCTACGGGTGCTATGCAAGAAGCAGTGGATATTCAGTAGGTGGCACTCTTCTACCAGTATTGAGCCAATGCTCTAGTGTGGCCCTGAACAGCAGTATACTGCTGGACATGAGAGGAAACTAAAAACACAAGTGGACCTGTGGCCATTAAATATACCGTAACACTTTATTTTTAAAACCAAAGATCAGAAATATCAACATTCATTTTTTTGAAAGCCGGCTTCAAGCTTGGGGTACGTGCATTTTAAGGTCCCCTCTACCATTTCAGTTAAAAACATTTTTCCCCTCATTTCCTGCTTTAAGTTCTGTAAACCACTGCTGTGTTCCATCAGACAGCTGCAGCTTTTCACCACAGAGATCCGTATCCATTTTACGTGATGAGGAAGTGCTTTAGTTTGCAAAAATACATTGCGATCTTTCAGGAAAGACAGCATATAGAAGAAAAATATACAACTGCATAATTCATTTACAGAAGACACTGTCCATCCAATAGCTGTGGACAAATGGTAATTATCTGACTGAAGCATCCAGTTTAAAACAAAAAAAACCTGATCTTACAATGCAAAAAATGAGACTATGGAAAGGCTGTTTAAAATTGTATCATATAGGCAAAGTACTCAGGACTTCGTAAAGTTTGAAAACACTTCACAGAAGTAAATATAAAAGTTTGGTTAAGAGAAAAAGCCTACCATGTAAAAGTGTAGCCTGTTGTCCAAGAAGGTACACAGAACACAATCACATATTATATTTAAGCAAAGGAGGGGGCGGGGTACGCGCAAGTGGTCAACATGAAACCATGTTTGTTACACTGAAGCAGATATAGAATGAGGCCATGTCTACATTGTGGGTCATACTGCGGCACAGCAACAGCACTGTAGCACCATAGCATAGATGCTTTCTACAGCAATGGAAGGGGTTTTCCTGTTTCCAAGAGGTCACCTAGGTCGACAGAAGAATTCTGGATTTTTCACACCCCTGCACAGCATAGCTATGTTGACCTAACTTTTAAGGGTAGAGTAGGCCTGATATACGAGTCAATGAAAGAGGAGACTTACAAAAAGTGATCCAAACTTATTACAGCCACAAGAGCCAGGAGCTTGGGATAGTGAAGGAACCAAGCCAGGAAGAGAACCATGTATTCCAAGAGCGTCTTGAGTCTCCCACTGCCCTCAAGCCTCCTCCCCAGTTAAGACACTGCCATCAGGTTTTAATTAGCGAAGAGACTCATCACTGACAATACTACCCAGATGCATTAAAACGGATTTAACTCAATTTGCAAAACTCAGTTTGTTCTTTTCAATTTCCTATGCTACCCTTTTCTCTCCTGGTGATTTCTGTCTACTTAGATTGATTCAAAGAACTGCAATTTCAAAAATTCTAGAGCTTTGTCCATTTAACATATGTACAGTGTCTGCACAGCTTGAGAATGCTTTATAGCAGTGGTCTCCAAACTTACCGTTTTTGCCAAACCAAAAAAAAACAAAAAAAACCGCTCGGACTCCCGCCCGAACTGCCGAAGCAAAAAAAAAACCACCACCAAAGAAAACCAACCAAACAAAAAAAAAACGCTCCTCCTGCCGCGCACCCCCAGGATCCTCCTGCGCACCCCTTGGGGTGCATGCACCCCACTTTGGAGACCACTGCTTTATAGAACTATTGCTATGAAAGATTACCTCTAACACAATCAACAACTGAGGCCTGGACAAGATCTTAAAGATTCTCTGTTTTATCTCCTTTAGCCTTTTCCATAATGAGTGGCTAGTCTCTCCCCACTGCCACTTGCCTTCCTCCCCTCCTCCAAAAAAGCAACTCTAGTCACCATCCATGTCCTCTTGGAAAATACTTAAGCCACTGCAACTTGTGGATTCTTACCTCCGGCTAAGAATTTGAAGATATGTACCGTACTTTTGTATTTTGACAACTCACCGCTAGGGTATCCAGTGCATCAATCAGAGTTAGAGAGTAGTTTCCCAAGACATCATTGATATTCAGATTTGAACTGAAACAAATACAATTAAATGTTACATGATAGAACTATCTATTTACAATCACCATACTAAAAGATAAATCTTAAAAAAAATTAACCAGGCAACACCCTCTGTTATAAAGTCTGAGAATAAGCTACCAATCTAAGTACTATCATATGTATTTAATTATTTCCAGGCATATAAGACATTACACTCTGGGGGAGTGTAAGGGTCTGATGCTGCTAAGGAGTTTGCTTTGGATTCCCATGGGGGTAAAATTGAGCCCTATGACCCTGTCTTGACTGGCAAAAAAGTACTTTTCAACAGGTTACAAAGGCCTCTTACTCCTCTTCAGGACTCAAGCCAATACATTTGAAGGTGCTTCTGATGCATTATTGTAGCCTAGGCTCTCTCCAGGCTACAATACAGTGAATTTACTCAACCCCTTCCCCCCCCCCCCCCCCCCCCCCCCCTTTTTTTTTTTTTGCCAAGGGCCCAGAGAAAGGCATGGTGGAGTTCAAACTGTTTTTCAAGTCTAGCATGTCACTTCCATCTTCTCTATTGACTTCAAGTGTAGATGTCTTTTTTTTTAAAAAAAAAACCAGTGTATTCATTGTACAGCCTTTTCACATTGAATTGTTTGTTCTATCCAAATAAATATGGTCGACTGGATTAGTTTGTTGCAGTCATCCATTTCACTTAACTGTTACACCTATAAAAAGTAGCTTGCTTGTGACAGCCAGGTAGAGGGGCAGGTGAGAATAGTTCATATTTATTTTAATAAAGACCAAACTGACTTTTTTTAAACACACACTTCATCAATTGTTTTCTTATAAAAGAAAAGATACTTTCTGCATAGACTGTATGTAAGACATTGTGAGCAGAACCATAAACTATATACAGGTCAGATGGGCACATTTGTTACATCTTTAACAAATCTGGAATTGTTATTTTAAATAAAAAAGTGGGGGTGGGGAGGTATTGCATTGGAGACCAAGTGTTCAGCTTATGTGATTAAGAAGAGTTACATACAGGCCTGTTATAGTAGTAAAACCTCTGCCATGTAAACAGGTAACACACACAGTTGAAATGAAGTTGTTTGGGTAAATGTATATCTGTCGCAACTACAAATGTGTCTTTATTCATTATAAAGAATGACAAGTCTCTAAAGTTGTTTCTTTAAAAATTTACTAGCTTTCTTTTTAAAAGACTACAATTCTTAAGAGTCCAGACTTCAATGGGCTTTCGATCAGGCAGCTAATCTACAGAGTGTAGCATTATTCAAGGGTTTTAAATCAACATTAGGAACTGAGACTTTACAGAGCACATTACACACATTTGCTATTTGTTGTGCATACAAGAGAGCATACAGGCATGCCAACATCTAGGAGCTGAGAACTACAAAAGTACCAGAAAGGAACGTGCACAAAGCTGGTTAACCAGGTGAACAGAGGCTTTCCTTCATCCAGAGAGGATCTCTGACGTAGTAATAGCAACAGTAACAAGACAGCCATGGATGTTTTACTATCAGCACAAAGTTTCTGAAATGTGAATGTGATTCTCGCCCCGGGCAGTCCTAAATATTCTATGTACATTTTATAGGACAGCTGCTTTAGCTCTATTCTGCCATCAGTGAATAGCTATTTCTAAAGAAAAATATGTCTGATTGAAAACAGCTCTCTCTAGAATGAGAGAATGTTAACTTATCATCATTTCTCAAAGCTAGAACTCAGTGGCAATTCTAAGCAATGGCCTAGGTTTATGTTTTTAAGGTATTTGCTGAAGTGGCTCTCTGGGATAATCCACTGATGGCCTGTGCCTCTGCCATCCTTCAAGACAAAAGCTAAGAGCTTGTATATAGTTTTGTATAAGGCTGATTTGGTTATTGTATGTAGAGAGGGGATGTTGAATATTTTGCTCTGCAATTTACACGACAGGTTGACCTTTTTTATGATTTTTTTTTAAGTTGGCCAAATGTCTCTGGGCAGTGTGCCAGTAAGTTAAAAATATCCAAATACACCTCTACCCCAGTATAACGCTGTCCTCGGGAGTCAAAAAATCTTACTGCGTTATAGGTGAAACCGCGTTATATTGAACTTGCTTTGATCCGCTGGAGTGCGCAGCCCCGCCCCTCTGGAGCACTGCTTTACCGCGTTATAGCCGAATTAGTGTTATATCGGGTCGCGTTATATCGGGGTAGAGGTGTATATATATATTAGCAAGTACAGATTTACTGCACCAAAAAACCCCTACTTTCAGCTTCAAAATGTACAAAGATTAACAGTCACTAAATAACGTACATGGATCTAGACTGTTCTCAGTGATAGAAGATGACAGAACAAGGAGTAATGGTCTCAAGTTGCAGAGGGGGAGGGTTAGGTTGGACATTAGGAAAAACTTTTTCACTAGTAGGGTGGTGAAGGAATGGGTTACCTAGGGAGGTAGTGGAATCTCCTTCCTTAGAGGTTTTTAAGGTCAGGCTTGACAAAGCCCTGGCTGGGCTGCTTTAGTTGGGTTTGGTCCTGCTTTGAGCAGGGGGTTGGACTAGATGACCTCCTGAGGTCCCTTCCAACCCTGAGATTCTATGATTCTATGTACCCAAGTGCTTCCTGTGCCTTTACCTTCATGTTTGTTTAAACACTCAATGCTACTAAAATGCAGTATAAAAAAGGAGACTACAGACCTCTGTAGAGGAGGAGAGGATTTTTTTTTTTTTAAATCCTTCCTGGTAGTACACTTGCCTCACTTCAGATCCAATAGATAAAATTGTGCACTCATTCTGAATTCAACCTCACTGAAGTCAGTGGGGTTCAAAACNCAAAACCAAAAAAAAACCCCCCCTTCCCCCCCCCCCCCCAAATCCAAACAAAAACGGAATTTGACAATTTACAGCATGAAAGCGACACATTTAATTTAAAAATAAGTTTCACTTTTTTTAAGGCTGCTGCTATGGGAACCGAAACAATAACATCTATAAGTGATAGTTTGACAATCTATAATGTTGACTCAACAACATTAAGCATTTGAAGTATTACCAGTTAGTGCTACTAAAGTGCTTCCATTCTGCTTGCAAAAACTAATAATTTCCTTACAAGCACACATCTGAGAGTAGAAACAATGCTCAAAGCCAAGCCAGTTCTCTACATATATCACAAGATACCTGGGCCATGATATAATTCTATTTGCATTCATTGAGGATTCTTTATCCAGACCACATATACAAGTTCATTCAGCTACATTAAAAGAAGGAAATTATTGTCCAAGTCACTAGCCTTAAAAACAGGCTAACCAAACCTCACTATTACATAAGAAGGACCACACTGGGTCGGACCAAAAGGTCCATCTTGCCCACTATCCTGTCTTCCAATAATGACCAATGCTAAGTGCCCCAGTGGGAATGAACAGAACATTCATCATCAAGTGATACGCTCCCTTCCATACACACAAAAGTAATGTAAACCAGAAGTAAAGAACTAGGTAATTTCTGACCCAAGAAGTATTTTTCTATCTTACAGAATTATTGCTCTTTAACATTCTAACATGGTACTAGGTGGAGAAGGGAAATACAAAGCTGAAAAGATGCCATTTATCATAACTTGACTGGACACAAGATTTTTAAAAGTTACAGTTTGCTCTTTGGCAGTTATACCAATTTGCTTGCTGTGTTTTCTTAGAGGAAGCTAAACATATGTGACTTGAGGCGTAATCCTAGAATTTAAAAGCATTATGAGGAGATTTAGCTGTCCTATGCCCATGAAAGTCAATGCAAGTCACACACAATTCCCTATAAAAGTTTAGGAGCTAGGTACTTCACATCTCTGCACTACCAACTTAAATTTCTACAATCAATTATCTGATTACAACTATGCTTAAAAACAGATGGGATAGAATTAATGCTCACCTCCTGAACAACCTGCGGATAGGTGTAAAGAGGAGGGTGGCCTTGGACTTCGACTGGTTTAACACTAAACACTTCCTGGAGTTATTGGGGCTTCTAGTTAAACTACATAGGCTGGCAGGCTGCTACTGTACACGTCTTCATCTACAGATATACACTAGGAGAGACAGAGATACCACAACAGGAACATACATATTAGCGCAACAATAAGAATATGAAGAAATTCACAGAGAAATAGAGGATGCTCTTCACCAGTTACTGATAGGTGCAACTAGAGCGAGGAGCCAGAGTAGAGAAGTTAGCTTGTTGCGCTACTCTGCACTCTGGAGCTGCTGCCATGCTGCATCCCAGAGGTGGCTGCATGTCCAGGAGGGATGAAGTGATTCTTGGGAACAGTTTGTAAAGTGACTTCAATTCTTCAATGCAAAAGGCACCATGTAAAGGTGACAGTATCCCTGGGCTCTGCATGGTTGGGGCAGAGGCTGTGCATGACCCAGCTGGGCCCTAGGCAGCCACACCCACCAAGGGTCAGGGAAATGAACCAGGAATCCATGGGCAGATCTCTCTGGGCAGATCTCTCCAAGCAGCTCCCTCCTCCTCCTCCTCTAGACAGGCTTCTCTACTCCCCAAAAGCCCCACCTGCCAGCCCCCCTTTCCCTCTCCTAAGCCACCATCTTGACAGCCCCCGGCTCCTCACCAAGCCCCCATCCTGCCAGCAACCCACACCAAACCCCCTCCCACCCAAACCTCCTCCCTGCTCCCCAACCACATCTTCTCTCCCCCCCCAACCCCATCTTAACAGTCCCCCGCCTCTCCACCAAACCTCCACCAGCCAGCCCCCTCCCACCCTAGTCACCCTTTCCTCCCCTACCCCCATTTTAAAGCCCCCCCACCTCCTCACCAAACCCCCATCCTGCCAGCCCCCTCCCACCCTAGTCCCCCTCTTCCCTCCCCTCCCCCCATTTTAAAGCCCCCCCACCTCCCCCCCAAACCCCCCTCCTGCCAGCCCCCTCCCACCCTAGTCCCCCTCTTCCCTCCCCTACCCCCCTTTTAAAGCCCCCCCCCCCCCCCCCCAACCCCCCACCCTCCCACCCCCCCCCCCCCCCCCCCCCCCTAACCTGCCCCCGCCACTCCACCAAACCCCCACCAGCCAGCCCCCTCCCACCCTAGTCACCCTTTCCTCCCCTACCCCCATTTTAAAGCCCACCCACCTCCTCACCAAACCCCCATCCTGCCAGCCCCCTCGCCCCCCCCCCCCCGCCCCCCCCCCCCCCGCCCCCCCCCCCCCCGCCCCCCCCCCCCCGCGCCGCGCTGCCCCCCCCCGCCCCCGTCTTGAAGCGCCCCCCCCTCCTCACCAGACCCCCAGCCTGCCAGCCCCCTCCCACCCTAGTCCCCCTCTTCCCTCCCCTACCCCCCTTTTAAAGCCCACCCCCCCCCTCCCCCAAACCCCCACCCCCCCCCCCCCCCCCCCCCCCTAACCTGCCCCCGCCACTCCACCAAACCCCCACCAGCCAGCCCCCTCCCACCCTAGTCCCCCTCTTCCCTCCCCTCCCCCCATTTTAAAGCCCCCCCACCTCCTCACCAAACCCCCCCCCTGCCAGCCCCCTCCCACCCTAGTCCCCCTCTTCCCTCCCCTCCCCCCATTTTAAAGCCCCCCCACCTCCTCACCAAACCCCCATCCTGCCAGCCCCCTCTCCGCGCCCCCCCAGCCCCGCCACTCACGGGTCGGCGCGGTCGGGGCCCCGGCCGCGGCAGTGCACGGGGTTCAGCTCGTCCTGCGGGAACGCGTGCCGCATGTAGTTGTCGTAGCCGAAGGCGAACATGCCGCGGGCCGCGTCGCGGAGCTGGGCCCGCAGCTGCGGGGGGAAGGCGCCGCTGTAGCGCTTCTCGTACTCATCGCCCCCGGCCGGGCCGCAGCCGCCGCCCCCGCCCCGGAGCAGGCAGCCCCAGTGGGCGCGCCCGCAGCGCCCGGCGGCCCGCGGCCAGGGCGGGTCGGGGGCCCCACGCGGCGGGAGGGCGAAGGGGAAGCGCTGGTGGAAGCCCAGGCCGGGCCCCAGCGCGGACACCAGCCACAGCAGCCCGTGGAGCCCCAGCCTCAGCAGCAGCAGGCCCAGCACCAGCGACCGCCATTGCATGGTCGCGCGCTGCCCACGCTCATCATTTAAAGGGACCCCGCCGCCGCCAGCCAGCCAAAGGCGAACCCCGACTCTCCCCTGCAGCACAACCACCAGCCGGCCGGCCCTTTAAGGGAAGGGACATATTGTGGCACAAGAGTAAATAAGGCAGCCCCGTGCCGGGCCCTGGTTGGTCAGCTTCGCCCTCTACGTCCCCGGCCTGGGGCAGCCCTCTTCGCTCATAGGCTGCCGCGGGATGTCAATCAAAGGGAGAGACATTGCCCCACTCTGAGAATGCGGCCGCACGCACGTAAAGCGCCGCGGGGCGGGGCGGGGCCTAGGCCGGCCAGCTGTCGTGGCAAGCTGGGGCCGCGGGGGGTACGCAGGGAGCTGCCCGCCAATGGCGGAGCCGGGCTCCCCCCGGGCGTGCTGGCCCTGCGCGGTGGAGAACTGCAGTCACTTTACAAACTGCTCCCAAGCATCACTTCATCCCGCCTGGACATGCAGCCACCTCTGGGGTGCAGCCCGGCAGCAGCTCCAGCGTGCAGCGCAACAAGCTAACTTCTCTACTCTGGCTCCTCGCTCGAGTTGGGGGCCGGGCTGCTGGCATGGTCAGCTCCCTCCCTGGCTCGCCCAGCTCCGGGCTGCTGCCCACGGCGGGGGTAGATCTGGGGAGTTCGATTCTTGGCTTCTCTCCAGTAATCAGCAGCGTCCAGTCCGGTTGTGAAGGGCCAAAACATATTGTGCATCATGGCAAGTAGCTGGGAGTGCTGGGGTCCCTGGCTGGCTTGTGGTGGGCTCGTTACTACATTGCTGGGCCTCTTGCCAAGGTTGGTTTCAAGGATGGAAGCTGTATCTGGGTAAAAACCGCATTGATGCAGGTGCAGTTAAGCCACAATGCTGCAAGTTGCTATCATGCGACCGACTCCTGCTAGGTTCCTTAACTCCCAGAAAGGAGCACTTCACAGTTTTTTAAGGAAGCCGCTAACCTCCCCCCCATCAAGTGGCTAAAGCAGGATGGATGATGCTCCCAGTGTGGAGGGTGGGATACTGACCCTGGGGGCTGGGAAGCCTTGTGGGGTAGGAGTTGCAGAGCAAGCCTGCCCCCCCACTCACCCTGCAGCCACAGCTCCTGCACAGGTGGCAGCCTCAACTCCGTCTTCTGGACATTGCCACCTGACCCCAGTGCATGGGATTGAAGTCCCACTCATTCATATTTGGCCTGATCACCCACATTTGAGTGATCAGAGCTGCAACCCCAGGTAACGGGCCAGGTCACTATGCCTTCAATTAAGGAGCTGAGCTCGGCCAGCCCCATAGGACAGGACATTCTTCAATGTGGACAGGATTTTGTAGGTCAAAGTGGGACAGTCATGCAAAACCAAGGGCTTTTGGGAGGTCTGTAGGCTACATCAAAAATCAGGCCTACAGTCCAATAATATAGATCATATAAGTTAGAGATAAGAAAGATGTTAGTTTATCGAGTCCAACATTTCTCTACAAATGCAGGATGTATTCTTCCAGGGAGACAGCACTGTCAAATATTTAGACTATACGGCACTTGTCCTTAGACAAAAGGCTCCCTAGAGCAGCAAAACTAAAACATAAAATATAATACACACAGCCTGTTTTTAAATCCAGGTATGGAAAAATACTCCTGATTCTAATTCTGTAACTTGTATTTAAATCTGCTATCCATTTACTCATTTTTAAAATAACCATTGTTTATAGGAACAATAAAAACATGACCTCATCAAGAGTTAACTAACAAATGTTACTTCCTGAGGTGTGTTTGACATGGTTTTGGGGATGGAATATCTTGAAATTAGATAAAAACTAGTCATATAAAACATGGCAAATGTAGGGAGAAATCAGTGTTGATCCAAAAAGAAAGAGGGGGGGGGGAAAGAACAGAAACCAGCAAGGAAAACATTGCTCAGAAGACTCCAAAAAGATTAAAAATATAAACTATGAAAAAATAACTTGATTATCTTCAAAATACCATCAGGTATGGTTCTGTCTAAAATTAATAAAGTCAGGAATTTCAGATTTAAGCCTAAAATTCCATCCCTCACCAAGTTGGATGTGCCTAGGCTTCAAAACAATGGGTGCATTGGCATACAACTTATGTTGAAATGTACTACATAGGCACAAAAGAATAGGGTAAATTTCTGAATTTTCTGCCATTTGGGTGTCTAATTTCAGGGTTTACATTTAAATTGGAGCAGCAAACTCAGTTCCTTTAGTTAAAGCACAGATTACTACATAGCTTATTAATAGTGGCAGAATAGAACAGGAATTCCCTTTTTTTTTTTTTTATTAGAGATAGAGTGCTTGACAGTGATGCTTTCTGGGGCAACATTTGAACATCACTCTAGTTAGCTAGTGCTGAATGTGGTGGTCTATTTACTGAGTGAAACATCTCTCTTGGTGCACATCACATTTGCATTAAAAACGATACAAGGTTCCAGTTCATTTCTGGGTGAAATTAAAGGGGATGGGGATTTTGATCCACAGAACTCTATGGGTTTTTCAGTCCTGGATAGATTGACTGTTTCACTTCCTCCAGCTCTCCCACCCCTTCCCCCTGCCTTACCTCAGCTGCTGAGGTCAGTTGGAATGCTTCAGCTGACAGTTCACTGTCTCCTGACCATCTAGTCAGATCTACCCACATGGATCCTATTGCAGATTTATATAGTTTGAGGCTAGAAGCAGGGTGTTCCATGCTGGATTTCATTCTCTCTTTTGGTATAACAGAGAAGTATACTTACTTCCAGAGCAAACTATTTACACAGGCATCACTGAGGAGGTCCTGGGTTTTTTGGTTTTGTTTGCTTTAGTTAATATGGAATAGCTGCTGTATAGTCTCATTTTTAATTTTTATGTTAAGATCTCTAGGGGTTTGTGATAGGCACATCTAATAAATGAAGTAAGAAAATGAAATCCTGTTCAAGTGAAGTCAAATAATAAAAGGGTAATATATTCTATTTTATATTAAGTTGCTTATGTTGGTTATTTGTGGGGGAGGAAATTTAAACTGCAGTACTATTTTAAATAAGCTCATCTTTCACCCGCATTTATATATAAATGTTCAGTTTCCTTACAGCCTGGACTTCCTCATGGGTTGTTTTGATATCACTGCTACATATATAAAAGGATGCAATCTGACCTGTACAAAACCATTCATTAGAAAACCTCAAATCATATTAAACACACATGGTCTGAGGTTCTAGTGCAAACTCCAAATTCAAGCAAAGTCCTTTGAAAGAATTCATAAGGTCCTCAAACTTGGGCTAGTTTATTATTGTGTGACAATAATGTGCAATATTCCCAGTGGTGAATGGCTCCTGCCTGAAACTACATGAGAACTAATGCTGTTGACTGAGTTTCGCTTTGACTCTTCAAACCCCAAACTTTAGAGGGAGGGGCTCCAACCCACATAGAAAATAAAGAACAGATTCAGCTGAACTTTTGGGATCTGAAACCTCTCTGCTACAAAGACCCTACACTTCATCTACATTATCTCTATGGAAAACACTCCTAGTTTGAATCAAAGCGCTCTCTCTCTCTCTCTCTCTGCAAGACTGGTGACATCTCCCTGTTGATTAGTATGAATTATAGTCCTAATCCAGAACTGGTTCCACTGCCCCTGAAGGACTCCTAGATGTAGAGCTGGTGTGGGATTTGGCCCTTGCGGTGGAGTGTGGGATTATTTAAAAAAAATACAAACAACTTCAGTTTTGCTTAAGAAACTGTGCAGATTATTTGGAATTTCTAGCTTTTGGAAACAATAGCTTGGCTACATTTTAAAGATCAGGGTTCCATATTTAGGCTTTTGTAGGCTGAGAAGCATATGAAGGACATTGTGTACTGAGGGGAGGAAATTAGGGAGTGCTGGGACTCATGGTAGGATTTGCCATAGGTCTCTGCCTCGGGTAGTGACCACTATTTGATGCTGCATAATTGTACAGTGCTGTACGTTGGAGAAATATTTCTTTTCTGACCTTTGTAAGCCATCTGTTTAGTCTCTGCAGCATGAAATTTAATTACCTTTATTTTAGCATACATACTAACAAATATTGGGCCCAACCCAGCTACTGCAAAACTCCAATTGACTCCCCACACTTTCACTTAAAACCTCTACATTTGTTCAAGGGATATTCATTGATTTTTAAAGAATCACTGCACTGTTACCAAGAGGGAGATATCCTGGTTGAGTCCATCCCATCTGAATTTTATCAAAAGGTGTTAAAAGCATATTATGTTCAGAATGTGAGTGGGAGTAGTTTGCGTATTTCCGACTGTTTTTCCAAGAAAATAGCTGCTTAGGAACACTCTCAGTATAGTTCTTTTTTCATTTAGAAAGCAATTAATAAGGCCTCAAAGAATTTCTACCACTTTTTCAACCTCAGAAGCACAGATCTTTGCGAAATATGTGTTTTTATACTGTGAACTATCACAGACTGTAACACACAAACTTTTGACCCCATTTCCCGACAACTTCCAGCACAACTCCAGCCATGCTCTGAGTAATATCTCCAGCATGAAACTTGCAATTCTCTAATTAAAAATAAATTAGGTGAATTGATTCAGAAAAATAATGTAGTCTAATGGGACAGGGAGTCAGGAACTCAGTGTTCTAATTCCATTGTTGCTACTCAATTCACTGTACAGTGTTGGAGAAGTCCTTAGGGTAAAAAATGTCAAAACCAGCTAAGATGGAAGCAGCTCCTCTGGCCCTGAGGTCAGCGTGGAGGCACAGAATGTTTCCCTCCAAAATCAATGAAATTTAAATTCCCACACACATCCCTGATCAAACACTAACCAAGAAATTGCTCTGTTTTGACTGGGTTTACAGTCACTCTGATAGCTTTTAAAATTCAGCTCTCAAGTTACAGGGATGTTGCTACTATTGATTTCAGTGGGAATCACACCTATGAAACTGAGCTTGTAATAACCACTGCTTTGCTTCTGGGCCAATTTCCTTTTGTAAAGAACGCAACAAGACTTCAAAGTGATGAAATAAGAAGTGCTTATTCAGTGCAGCAAGCACCAAGGTACTTCTCAATGACTGGCACACATTGTTCACCATATTGTACAAGGTATTTAAATATGTTATGAAATGCAGTATATACAGAGATCTAGCTTACGGTTTCTGCAATTTTCAACAATGGGATTTCCACCTACCCAACTATAGGCCAATAGACCAAAAGAAAAAGATCGATAGAAAACTTGGAAATTAGTCATAGCCTCATTTGTCAATTTAAACCAAGGCTTAATAATTATATCAGTATCTAGAAGGAGCTAGTTTTTGTATGCACATACACAAGACTTTATATATGAAAATGTATATGTATATAACGTGCAGTACTAAGTATCTAAGTACTTAGGTACTTAGTGCAGAAGTGATAGTACTTAGATACAGCCTTTTACACCTAGGGAGATTGAGCCACAAGAATGCAGGAGAAGGTTAAGTGACTTGCATAAGGTCACACAGCAAGTCAGTTTTAGAGCTGGAAACAGAAGCCATCTCTCAACTTCCAGATCAGTGCATTATATACACTAGGCATAGCACCTGTTGCTTGCTACTGCAAGAGGCATCCATAAAAGTATAGGGAGGAACCCCAATATTTAGCTTACCTAGCACTTCCCATTATAGAAGATTCATGTGACCTTTTTTGCGAGGCATTAACACTTGCACTTGGAAATTCAACAGGGACAAAGCCCTTGGGCTGAGCTGCCTTTTCCTTGTCCCATGAAAATCCACACAGGTTTATCTGAATTTCTTCATTAAAAATCACCATTTTCCTTCTCACTTGAGGTGTTCTGGAACATTTTGGCCCCATACCGAAGTAACTGAATATGAACATTCTAAAAGGGTCAGCCCCATGCTGCTGGCAAAGCAGCAGCAGCATTGGGAACCCTGGGAACTGCTGGATCAGCTGTTAGTAGGGATACAAGAGAATGAAAGATATGATAGAGGAAGGGAGGCAAGTCAAGCTGGGCTCTCCTCCCCATCCAACTACACCCCTCAGACCAGACACGTGGTCCCAGTATCCCATTCCTCCTCTTTGAGACAGCACATGGGGCAGAACCCCTCTGCCTACCTTTTTCTGTTAAAATACCTAGAAAACTACATTAAAAAACCCCTACGTTAAGAGAAAGATAGTTAGGTTGCAAAGTTAACCCTTCATAAAAGATAGGAAATGCCTGATTTACATTTTCCTCTAACACCTAAATTCTGCCCCCTTGCACATACACGCCATCCAGTGAATGGACTGGGGCTAGGGAGCAGATTGAAATTTCAAATAGTGCATGAAAAGATCTATTCTAAGAGCAGCCACACTACTATGCACGAGTGTTTTGTCCCTTTAAAAAAAATAAGTATGCATATCCACCCTTGCTGAGTGAATGTGTGTGTTTGCCACTGTTTAAGTGACACATAAAAATCAAAAATGTATTACTAGGGCATATACTTATTACCCCTTGGCATCCTTAAGCTTATGGCAGCATATAGTAAAAAGTTACTATGGTTTAGTGAGGCCAATCAGTCGTCAACAAGCTAGCGTTTCAGGGACAAAAAAAATTTCTAATAGATGGATTTTTTCTGTTTAGTTTCTCACGTGATACACAGTTTTCAGCCAGCCAGTTAGTTAAAATTGCTTGCTTAAGAACTGGATCTCATCTCATGAGTGCAAGGTAAAATAGAGCCAGTAGGGAGCAGAGTTGAGGCATGCCACCTGTGAATAAATGGTATTCTTATGCTAATTAGACACAGGAGTTTAAAAAAAAATTGGCTAGCAATCAAATAGTACAGCGCAACATGGGACAGCCACAGCAAATGGCCAAAATATTATAAGTTAGTGATCTAACAACCCGAAGATAGCAGTATTATCAACTTTGTTAAGGAAAAGAAGTCTTGTTTCAAATATTGTAGCTTTTAGTATGATACAACATTCTACTTCAGCCAGACAGAATTAAAGTGTGCACACACATGTATCATCATCATATAATCATCAGAATGGCTCTGTATCTACTAGGATATAACCATTAAGGTTGACCGTGGGAACTATACAGCACTTTTAATTTCATTCAGATCTACCAACCCAGACAAGAGTTTCTCAAGCCAACAGATGTGGGAGATTCACACCTCTCAACCAGGAAATAATGAACGCATGATTGATGCCCCACATTAATTAAATACATAGTTATATCAGGAGTTTACTTCTCTGGCTCTATATTTTACCTCTAAGAGACCCAATTTTCTTAAAGGAATACTCGAATAGTAAGACCCAACATGTACATTTTGTTTAGAAAGGCTTCAGACCCTATGGCTTTAAAAAAAAAAAAAAAATGCATTCAAAAAGAAAGTGAAAAATTTAGAGGTAAATATTCCTCAGAAGCGTTTACAACTGCATCATTTGATTAGCCTAAGAGAATTAGAGCCTGAACCTAATCTATTTTCATTGTAAAAGCTGAATATAACACCTGAGCCAAGTGGATTACTATCCATAATACATAAGGACCCTTTAAAATGACTTTAACCTGAAATTTCTTTAAGTGCCAGTTAATAAAAATTCAGATCACAGAGCATAAAGAGGACAGAGTAAGAGATGCAATAAATAATACTGGGAAACAGGAATACTGGCCCTTACGGTAATAGGCAAAGTACACCTTCAAAATAAAGGACAATTTAGGTTACCTCCCACACATTCAGTGTATCAAACCAGTGTCAGATTAGGCCATTCATATACATTATTTTCCAGGGAGAGTTGTGGGCAGGACAGAGTACTGAAACTTTCATAGTTTTGGGGTTAAAAAAAAAAAAAGAAGACTTCAGCAAATTTTAGACTCTTCTTTTTGCCTGATTTTCTGATTATAACATGACAAATTTAGCCAAAGACATGCTTGTGGATGGAACACAATGCAGATGCAACATCTGTAACAACAACAATTGTTATACTGTAACAACTGGCATACTGTGGGGCCATGCAGATACCCATAGCAGTGCCACTGACTTGAAGGTATGCCAACATTTTTATGTCTGACTTAGAACAACGCTTCCTTAGCTCTCGTCCCCTAACGCCCCTACTCTACTTGCACTACATTGATGACATCTTCATCATCTGGACCCATGGAAAAGAAGCCCTTGAGGAATTCCACCATGATTTCAACAATTTCCATCCCATCATTAACCTCAGCCTAGACCAGTCCACACAAGTGGTCCATTTCCTAGACACTACTGTGCTAATAAGCGATGGTCACAAACACCACCCTATACTGGAAACCTACTGACCACTATACTTACCTACATGCCTCCAGCTTCCATCTAGGACACACCACACGATCCATTGTCTACAGCAGGGGTCGGCAACCTTTCAGAAGTGGTGTGCCGAGTCTTCATTTATTCACTCTAATTTAAGGTTTCGTGTGCCAGTAATACATTAACGTTTTTAGAAGGTCTCTTTCTATAAGTCTATAATATATAACTAAACTATTGTTGTATGTAAAGTAAATAAGGTTTTTAAAATGTTTAAGAAGCGTCATTTAAAATTAAATTAAAATGCAGAGCCCCCAGGACCGGTGGCCAGGACCCGGTCAGTGCGAGTGCCACTGAAAATCAGCTCACGTGCCGCCTTCGGCACACGTGCCATAGGTTGCCTACCCCTGGTCTACAGCCAAGCTCTAAGATACAACCGCATTTGTTCCAACCCCTCAGACAGAGACAAACACCTACAAGAGCTCTATCAAGCATTCTTAAAACTACAATACCCACCTACTGAAGTGAAAAAACAGATTGACAGAGCCAGAAGAGCACCCAGAAGTCACCTACTACAGGACAGGCCCAACAAAGAAAATAACAGAACGCCACTAGCCGTCACCTTTAGCCCCCAACTAAAACCTCTCCAGCGCATCATCAGAGATCTACAACCTATCCTGAAAGATGATCCCTCACTCAGATCTTGGGAGACAGACCTGTCCTTGCTTACAGACAGCCCCCCAACCTGAAGCAAATACTCACCAGCAACCACACACCATACAACAAACACACTAACCCAGGAACCTACCCTTGCAACAAACCCCGCTGCCAACTCTGTCCACATATCTATTCAAGTGACACCATCACAGGACCTAATCACATCAGCCATGCCATCAGGGGCTCGTTCACCTGCACATCTACCAATGTGATATATGCCATCATGTGCCAGCAATGCCCCTCTGCCATGTACATTGGCCAAACCGGACAGTCTCTTCGCAAAAGAATAAACGGACACAAATCTGACATCAGGAATCATAACATTCAAAAACCAGTAGGAGAACACTTCAACCTCTCTAATCACTCAGTGACAGACGTTAAGGTGGCAATTTTGCAACAGAAAAGCTTCAAAAACAGACTCCAACGAGAAGCTGCTGAACTTGAATTAATATGCAAACTAGATACCATCAACTTAGGTTTGAACAGAGACTGGGAATGGCTCGGTCATTACACTAATTGAATCTATTTCCCCATGTTGAAGCAGCCTCACACTTTCGTGTCAACTGTCCGAAATGGGCCATCATGATTATCACTTCAAAAGTTTTTCTCCCCTGCTGTTAATAGCTTCTCTTAATTAATTAGCCTCTTACAGTTGGTATGGCTACTTCCACCTTCTCATGTTCTCTGTATGTATAAATATCTTCTTACTGTATGTTCCATTCTATGCATCCGAAGAAGTGGGCTGTAGCCCATGAAAGCTTATGCTCAAATAAATTTGTTAGTCTCTAAGGTGCCACAAGTACTCCTGTTCTTTTTGCTGATACAGACTAACACAGCTGCTACTCTGAACACTGTAACAATGCACTACTGACACCCATCTAACCTTATTCTTTCCCCAAACTTATTACAACTGAAGGGCACTGGGCCTTAGATTTTAACAGTACCAGATACAAGTTAAGAGCTCTATTAAATCCAACATTGAATTCTAGAGCAGTGGGGAAGTAATCACATACTGCTTGTGTAACTACCTTCACTCTGAATATCACATATGGAGTCTTCTGATGCCAATAATCAAGGATTCCTCCCAGATCGAAGGCTGTAATCAGCATAGGACTGTACTCAAAGCCATCTCTCCTTCTGCAGAGACCAAACCAGTCACATTTTGATATGCCCATTTTTACATGTGCATTTCAGATAGCTAATTGGATCAGAGGTAAAGGTTTAAAGGCAAAAACAGCAGCTGTAAAAAAAGATTTAATGTTTTTTGCTTATTATGTAGATTTGTTTTTTAGACTCCTGTAGGATTAACAGGTCATTGCAACAAATCCAGTATGGCCTTCTTGATTGTGGCTTTTGGAGCATCTAGTGAAGTGTTCTTTAAACAATTCCCAATTATCATTCATCTGTTTCTAATTAAATTCTTCCTCCCAATTCTTTTCAGATTTGTGAAATTAGCCCTTATAAAGCTCATTCATATTTAATAGGAGGAAGTCTTGATTGACTCAATTTGCATGAGTGCCTGACTACAGCAATTTGCCTTAACCTTGTGAAAATGTGAGTTCGAGCATCTAGCTTTCTATACACATCTATTTTGATTAGTGCAATTTTTCCTTTCAATATGCTATAATAATTTCAGAATGGAAACTAATTTTTAATTACAAAACAGATAGCCAAGAACACAAGAGTGGCTATATTTACTCTTCAAAACAAGAAGCCGTGATTAAGGCATTAACAAGCTTACCGTACAGTACCTACCATCTACCCAGCAAAACCACTCATACAGCCCATCTCTGCCTCTTAATATGAATGCTTTCCCTCTCCTAAAACTAGTGGTTTTAGCATGCCTAATAAGTGCTAAACTGGACAGAGCTGAAGACACAAATCTTGACAAGTAGGGCCAGTATTGCATGGTAGCAGCAAACTGAGTACTCACAGCACTCATTTGCCTTAACTGGTTTAGAGCAAGCAGGTATAAAAGTGACATAACGCAATCTTACTTGGGGGCTAGACTCTCAGTGAAGTTAACAACTTGGCCCTAAACCACTTGCGAAGTACGCCCATAGTAATGCAGGCACATAGGGGTCTTTGGTGATAAGAGTGGCCCATCACTTTAATTGACAGAGATCATGTAACAGGAACTGTAACTTGTCCCACTAAAGAAGCCAATAAATAAGAAGGGCAAGAAACGAACAGGGCCAGAACTAAATTGATATAGCACCTCAAGTCAGAAGCAATTGACATGCGTACCAAACTTCCATCACCTTACATTTTTAGGCTGGTTAAGAGATATGCCTGCTCAAAGTGACCTTTGTTTGGATCAAGAGTTCCTTCCATAGCTCTTGTGGAGATGCATGGAGACAGAACATAAACAGAAATATGGGGCAATGAGCACTATAGACATGAGATGTCACTCAACCGTACACAGGCTTTTGAAGGCTACAGGAAAGGATCCAGTGGTAACAGTTCATATCGGCACTAATGACACTGTCACGGCATACTTCACAGATAATAAATTTAAGAGACCTCCGAAGCATGCTCAGAGAGAAGTTCACTTGGACGGCAGTAACTCCTGTCCCACAACCAAAGGAAGAGAGAAGGCAGAAGATTCTGGAAGCAAACTGCTGACTAGGTAAGTGATGTAGGGTTTTGGTTTTGTGAAACATTAGTCCACCTTCTGTGGGGAACAGGAGCTGTATAGTTTGGATGGCCTCCACCTCAGCAGAAGAGGAAGCAAGCTTGTTGGGCCAAGCTGGCTAGAGTAGTCAGAGGGTGTTATACTAATCACAAAAGGGGTGGGTGAAGAGGGAAGATATGAGCACTTCACATAGAATAAATTTTCTCCTCAACATCTTAAGGAACCAAAGGACACGAAGAGAAGAAATTATTTAATTGCCTGTACAACAATACTAGGAGCCTGGGTAACAAACAGGAAGATTGGGAGTTGTTCGTATATGAGCATAAATTTGATCTAGTTGGTATTATTGAAAAATTGTGGGATGATGCCCATGATTGTAATATTAAAAATCAGTTATCATAACCTGTGTAGGAATAACTGACTGTGCAAAAGGGAAGGGGAATGGCAAGAGCACTCTACATCAAAAATGGTATTACCTGTTTGAGTCACTGATAACTCAGCATAAAATTATCTTGAATGCTTCTGGATCAACGTCCTAGCAGATAAAGCAAAAAAGGAGTATTAGTTAGCATCTGCTATAGACCATCAAGCCACACTAGCGAACAGGATGACCATCTCCTTCCACACCTATTTATAGCAAGTGGGGAAAACCCCTGTGCAGCTATGGGGGACTTCAATTTGAGTGATGTACACTGGAGGTCGTATGCTGCCAGTACTAAAACATCCTTGGAATTTTCTAAATATTATAGTTGACAACTTCCTAACAAAAAAAATGTTGCATCCAACATCAGAGAATTCTGTATTAGACCTTGTCTTGACATATAAAGAGGAATTGGATCACAGAACTAAAAAATAGTAATGGTAGATAGAAGTGATCACATTTATAATGTGCAAACAGAATAAAGTCCAGATCAGAGATCATATACTTGGTGCTTTATAAGGGCTAATTTCACAAATCTGACAGCAATTATGAGACAATCCACATGGGAGGAAGAATTTAATCAGAAACACGTGAATAATGATTGGGAATTGTTTAAAGAATACTTTACTAGATGCCCAAAAAGCCACAATCCAGAAGGCCGTACTGGATATAAAACCCGACTTGGGTTAGACATGAGAGACAGAGACAGTATAAATAAACAAATGAAAGAAAGGTGAAGTTCAAAGCTAGGACTTGAAGAAAGGCATCCAGTTAGGAGTTCTATGTGCAAAGAAGCGGCGAGTAGGGCAAGTTTCAGACTGAGCAGCCATTCCGTCCATGTAACACTGTATGTTGTCCAATCTCTTTTATAATTTGACTTCCTGTTTAATTTTAGAAGTCAGAATACAGTTAGTATTTGCCCATGGCCCATAGAAAGACATTAAGCCAGGAGGAGTCAGTAAGGTAAGTGTCAATACAACCCTCAAAATGTAAGTTTATTGAATAAAGCTGAAGAGCAGTAAACCAACAATATGCATCCATCTAAATAAAAAAATTCACTTATTTACAAAGTTCAGTAATTATATAAGTTGTTCACATGCAGAGATTAATGCACAGGTTAACAGTTGGTAGTAGTGTTTGGATGCCATAAATTCTAAAAGCAGTCAAGTAGATACACACCAAACACATCAAGTTCAGCTATAGGCCAGTTAACTAAACAGTGACCTGGTCCCCACACAGAAAGATTCACACATTCTAGTTCAGTTTCCTTATTTTTAGGCACAAGCAAAGTTGCTAAATAAAGTAACTGTAGCAGTTCACGGTGAACTAGTGACTACAGTAGCAAGTTAATATGCCCCTCTCTACAGCACCAACACTAGTATGGGATTAATTGAAACCATGCTTCAGAAAATGAAAGGACAAACTAAAATACAAGCTGGGTTTATGAATGAAGACAACATGTAGTGTGTGCACAGTGCAGTAGTTGGTACAGAACAGCAAGGCCATAGCAATCTAAATTAAAACTGGTTTGTCTTAATTACGTGATGGACGAAAGTGTTCACAACTGAAGGCTCTGAAAGTGCACCATCTGAATCTATGTTTAGGTGCTGCTTAAAAGAATCACACACAGTGTGAGGCAACACAAGCAGGTGTATCATAGTTGTGTACACTACAGTGGGCTACATTAACCTTACTATATGAACAAACCAGTCTTGACGAGTCTGTCCCTTTAAATATACTGAAGTCACTGAGAAAGTATAGCTACAAAGACATGTTACAATCTTTAGTTTATACATATTTCTCTATACTGTAGAAGCTAATCAAGAAACAGGATCAATTCATTGGCTCTCTTGTGCTTTGAGACAACAAAATATTTCAACTTACAACCTGTAGACTTTGCACATGATTACATTGAGAAAGCAGGCATGTCTAGAGTTGTCACAATAGCTAGATATTCCGTAGCACCAGGTGAAACTGTGCCCAGCTATTCCACGAATAAGAGACACTGACTTGACAGTTACACAGGTGCAGTGCTGAAAGTCAACAGTATCACTGATTACCAAAATAAAGTTATTTGAGTATCATGCAGCAACTCAGATTTGTTCTGGTGTTTCAGACCAAGATCATTTAAAGCATCTGGAGATAGAAAAATGTATTTGTGAGCAAAGCGATGCTCTTAGCAATTTGTTTAAATCTGCTAGAATACTCCAACTGTTGAAAGCTGTTCGTAAAATATTCCATTTCCATCCCCATAAAATGTTAAACAAAAAGGAAGATACAAGTAATGATATGGACAAATACAAGATTTGGCTTTTCTAATGCATCAGAAAAGTGGTGTCTAAAAGTGACTACATAAAGTCCCAACTGTAGAATTAGTGATGCTGACCTAGTGCTCCCCTATGCAGTCAGTTTCCATTTCTAAATCTTACAATATGCACCTCACATGCATTTGTGAGATTAAAAATAAGTTAACCTTTACATGTGATGTGGGATGCTTTCTAAATGCCTTATATGGCACTAGAATCTTAATGCTGTGCAGTGTCAGCATCTTCAAGCCATTAAACACTAGAAATAAAATATTTTAACATTTTCTGAAAATCAAATATAAAAATCTGGCCCAGAAAGACCAGAACAGAAATGTACTCTGATTTAATATGGTACAGATAATTTTTAAAAAGCCCCCAGCCACCCACACACACTCTTTAAAGGCTGTAAAATAAACCTTTTTGTGCTGACTTTATCATGACAACTCTAGTTGATTTTGTGATAGGAACAGGAATATAGGTCTTCAGCAGTGTACATGAGAAATGAACTGAAAAAGGCCATTTCTTGGATACAAGAGGACTATTGAGTAGTAATTCATCATGGAGGGAGTGGACAATTCTGAGATTATGGCCAGCTGGGAGATTCCAGGAAGACTTCAGCTTCTTCTAGATTTTGAATGCTGAATAAGCCACTGAAGCGTGATATCTAAAGAGAAAACAAAAGATGCACCGGTGTAAAATTTTTCACATATGGCTACAGATTTAAGTTACGCTGAAAAGCTCTTTTTTTTTTTGTGTTATAGAAGTTCTTCCAGGATACTGTTCTCAGTACACAGCTGAGAGGAACCTTCAATATTGTCACAGGCTGGAGAAATTTCCCCTCCCCTGCACCCCAAAAGGAGTCTGGATGGGAAGTTAACACATATGCGGTCTTCCCTTGAAGGAAGAAGGCACTCTTTTAGCATTCCAATTTGGAAGAACTGCCAGTTTTCACCATGATCTCATGCTTCTGGCCAGTTGGCCAACTATAAAAAGACTCCGAAATCTCCAGGAAAGGCATGAGACATCATGGAGAGAGAATTAAGTCAAGTGCATAACACACTGTAGTAATCAGAGCAAGCTGGATGCATTAGAAGGTTAGAAAACATGAAACACCCACACGGACTACAGAGTTTGCTTATCTAACACAAAATCCCACATCAATCCTTTTTCCTCTCTGGACCTTAACCTCCTGATGAGGCAACCAGAAGCATTTAGCTTAGAGGTGTGAGTAAAGGTTGGTGAAAGACATGAAACTGGTACATTTGAGGCAGGTGCTCGTCGTCTTGTTCCTAAATTATAAGGCACAGAAAGCCACAAGGGAGCAGCTTACGTAAGGCAGTGTACTATGGGGGAACTGCTGCTAGGTAAGAAAACTTAACTCAATGGTTCTCATCTTGGGGGAGGTCATGACCCAGAAGAGAGGCGATAGCAGCTTGCTCATATTCACTACCAAGACATTTCTGTTGTAGGAGACTCACTAGTACCTGGTCCTACTGCCCCCTCCTATACCCTCAGAAGTGCCACATAAGTCAGCAAATTTCAACAGCACCTAATATGAAACTGTAAAGAAGCCAGTGGAAGGAATACTTGGGTACATCTGAGGACCCCAGCATTAGGCAATCCCAAAAACAATCTATGTAAATTTAAAAAAAGAACTGAAACCAGAGTCTTCTCTTATTCCACACACATATTGGATCTTATTAGCTGTACAATACCATGTTCAGGGGAAGCTACCTTTAGTCAGATACATAAGCCTGGGAATCAGATGAGCATCCTACTCTTAGTTCAGATGCTAATTAACTGTGACTGAGCTAGTATTCTGACTCAGTTTACCCATCTGTACTCTGATGTTTACCCTTCTATCTTCGATTAGACAGGTGATGTTATAGGCACACGTGCTGTCGCTATTCCAGTGTTGTAAGCGGAGAGTGTAATGACAATCCAAGGGGATTCTTACCCACGTCAATTCCCTGAGCAATCAACAAGACTGTTGAAGCACAGGAAGATTCATGGACATGAACAGCCAGAAATACAAACCAGGACACCAAGTGTCCTGGTTTGATGCCCTGCAGATAATCTACAACATCCTTATGTCTGAATCTTGGTTTGGAAGGACTGATTCCAGAAAATGTGGTTTGAAGATAAAGGTTAGCTACATCCACTCAAAGTGGTAACTTAATTTCATATTATAAAAAGGCAATGATAAAGATGATGTTCCCTAAGGGAACATCTTTTTATATACTGGTCATCTGTTACCCAGAATGGTTAAGGAAATAATAGATATTGTCAAGTCACCATATGACAATCTAGCTCAGGGGTCTCAAACACGCGGCCCGCGGGGCTCTTGCGTGTGGCCCGCCAAGCTCCCCGCGCGCGCCCCGCCCCCCGCTCCTCTGCCTACCCACGGGATTCCCCTCTGTGGTGCTGCGAGCCCCACGCTGCTCTGTGAAGCAGCCGGCCCGAAAGTCCCTTCGGGCCGGGAGGGAAGGGGAAGGAGGCAGAGGACTCCTGCATTGCCTCCTTCCAGGCACCGCCCCCCGCAGCTCCCATTGGCCGGGAACAGGGAACCGCGGCCAATGGGAGCTTCGTGGGAGGTACCTGGAGGAGTGGCAAGAGCAGCACATGGACGCAACCCTGAGCCCCTCCCCCNCCGCACCCTGCACACCTCCTGCACCCGAACCCCCTGCCACATCCCGCACCCCTCCTGCACCCCAACTCCCTGCCCTGAGCCCCCTGCCACATCCCACACCCCAACCCCCTGCCCTGAGCCCCCTGCCACATCCTGCACCCCAACCTCCTGCCCTGAGCCCCCTGCCACATCCCACACCCCTCCTGCATGCCCTGCCCTGAGCCCCCTGCTGCACCCTGCACCCCGACCCCCTGCCGCACCCCTCACCCTCTTCCACCCCACACACCAACTCCCTGTCCTGAGCCCCCGTTGCACCCTGCACACCTCCTGCACCCCCTGGGGGCAGCGTTGGGTGGGGACTTCGGGAAGGGGTCTGAATGGGGCGGGGAAGGGGTGGGGGCGGGGCCAGAGGCAGCGAGGGGCGTGTCAGTGATGCAGCCCTCGGGTCAATGCACTAGTCCTCATGTGGCCCTCGTGGTCATTTGAGTTTGAGATCCCTGATCTAGCTTCCCCCAGATCTTGGCAATGCACGTGTTGCAGCATTAGTCATTTAAGGTCTTGCAATAGCCTCCAGCCTCAATTAGCTGGCCTTCTTATACCTGCAGAGTAGGTGGAACACCTAACATTTTGTTACCTAGCAAAGCAGATTGCACATTTCTCCCTCCATATTTGTCTAAGCATCCCTCTGATGCATCTAGCCCAGAAGTAAAAGAAACAGAACACCCACTACTGCACCAAACAAATGAGATGTGTTATGCAATAAGGAATTTGAGCCTTTATGCATTCATATGCTTCATTTCCTCTGATAAAATCATTGATAAGTGTCTATGAAACCAGTTTCCTGAGAACTAGAACCTAGCTACAGTTCTTTTCATAAGCTTCAAATCTAAAAGATTAGTTTAAGATATGAACTGCTGTATAAAATACAGTAGTATTTTAGCTAAATTTGCTATTTCTAGCTTGCAGCTCATAACTAGAGACTAGCTGAAGTAATGCAATAAACTTCATTTCACTGACTGGATACAAGTATTGTAAAGGCTTCAAGTTCAGTGCTTCTTAACTCCTCCAACACGGCATAAAATTATTTGTACTAAAATGACACTGAGAAAGTTACTATCATGAATTTATACTGTACGGTACTTTGAAAATGGCTCAGACTCATTGCCTATGTCTAACACAGATAAGAGGTTAGAGTGAGTGTACTTCCAGTTTAACAAAGGTATCTTTCTCAAATTGGCATTTCTGGGTTAAGTGTTACCTATATTATCCTTTTCTTTGCAAGAAATTGAATAGCAGCAAATTTCTCTGTCCTGAATAGCAGCCAGATTCCTGAAAGAGAGGAGACATGTAACATTTGGTGATGAGAACTTAAAGTAGGATCTCATTTTTACATTAGTCACTTAACGTTTCCAAGACACTATCACTTAATCTACTGTATGCAAGCTTGTTTCTCTATAGCGTTTCAAGCCATCAACTGTAAATAAGAAGACACCAACGTAATAAGATGAAATTTGCTAATTATTTTCTATGGCTTAAGACAGATATCGGTAAGAATTTAGTAAATTAAAATTACAGTAGACTCTCCCTTAACCACATCTTCCTTAAGACTTACATTTTTTCAATTAGCTGCTTCTCATCCAGAGCATTAGTAAGGTCTCTCTTGTTTCCAAGTACTAGAACCTAAAACAGTTGATATTAGCAACAGTGATAAGCATTACAACATTGCTCACAACCACAGGCAGTCATCAAGTAAGGATGTATATTTTACTTTGAACACGGAGACAAAACATTCGTCTGTGTCACTTTCAAGGTATTGTAGCGAGATTATTTAATAAATTGGATTTGAGTGTTTGCACCTCCCCTCGGTCTATTTTATCAATAACGTCTCAGCTGTTAGAATACTAAGGTCACAACAGAATCCTCAAAACCAGATTATGAAAGCCCCTTCCAGAGGTCTGCTCAAGTCCTTAATGGCTGTCTTTAGGACAATCAGCAGGTCTTATTTCTTTCCTGTGCTTTAGGGCTCCTCTTTCTTGGAGGTCTATTCCTCCACCCGTCGCCCTCCATTTTTGGATTGAAGAGTGGATTCTTCTCATGGCTTACCTCTATGGTTACTGGGTTTACCTTTGTACTAAGTTTCCCAGATCTCTGCTTGTGTTTCTAAATTTAAATTGTGGATTATGCTTTGTACCACATTCATAATTTATTGACTATTATTGTGTTATGGTAACATGTAGAGGCCTGAGCCAGATCAAGGCCCCATTGTGTTAGGCATTGTACACAGTAAACCTGTCCCTACCCTAAATGATTTACTTGTAGTAGGTGCTGAACAAACAAGTCAAACCACATCCAGGAAGATGTGCCTAAAGCATGGGATAGCTGCATTATAAAAATGCAAAGTAAAATAGAATAGGCATGGTAGGTGATAAGTGTTTGCACAAGCTAACTTTACCATGAAGAACCAACCTTATCTGCTTAATAATTTCTAAGATTTAATCTACAAATTTGCATAACTTACATTTCGTTTGAAGTTACTAAAGTTGCATACAAATCTGCGTGAGACTGAGTATGTTTGCAGTGTCGTAGCTGTGTTGGTCCCAGGATGAGACAGACACAAGGTAGGTGACATAATACTTTTTATTGGACCAATTTCTGTTAGTGGAAGGTACAAACTTTCGACCTACACAGAGCTCTTCTCCAGGTCTGGGGAAGGAAGCAGAGTGTCTGAGGTAAATACAAGTTGGGACAGACTGTTAAGCAGAAGGAAGGTTTAACACAAATTGTAGGCCATCACTTGAAATGAAGAGGGCAATTAAGGACAGCAGGCAGTGTGGTGTGTTACAAATTGTTGTAATGAGCCATAAAACCAGTGTCCCTGTTAAGTCCATTTTTGTTGTTGTCTAGCAGACTTATAAAGTTAAGTTCCCAACCTCACCTTTTGAGTATGTTGTGCAGGTTTTCTTTGAGGACAATTATTGAAAGATCAGATCTGGAGTGATCACTTTGTGGGGGGAAAAAAAAAAGTTCAACCCTGGGTGATATAGAAAAATGATAAAAGACCAAAACACTGTATGAGATCATTTGAGAGCATAGTGATTGTCTGGTTTCACCTAATAGTTGTGATTGGGGCATTTAATGCACTGGATGAGGCACACTACATGTTGTGATAGGCACATGTCAGATCCATTGATCTTGAAAAGGTACTGATCATTGTAGCAGTGGAGATACGTCTGAAGGTTTTGCAGTGTCCCTGAATCCCAACCAGCAAATAGCGATCAAACTTGCAGACAGAGCGGATGCTATCGTAGTATTTAATCATGATAACTATGTCAACGAGGCCGACAGACAACTGACACCACCTATTAAGAACACACCACAATTCACACAGGAACTTGAAAGATACCATCAAATCCTTCCCCCCAAAAACTCCCAAGAAAAACTCTACCACCTCATCCCCCACAAACCCAGCCCAAAATTGTTCTATGCGCTTCTCAGGCAGACCCATCATATCTGGCCACGGCACTCTTACTGAAAGAATATCAGGACTCATAGAAACCATCCTTAGGTCACTCACCACACAAAGGGTCTGCTTCCTCCACAGCACTACCAGCTTCCTCCAGAAACTCCACACCATGAACAATCTCACTCAAACCTCCATGGTGGCAAGGATGGTGTTCACCTCCCTACATACACCAACATCCCTCACTACGATGGCATCATTGTCTGCCTCATGCATACAAGATAACGTACAATACTCAGAAATCCACCCAAAACACATCACCAAGCGCATCCATTTCATTTTCACCCACATTTAACAAACACTTTGTCCAAACCCTGGGAACAGCCACGGGTACTACGATGGCTCCCCAATATGCAAACCTCTCTATGGACCACCTTGAGGAAGAATTTCTGGAAAAATGCACCATGAAGTGAATGATATACCTGAGATTTCATCAATTATATTTTCATCCTCTAGACAGAACACCTAAACTTCCTCAGATTTCCACCACAACTTCAACCACCACCATGCATCCATCAAACTCTCTCATCAAGATCACTTCCTGGACACCATAATTTGCTCAAACAATGGAACCCTAACAAACAGCTGTAAACCCAAGTAACCCACCGATCACCACACTTACCTTCCTAGATTCAGCAACCACTCCAAACACCCCGAGAAATCTTATCTACAGCCAGGCACTCAGTTACCACAAAATATGCTCCAAGGAGGAAGTCTGGGATATACACCTTAACACACTTAAAACCACCTTCACCAAAACAAGGACAATTAATGCTTCTTTCCCAAGTTACAAAATTACAGAGGTTTACAATGCACTCACTACAACCTTCACCATGGGCCACAGATGTTGTAACCGAGATCAATACATGCAGCATCCTACAAGCATTTCATCACGTGTAAACACTAAAACACATTCTTGTCAACTTATCTGTTTTAATAATGCTAACACACAGGTGGGACCAGATTGGTCTCCAGCTATGCATGTGTCAGTGTTCAGTGAGGCCTAGTGCCCTTGGCATTAGCTGGCACCTGGTCTGCCAGCATCACATTATCAAACAATTACAGCCAATATTTGATGGGAACCACATCCGGAAAGAAATGTCCTAAACCCCCTCTTCTGGTCTTCAAACAATGCCCCAACCTTGCCAAGTTCATCATCAGAAGCAAGCTCCCCACAGACCAGGACACCAACTCAAAGCAGCACCAGACCCTGGCAGAATAGATGCAAAACCTGCAGACATATCTCCCCTGCAACCATCAATACCCACCTTTCAAAATTCCTGGGTCTACACACGACTCTCACATGTGGTATACCTCACCCTGTGCATTAAAGGCCCCCAAAACAATTATGTTAACCCTTCTGCTTAACCATCTGTCCCAACTTGTATTTACCTCAGATTCTCTTCTTTCTTCCCCAGACCTGAAGAGCAGCTGGGTAGCTCAAAAGCTTGTACCTTCCACCAACAGAAGTTGGTCCAATAAAAGATATTACCTCACCTACTTTTTCGCTGATACCAACCATGCAACGTTAGAGCCAGAATATACTACTTACAGGGATTCCTTGTAACTGTGGTTTGTCTAGAAGGTTATGCAGTTCATTTCGAGAGGCTTCTATCTTTTCACGATCGGCAGCATCTACCATATATCTTTAAAAAGATGTCGTAAATTTAGTTATTCAACGACTTAAGCAGGTTTATAAGCTTCAGAAACTAAGATATTGGCACATGTATTGAGTTTCAGGACAATCTGTTTGAACAAAGTTAGAAGTCTTGCAGAGGAGGCAATTGTCCCAAATACTGGTCAGCCAAGTAGAGCTTGATAACCTCTCCCATTTAAAATGTACTAGAGTTGGAGCAGTCAAACTACAGACTGTCACAAAGTCATGCAGATGATTTCATGTGTCAAGAGGTTAATCTATTAGATCAGAAGTTACATAAACAATAGCTAAAAAGCAAACAGGCCTTAGTTCTTCCCAACACAATTCAAAAGCTAGTTTAGAGGGGCTACAACAGAATTTTAAGATAAAACCGAACACTAGTTTGCAAATTGAAGTGCAAACCAAAGGCTTATTTCTCAGCTGCAAAGAAGAAGAAAAATCTACAGCTGATGAGAGCAGCCTGATACGGTCTATACTTACACAATAGCATTAACGCCTCTGCAATATCGCTCCCACATGCTTCGGAATCGCGGCTGCCCTCCTATATCCCAGATCTTAAAAGGAAAAGCAAGTTTAGCTAGGCACTAGGTTAAGTCAAAATTTAAACACATCACAAAGCAAAGTATAAATAGAGTGACCAGACAGCAAATGTGAAGAATCGGGGGGGGAGGGGGAGGGGGGGGAGAGAATAGGACCCTATATAAAAAAAACCCAAAATCAGGACTGTCCCTATAAAATTGGGACATCTGGTCACCCTAAGAACTATTAAAAACAGGTGAAGTGAAGTGTTTGAAAGTATTTGATCCTTATGTCTTCTCAGTAGCTTTCATACAAAGGCTATTTCCACTATAATGCAAAGTAAAATAGAACAGGCATGGTAGGTGATAAGTGTTTATAAGCTATTTCCACTATACCTAGTCAGCAGGGTTACCTATCCACACTCTCCCTTCCTTTAAGACACTAAGTACAAATATAGATGCTTGTATCTGAAAGCTTGACACCTCAAAAAATTCACAGAAGTTGCAGAACTTCTTGTTTTGCTGTGTGCTGGATAATACAGACGGCGCAGTGTCTTTGTTTTAGAACCACATGCAAGAGTATGCAACTTTGCACTCAGCATACATGCTGAAGTCAGCTATTTGCATGAGCGTCTCAATGAGGATTGACAAAAGGAACTCTGGCATATCAAGGGGAAAGGTTACTTCTAAGTTGTGCTCCAGAGATAAAGTCTCTTTACAATAGAATACATAGGAGAAAGTCCTACACTTGAACTCAAACTCAAGTGATTGAACTTTACAAATCTACAGACCAGTTTACAAGAGTTTCACAGCATGATCCAGTTAAAAAAAGTTTGCATTGTTCAAGGGTCTAGAAAATAGTAGACTGACAAAACTGAGGTAACAGTAGTTTTGTTGTGTTATTTCACTGTGGGTTTCCATAGTTGAGAGTTTCTGATTAAGCAGAATGCAGCAATATTTATGTGCTAGCCTATTAGGGCAAGTGCCTGTAAATGTAACAATTTTAGAAGTTTAAGATCAATACAAGAAGTTGAACCACCTCAAGTCATCCATATTTCAAATCAGTGTTGTGTTCTATACCATGTATACCAGTGGTGGGCAACCTGCGGCCCGTCAGGGTAATCCGGTGGTGGGCCGCCAGACAGTTGGTTTACATTTGCACAGCCGCCCGCAGCTCCCAGTGGCCATGGTTCACCGTTCCCGGCCAATAGGAACTGGGGGAAGCAGCGGCCAGGTCCAAATTGGGCTTTGCAATACAGCGTTCTGATTTAAGGTTAACTCTTGCATTTCCTGAATGAGTTTTAAGGTGTCATGGTAGTGTATCAATGCCATAAAACAGACCTGTTAAGTTCACTTCTTGCAGCATAAGCAGCCAGCATAACTTGTGGTATAAGGTTGTGGATCATTTGAAGAATTAGCTGCAACTGAAAAAACCTGCTTTGAAGCAGGTTTCTTAAGAAACAGGGGCACAGGGAGGAGTCAGAGCACCAGGAAGGAGAGTGGAAGGCCAGGTCAGGATTGTAAATCAGAATGTATTAAGCGCAATTAGTCAGTTGTCAGCGTTGGGTAAAAAAAAAAAAAAAGATACTAGCTAGAATACCTTTGTATGTTTCTGCAATAAGCTGTGTGTACATGTGAAGGATCATAAGCCACACACTTATGGGCAAAAAAAATATTTCAACCTTATGCTACATACTTGATGTTACTGGAGATGAGGGAATATGATCAGGACATCATATCAAGAGGCTGGCAGAAGCCCTAACCCTCTGAAAGCTGGGAGCCATGTTAGTCCAAGTGAGTTTAGTAGCCTTGGATTTCTGCTCCACCGACAGAGTTGACATGACACTTACTAGAAGGTAATTTCAGAGCTTCTAGTTAGTTGACAGTGTGTTTCCTTTACAGTGCTGTAGATGGACAGGAGACACTACAATTTGTTAATTATATAAAAGCAACACATCCTTGCCCAAAACTAGAAGTCATTTTAATTTTAAAAGTTACAGCTTTACTCTAGGTACCTTAGCAGTGGCATAGGTAAGGGAAGTGGGAAAGGCTGTAGACAAATATTCATTTATTAAGTTTGGGAAATCTCATTGGACATTAGTCATGAGCAGAGAGCCTTAATACATATATATGTATGTAGGTTTAAGTTGCTGTATGACCCATACGTTCTCTGGCGTGTACAGCTTTTGATATAACCATAGCCTTTCATAATAAGTATCTTGATGCTGTTATCTATAAATGGAAGGACTAGAGCAGATTAGAATTCTGTCAATTCTAGACGGTATCCAGCAAAAACAGAAGTGACCCCCAGGAGTGTGTATAAAACCCTAAAAAGGTGAGCCACATATGGCCACATATGCTATAGTATTCTTGATGCAAGAAAACAGAAACATAACAGTAGCATAGTGGGGCACTCATCATGTAACTTCGGCATATTTCTCATTTAATACAGAGTTGAATGCTGCATGGAGAGAAGCCAGCATTTAAACTTTTATCTATGCAAGAACATTAAGTAAGAGTTATTCCTACTGATCCACTGGAAAATAGTCATAATGGAACATGCCAGTTGAAAATTCCATTTTAACATGAAGGGGCTCGTAAGCATGAAGAAGTTTAACAGAAGGTTCTGGTTTGATTATTCCATGCATTTTTAAATGCTTCAGGAAGAAAAACTGAAATTCCCCTGCAGTGTTTGCAACTCAGACAAGCAGCATTATACTAGTGACTAAGAACCAACAAGCAAAACAGGCTTGTCTGGATTTTTGTGGGTTTTTTTTGTTTTGTTTTGGGGGGGGGGGGGGGCGCCCTGACTGCTGGTATGACAAAACAAAGCTGGACTTATGAAAGGTCAATTTAGTTTTCTCAAGTCAGTCTATGAGTTCATTTCAGACAGTGACCTAATCTGAGAGCATCCCTTTAAAAACTATTTAATGCTTTTGTCCCCACAAAGAGCAAAATGTTCTTGACATACCTTTATCGTCACATTACCCTTAGTAACTTTCCTCATGTTGAAGCCCACTGTAGGAATCATATCTTCACTGAATTGACCTGACTGAATTGAAGAGAGTTTGTATTAGATCTTGTCACAATAAGGAGAGAATGTTTAAGCATAGAATCATGTATATGCATTATTGGCATTGTTTACAGTACATGGCTATTTAAAGAACAAAACAACTTACTCTTGGTCCTCAGATAAGGAGAGAATTTTATAGTTGAAGTGCCAGAAAATATAGGTGATGGAACTAATTTTTGTATGGAGGCCTATTAATTCTCATTTCCAACCATGGTTTCACACTCATTCCCTCAGGCCTATTCAGAAATGTTTCAAAGTCAAAAGAATGAACGTCTAGTGAGCAAGTATCATGCGTGAAGCTAAACCAGAGAGGAAAAATGCTTTGCTTACATTAAGCTATGTGAAGTAACACAATGTCTTGGTTATACAGAGCTCTAAAAGAAAAAGCATGCAAGCACTTCTTGTGATGGAGCTTAGTATTCCAGCTGTGTGCTGTGGGAACCTCACTGCATCACTCTGGAATAGGTATTTTTCTTAAGCTGTGTAAGACACTCAATTGGGCAACATGTACAGAGGGTGTCAACTCCAGTGGGATTGGCTTTCAACACACACAGAAAAGCTATGCTTCAACTCCCTAGAGCAATAAGATGGCAGCTGGAAGAACTTGCACGGCCTCTGAGCCTCCTGAGAAACAAAACTGACATCTCGTATTGCACAATTTCAACAGTACTCAGAAAAGTGGGAGTGGCGTGTGTCCAGACCTGTACACAGCAAGGGAGGATTTCAGTGTGACTGAAGGTTTGAGAGAATCTTCATGCTATTGTGCATTAATATTTAGTATTAAAGATTAGTTACAAATCATGGTCTTACAAGAAGTCTGATGTGTATGTATAAACTGGTACTTCCTTTTGTAGGAATGATATAGTTCCTACTTTTATCTGTAGTGTTAGCTTACGTTGGCCAAAGGAGCTCTTTTACATGGCACTGGAAACTAGAGGCCCTTTTTTGGGGATAAGCAAACAGGTACAGGTCGCAATAGTGCAGATTTCTCCCAGGCTATTCTGCCTCAACTTTAAGTTTACCTCTGCAAAAGTAAATGCTTTCTTCCAGACTCAGGTCTCTGCTGAAGTAGTATTGGCTGTAGTAGGTTTGTGAAATGGGTCAGTATCCACTATAATCAGACCAAATCAGATGACTCTTGCGACATGTCTCAGATGTGAAAGCTTTCTCATTACTCTAAGCTATCCAATCTCTCCAATAGCATATTGCCACAAGACAAGATCTTGCCTGCATCTTTCCATAACCTGACTCATTAAGTAGCTAAACTGTCCTGTAATATTACTTAGGTCAGCTAAATAAAGCAGCCGAGTTAAAAGTGCTTTAAAACATGGTTCACAAGGTAATAGCCAAAGATCATGATCAACTTGTAACACCAGGCCTGGTTACAGAGTTATGCGCCTTCTACAGTTCAGTTGCCCTTTACCTCTGCACTGCATTTACACATTATTGAACCAATGAATAAAGGCAACTGGATGCCTCGAATACAGATTCACATACAGGTCCAGCAACTCTAATAAAGACAGACTGTTACGTAAGTTGATTTTTTAAACAGACTATTGCAAAATCACCTTTGCTCATCTGACTGATCATATAGAAAGACCTCTGCGGTTACAAAAGTGTGTTGTATGTTGACTTTACTACTGAAGTCTGAAATGCAGAGGAAGAGACCAACCTCTAAAGAAAGACACAGTTTAAGTGACAGATGAATGAGTGGGCAACTTGGGTAAATTTACAGATTCTATTTATACTGCAGGAGGTCTTTCAGGAGTTAAGATATGTCCAGAGAAGCCAATGGCTTTTTTACAGCATAATTCTGAAGCTATTTTTACTTTATAATTTGTAGATTGTTGCAACTAGCACTTAAAAGTGACTAAGAAAATTTTGCTTGTAAGTTGCCCTGCCAGTGGAGGTTTAAGTTGCTGATTTTTCAAGCCATTGATAGGTCAGGTTTGCATTTTCACTGAAACTGCTTTTGTCGAGTCAGTGGCTTAGAAAAAAGGTCACGAGTGAGACTTCTCTCATAGTTTTGAGGTACTGTGTGAGTAGGTCAGTGAAGTTCCATTTCATTATTCCAGATGCTTCTCACCCGACAGGTTATTTGGCACTTATTTTGTAACACATCAAAATCTTACTAGCCATTCTGCATATCTTCGATATCTAGTTTCCAGAGCGTGCTCAGCATTTTGCACGTCAGACTCCAAAGGCCTCTCAGTTGAGCACCCAGAGAATACGACCCATTTTTTGAAGGTGATGGCCAGGGCTTCAAAAGTTTACTCAAGCCATTCAGGTGAACACCTCTGGCCCCCGAAGCCACATTGTGCCCAAACCAGACCCCACAGTTCCTTCAAGAATGAAACAGCTCTCTACTGTAACATCATCCTGATACTTTTAGAGATGTTACTTGCTTTGTTAGACGGTACCCTTCCCTTTTAGGTTTCACACCTACTCCCCACTCTTTCCTATACAGGACTGTGGATAGCTTTTTTGTGTGTAGTCGTCTTCTGGTTATGTTTTTCCTCTTCCTCCCAGCCCTTATGACCCTTTCCCCCCTATACTGTACACTGTTTCACTTCTCCCCAGAGAGCCCTTTACCCTACTTGCTACTATCTAAAGCAGTGGTCCCCAAACTTTTCAGGGTCATGCCCCCCTAACCCATGCCCCCCCTCTAACTCCCCAGGAGCAGAGGCCAGGAGCAGGGCCACAGCTCCGGGGGGAGGGGGGGTACGGAAGGGGGGCATGGACAGGGATAAGGAGGGGCCGAGGCTGGGGGCAGGACTGGGGCCAGGGCCGCAGCTGGGGCAGAGACCCGGAGCGGAAGCCACAGCCAGGCTGCAATCTGGGGCCAAGGCTAAGGGTGGGAGCGGAAGCCACAGCTAGGCATGGAGCTGCAGCTGGGACTGGAGCAGAGCTGGATGGTGCTCCTGCCCCACCCCCCCATGGAGGCTCGCCTGGTCCCTGCCATGCCCTCCCCCCAAAACTTTCCTCTGTGCTCTCGTAAGGGGGCATGCCCCACAGTTTTGGAACCTCTGATCTAAAGAGTCTCTAATAGCATTATCCACACAGGAAGGAATCAGGCCTAATCTTTGGATTAAAGGTGTACTCTAATGGCTCAGACAGCAAGAAGCCAATCACCTAAAAACTATGAAATACAACTCAGACCTCATTTATTAAGTATATTCAGAATGTGGTGGGATGCTTTAAGCAAGGCAAGCAAAAACAGCCTCAATATATTTGTAAAATTGTTCTTTAACAGCACATCGGGTGCAGCAAATTTATAATCAGTAATATTCTGTTTGTCAGGCAAAAACTGCCTGAAACTGCAATGTCTGTCTTCTCTGAAGGTCACAAGACCACATTCCTTGCTACAATGCACAAGGTTCCTACTTTTATCTTGATCACTTGGCTCTTTCAATTTTGCTCAACTCAACTCTTTTTTTCACTGCTCTCTTTAGGTCATCTGTGCTTTCTTCAATGCTGCCCCTTACATCTGAAACTCCCTCCCTCAGAACACAGGTGACCATTTCTCCTTAATATGGCTCACTTCCGTAGAACCTAGCCAAGTTAATCAACTGATCAAGTTTTGAAGTCATACAGTGCAATGTGTGCAGGGCCCTGAATTTTGGAGGATTGTGTGTCCAGGTAAATTGGTGCATAATTGCCCGTTTGGTAGCACAAACTAAAGTTTCATTTTAAAGAAGCCAAAAGACATTACATTTCAAAAGGCGGCTTCAAAATGTGAAACCAATCCAAAGTTGAAGATATTTGCCCAAGTCTACAGGTAGTTAAGCCAACAGCTCATAAAGGTGATAAGTTACATATAACCATTGAATGATGTTTACAGTTTCACTGCCAACCATTTTAGCACAATCAAGTTCAGGTGATAGTAGGATGGGCAACCAGTACCTATGAAGATTTGCTGAGGTGAGAAATGACAAATTCCAAACCCTAAAAATCAAGTTGCTGCCAAATCTGCCCTTAAACTAAGATAAAGGAGATAGATCCCCTCCAATAATCAAGAGCTTCAGCTATTCCCTATTCAGCTGAAAGCTTTTCATCCTTGCATTCAAGGCTCTGCACAACTCCACCCCATTCCAACACCTCAATTCCTAGACTCCTTATCCTCCACCCAGCCCTCTCATGACTACTCCCTTGCACTCTCTGCTATTTCATGATGCCTTTTACGCTTGGAACGTTATAGTTAGTCTCCCTCTCCTCATCCAAGATGCTTCTAAATACACTCCTATTCCATCAAGCATTTCAGCCATTAGACTACACTATCTTCTACTCGTGCCTTTAGGTTGTAGGGTCTTTCAGGTTGTGACTCATTTGTACAGCACTGTATAGTTAAGTGTACACCAGCAGCAGACTCTTGCCTCAGATGAAGTTTCCAAAGGAACTATTCTACACTACATGTCACTACTCTGAGTCTCTAAAGCAAAACCAGGGTACAAATTTGTTTTACAGGATAGGACTTGTTTAGGCAAGTCACAAGTATCAGTGCAGGTGATTCATTTCTAACTTGAGTTCAGCATTTTATAAATTTGCCTTGTGGGCTATGCAAGATTGTTTCACTTTAATTCTGAACAACCTTGTTTCCTAGCTTTTCCACTACCCCCCTTCCCACAAGTTTCACTATCATCCACAGTTACCATCCTAACCATTAGCCAGGTGTATTTAAGGATTCTTCTTCAGTCTGCTTAAATCAATTCTACTATGCAGGACAGAGTAAGATTGGTTTAAACCAAAAATATTTTCAGCAGAATAAAGAGAAAGTCATTGTTTTAAACCCTTGTGACCACAATACACAACATCCCTGGCAACAGTTTCTTCCTACAAAGCAAACCATTAAAGTATTTTTCACTATAGCTGCGCCCTCCCCAAGGAACTGCAGAGACTAAGTACTTCTAACAGGGAAAAATGGCTGTTTTGAATTTATTGCTAAAGATGACAGTTGCAAAATCCAGTAAGTAAGGCAGATGTTAAATGAAGTACCATTTTGTCAAGACAGTACTTAGTTCTTACTTTCAGTACAGTTGCCTATCTGAAGATTTAATCTCATTGCTACTTTACTATGGCCATCCAACATCTTGACAGATGAAAGGAAACACCACGAAGTCAGTCAATGGTTTGGGAGAAGAACCCATACACGAGTGGCAGACCTGCCCACAGTGGGTACAGGAGGTCCACTTGCCAGATGGAGGTTGGAGCATACTCTGCGCTTCTTGGCTCGCTTGTGGGCCTCAGCCTGGGCTCTCCAACATGTCTCCGTGATGACTGCACCAGCCTTCACCAAGCTTCTCCAGACTGAGCGGCTGTGGGCAGCAGTCTCCCATTTATCAGTGGGAACGCTGAATTTCTTGAGACCTTGCTTGATCTTGTTGCTGTAGCAGAGCTGTGGCCTTCCTGTGTGTCGTGAGTTGTTCTTAAGTTGGCCATAGAGCACAGCCTTTGGCTGATGATCTTAAGGCATGCACTTCACGTGTCCAGGCAGCAAAGTCTGCAAGCGTCCAACATAGACTGTAGGCCGGTTCTCAAGGATCTCGTGGTTAGTGATCTGTTGATCCCAAGTGACTCCAAGAATATTTCTGAGCCAGCGGAGGTGGAAGCTGTTCAATCTCTGCTCCTGCTTGAGGGTACATGACCCAGCTTTCACAGCCATAAAGGACACAAGCCTGATAAGTCGACACCTTTGTGTTCAGGGCTAGCAGCTTTTTGTTCCAGACATGTGAAGTAACTTTGACAAAAGTGACAGGCTTTGTATCAAGTCGCTTTGCATCAAGTTCTCTATCAAGGCTAAGTGAGCTGGTTAAAGTTGAGCCAGGATAGCAGAAGTGATCCACGTTGTCCAGAGCTTCATTACAGATGCAGATTTTAGGTGGGATATTGGTGCCCAATGACACGACAACTGTTTTCTTGATATGGATTACTTCGCCGAACTTGATACATGCATCAGAGAACTTATTCATCATGATCTGCAATTCATCAGGTGAGTTAGAGATGAATGCAGCAGCATGAGCTAAGAGCAGATCCTGATTAGTGAGCTGGGTGACATGCCTTTTGCTCTGAAGTCATCTGATGTTGAACAAGCTGCCATCAGTCTTTGATTCAATTAATATGGCTTTCTTCCCAGCAGGCACAGAGAAGAGCTTGCAAACAACATCCATGCATTCTCCCTCCTGCCTTTAAGAGCTCCGGAGGTATCTGATCCTTGCCTGCTGCTTTCTCAGGCACAATCTCCGATAGCTTTCTCTACTTCTTCAAGAGTTGGTGTTTGGTACAGCTCCTGCATTGTTGGAAGCTGGGGGATGGCAGCTAAGGCAGTAATCAGAGATAATGGTATCCTCTGAAGAGAGTTCTTTGTAATGCTCAGTCCATCAGTCAAGTTGTTCTTGCCCGGCAGTCAGGATGGTACCATCTTTCGCTTTCAGGTTTGCAGTCTTTTTACAAATTGGACTCAAAGAGGCACTTGGTCCATGATAGGTACCACGAAGGTCCCCTCTGTCAAAGTAGGTCTGAATCTTTTTGCAAAGGACTTGCCAATACTTTTGGGCACATTCTCTGGTGGCTTTCTGGACCATAGTCTTAGCCTCTTTGAACTTAAAGAGTTTTGAACTTGGGTGGTTGGTTGAAGTAAAGTTAGGCGAGCTTGCTTTTTCTTTTCTATGAGTGGGAGCAGCAGATGTTCGAACCAGTCAGGTTGTTTTTCCTTTGTTGTCCCAAAGAGATCCTTGGCAGTAGCAAGTGTCTTATTAAAATTTTCCTACAAAGTATCAGAATCAAAGGAGCCAAGCCCCTCATAAGGGAATTTTAACAGCTCTTGTACTGATTCCATTTTTCAGTTAGAGTTTATATGGGAGAGTGTCATAAAAAACATTCTATTAATTTCTAGCTTCTGAAGAAGCCATCTGCAAGAATTACAGCTTCCTTGATGAACAAAAAGTCAAAAAACTGTTCACAAATCTTTCTCCAGAGTATCCTTTCTATTGGAAGAACAGTAAGTAGTTTAGTTCATAGGCCAGGCATTCAGAAGTACAACTCTCGCAGGCTGCCCATCAATGACCACAACCATTTTTTAGGACCCAGTCCAACAGAATTCTACTTGCCTGGCTTTAAACATACTTCCATGAAGTTGCATCAAGTCTATACCATGTGGGCTGAGAAACACCTATCTTGCAGGCAGATGTGGAGTAAGAGTTAGCACAAAATATGTTGCATTTAAAGTGGGCACAGAACCCTCCATACAAGCTTCATACATTTGGTTGAGGCAACTTTTAAGCCTTCATGAAGTGGAAGGGAAGGCCAGTACCAGCTGCTACAGAAAAAGGTGTCGAAAGCCCTGCAAGAAAGCATTATGAATAGCCCGCCCAGGAATTTCTTAGTTACACCTCCTTAGTTAGAGGCTAGGTTATGCCCCAAAGCTTGCAGGTTTATATGTCTCAGAGTGGAAGCAAGCTGCAGGCCCTCAACTTTTATCTTTTACCCCCATCTGTGGCACTGGGATAAAACCAGCCAGGTATGCTGCTTCCTTCCAAGACTTTAAGTACTTTAGAAGCACTAAAGGTTATTCAGCCACTCAGTGTCATTCCCCCTCCTGCATTGGGCAGAATCTCATCAACAAAATATGGCTTCTGTAACTCAATGCCTTTACTTCATATTGGAGTGAATTTTGTTTAGTCTAGAATAGAGAAGTAGTTTTAATTGGCAAGTTCACTTCCTTAACCCATAATGCATTGCAGGTGCCATGTTCTGCAATGTCTGACCTAGCGTTTCAGTCTTGAGGCAGGAGTTTGGCTGCTGCATAATGTGTCAATTATATAGCCTGATGAATGCGGTGTCACTTTGAGGACAGCAAGCACAGTATGCTGACTTGAGTCGAACGGTAGTGTTTGTTTTCAGTGCTCATTAATACCACACTCGTTAGACATCTTGTACTTCAGTAAGGTCTCCTGAAAGATCACTCTTGTTGTGTGTATCCGGTTAGCCAACAAGCTTCTCCAAAACAAACTACAATATTCCAGTACAGGTTTTTACTAAACCAGAACTGAAAGAGGAAAAAAAATAAATCTACAGAGAGCACGGGAAGTAGCTCACTGTTTCAATTTCAGGCCCCATCTCACTGTCTGTGCAGCTGCTCAATGAACTAGAGAAAAAACAAGTTTTCTTTGCTTGCCATTTTCCGATCAGAAGAGGCATCAAAAAGAAATACACATTTTTAGAAGTATCAGAGGGGTAGCCGGGTTAGTCTATATCCACAAAAACAACGAGGAGTCCGGTGGCACCTTAAAGACTAACAGATCTATTTGGGCATAAACTTTCGTGGGTAAAAAACAGCTGCTGCTCTCCAGCCGCCCAGCTCTGAAGGCAGTGCAGAAGTAAGGGCCGCAATACCACGATCCCCCCTAAAATAACCCTGTGACCCCCTGCAACTCCCTTTTGGGTCAGGACCCCCAATTTGAGAAACTCTGGTCTCCCCCATGAAATTGAGGGTATAGGGTAAAAGCACAAAAGATCAGTAGTTACTTCTGTGCTGCTGCTGGTTTAAAATTAGGAACACCATACTATGCCATCTATACTTCTGTGCTGCTGCCTTCAGAGCTGGGCAGCTGGAGAGTGGTGGCTGCTGACTGAAGGCCCAGCTCTGCAAGCAGCAGCGCAGAAGGGTGACAATACCATACCAGGCCATCTTTACTTCTGCTAACAGCAGCTCTGCCTAATCAGTGGCTGCTGGCCAGGATCCCAGCTCCCCAGCTCTGAAAGCAGCGCCACCGCCTGCTGCAGCACAGAGGTAAGGTTAGCAGTACCACAACCCTCCCACTATAACCTTGCGACCCCCTCCCCCCCAACTCCTACAATTACAACACTGTGAAATTTCAGATTTAAATAGCTGAAATCATGAAATGTATTATTTTTTAAATCTTATGACCATGAAATTGACCAAAATGGACCATGAATTTGGTAGGGCCTTAGTTATTTGCAATACCACAATAGTATTTTACACCTGAGAGTTCCACAGGTAGTAAAGTTTAATCTTACCTACTTCGTTTAAAGTGGGATAGTTACCAGTCACTGTTGGAATGAATTAAGTTAGTTGTTGGCTTAAAATGTCTCACTTTAACACAAAGGGACAGTTATCCAAAAACTTGTATGCATGCAGTTTGGGATCCGTTCTCTTCAACTCTCTCTTACAATGTCCTTGGGCCATAGGATATTCTTTATCAAGAATGTTATACCTGAGGTATCTGAGCATAAACTATTTAGACATTTGCCTAGTATAAGGCTTACTGGCTATACTAGGTACTTGTGCAACATTTACTATACAGGTCTTAGTCCAAAACAAATGCTTCGTGTTCAGTTGTATTTGAGACACTGCATGTGTCAAGCAAGCTGCTTGCTGAACACTTCCATCTCCACCTGAAGTGTTGCAAGCCTCCACAACATGCAGAGCGCTGTAGCTACAGAATGAAAGGCCGTAGACTATAGTCAGAACACTGGCTTCCTGTTAGCTGTGCTGGCATTTTGTCTGAAGACCAGTTTGGGATGTAAAGTGAGACTCCAGCATATGATCTTAATACGATTAGTATATAGCTCTAGAGCTGCTGCTCCTTGCATCTGCGTCAACAATTCATTTCAATTTTCAGCATGGGATTTGCAGTATTAGAGGCAATATACAAAATAAAGTTGATCTACAATCCTTGTGTTCAAGTTTGAAGCAATGTTTCTTTGCCACCGTCAATCTTCAGAAAATTATTTTTACTGCACGTTATGAACTATTAAACTTAACTCATCAACAGATCTCTAATGGCAATGCCATTACGCAGTCTTTATCATAGCCTTTTTAAAGTAACATACAAATATAAGTTTAAGGAGTACGAATTGGAATAAATTTAAAGAAATCCTGAATGCCTGACAAGTATCAGCTAATAGACTTAGTGACAGTATGCACAAGACCTCCATTTCAGGTATTTGGATATGTTACTCTAACTGCCACATGCTTAAGATTGGAAGTTTGCTTCAAGTCTGGGGAACAGTTGGTTCTGAAGTGACAAACTACTGCATTGTTCAGACCCTGAAGGAAGGTTAACATTAGGCCAGTGCATAGACTGTTTTTTCCTGCTTTGGTCATTTTCTGATATTTAGGTCTCAGCCTACAAGTTTCTGCCTCTATTCAAGACAGAGGAGTACACCCCCTCCCCTGCAAATACTTGGCAGGTGCGCTTTACACCGAGCTCTAGAAATCACACTTGGCAGTGAGGATGGACTGGCTTTTATTCACTGACTTTTACCATTGAGAGAAGGGAGTGCAGTGCAGAGATTAGATTTGTGGCTTAATATTTGAGCATTGCTGCAGAGCAGCTCCTTAAGATGAAGCACATGCAAAAACCTCCACCTTTAGTTTCCTAAGGGATTCAGAAAGTGATCCATCACCAAAGCTTTGCCATTGCACAAGACAGATTCTTATCTACTAGTCAGCCCAACTTGCTCATGACTTGTCTTCTAGACAAATATAAAGGTAGCATGACTCAAAGAAATGACATAATGAAGCTTGGGTATGGATTTTATCCAAGATACACCCCTGTCCACCCAAACTGGGACTCTCTCATGGTTGCTTGTATTAGCTGTAGAGTGTTCATGCTAATGTCTCCTCCCAATCATTCTAATAAGGAAGATTGAAGTTAGTGTTTTCCTGGGTACCTTGAAATCTGGCACTTTACACAAATTTTTAGGGTCCTTCACTACAGAGGAAGCAGGTCTTTGACCCACATTTATAGAGTTTTAAATACCAAAGACATCAAGCCATACTGTAAACTCACTCAAGGCCACCGCATCATACATTTTGAACTAATGAAGTAGAGGCAAACAGAGGAACAGTTTAAGATCTTTTAGATGTTAGTTTAATATCAGTAAATTAGAACCAGTGAGACTAAATTAGAGACCATGTTTTAATTGTTACTAAATTAGAGACCGTGTTTCAATTGTTTCCTGTTGTGATGCCTTAGTAAGATTCAGAAATTCCCTATTGGTTTAGGGACTCACTTGATATCCATTGAGATCCAACAAAGAATATTTCCCAACAACTATAAACTGGGCTGCGGTGAAACCATACGGTTGGACAGTTTAAGTACATTAGCTTGAAATGCAAGTAACTGAAGCGTTTACAGTACTTGTTTCACAGCCCTAGCTTGATGTTTCCTTTAAGCATTCTAGATAGCTCTCTACTGAACTGACCACTAAATGCAAGTATAGTAATTCAATAGAGAACAAGAGCTGAATACCACCACCCCTTTCCACCTCTAGAGGTAAAGGTATACCATAGCCTGAAAGCCTTTATTCTGCTCTCCACAAGTGCAACAACGATGAAAGTAATGAACTTCTATTGCAAGACAAGATACATCACAAACTGGGGAGGTAAATCACCTCATGTATGCCTGAGTGAGGATCTATACATCTCATCACCAGTGGTAAATAAGGTAACTAAGGTATGTCTACGTTGACCTGGAAGCAAGCCTCCTACCCTCGGTCCACAGACTCTGAAGCCTAGTGGGATGGTGGGCTTCAGAGCCCCAGTTCCAGCCCAAGCAGCAATGTCAAAGCATAGTCTACCCTGATATTTTTAGTGCCCTAGCCCAAACCCTGCTACCACAAATCTGTGGACCCAGGCGAGGAGACTCACTCCCCGATGCAGTGCAGACATCCTCAGAACCCTATGAAAATATATAACTTTATAGCTCAATTACCTTTACGATGCCATTCATATGCAGATCCAATATGGATCATCCTGAGATGACCTATCTGTCCCTCTCAGCACAACTGGGCTTGAACATTCTTCCTTTGGGAAAAAAATTCTACCAGTATTTGTATTACAGTAGCATCTAGAGGTTCCAAATAAGGATCAGGGTGCACAGTGCTAGGTACTGCACAAACCCAGAAGAGAAAAATAATCCCTGCCCTAAGGAGTTGACAGTATTAGTTCATCCATTTTAGAAAATGAGTTTAATGTACTGTAAAATGCACTTTCGGGCTGCAGACACTGTAAGGGAATGTATATATTGAAAAAGAAATCAGTCATTTATAGAATGTTTGCATGATATAAATGGGAGGAGAAATTTATGAGTGGGATTGTATGATGGGGTTGCTTATGATGGTAGTGGGCAGGGCTCAGCAGTCCTGAGGCTCACTTCTGGTTTATATCTTATGTTTCTAAAAGCTTATGCTTCAGGTGGCCACCTGCAGGGTTCAGGACACAGTTGAAACAGCATGAGTACAAGATTTTTTTTAAATGTCTTGTTAAAGTGCAGTTTAAAGATATATTAAGAGGACAGTAAGTGTTAGATTTTAGAAGAGTACATGCTTTCATTAACAGTTGGTTACTATTAAGCGGGGGGGACCAGAACATTTGGCAAGCATGTTTGGTATTAACAAACTGGATCATATATCAGGCAGCCAGGCGTCAGATAGGAGTTGTACAATAAAATCAGCCAAATATAATGCATGAAGTAGCTTTTGGAAGCTGAAGTTCAAATGTAGAACCAATATTTACCAAAACTAGTTCAAGACTTTTAGGCTTTGTGCAACAAGAATCTATCAGCTCACTTGAAATATTTGTGTTTCAATTGTGTCACATGTTTAAGGAGATTGGTTGCCCACTCGGTTGCAGCTTTCTGACAGTAAGCCTGAAGAAAGACTGTTGACAAACACTTGCTGTAGAGATGCAGTCAGCAAGAGTTACTTAGACAGTGCAAAAGAGGCTTCAGAGTCTAGTGAACAGAGAACACTATTAGTCCTCAATTAAAATCCAGGGAAAATTCAGTTAGATTGCATCTGCTTACACTGCAGAAAAAAAAAAAAAAAAAAAAAAAGTTAAATCTAAAAGCCATAGGCCTCTTCACATTCTGGAAAGTATGGCCCATGATGGAATGATGCCCTCCCTTATGATCACGTTTACTCATACACAGGGAAAACTATATTCATCATGGTGGTATCTAATTACAGGGACAGTGACTAAAGTGGAACCTTCAAAGAAGGCGTCTGCTTCGCTACATTTTCTGCCTCACATGGTAGCTAAGTGGAATCTGAAAAAAACCCACTTATCTACAAGAGTTTATAACTAGACTTCACTATAAACAGGTCCAATCCCAATGAGGAAGATCTAACGAGCCATGGTAGTTAAAGACTAAGTAGCACAGAAGGAAGCTGTTAAATATAGGGAAAGGAGGGACATTTCCATTATTTGGAACAGGACCTATTTTATTTGGTGCACTTTCCAGGTTAAGTCTGATCAGCAGTGAGCTCATAAACTGATGAGTAATTGGCACTAAACATTTCACCTGATGCAATCAGATACAAGTCATTACAGGAACCTGCTTGGTACGGGAAATCTTCATGCTGTGTCTACATTACAAAGAGTTGCAAGGGACCTGGTTATGATAGGATCACTTTTGCGGAGAACATGGCAGACGTGTCCCCCCCCACCATACAAAATCATTGGACATGTAATCAGTGCTAAGATCTTGCATCTACTCTACAAAACTGAAACGACAGATTGCAATATTCTGCTTGTATTTTAGACCGTGGTTTTACCCAGGGGGGCTCCAGGCACCAGCGCACCAAGCGTGTGCCTGGGGCGGCCTGCCAGTCGCCGTGAGGGCAGCAGTCAGGCTGCCTTCAGCGGTATGCCTGCAGGAGGTCGGCCGGTCCCGCAGCTTCAGTGGCAATTCGGTGGCGGGTACGGCAGGCATGCCGCCGAATCCACGTTACCAGCGGACCTCCCGCAGGCATGCCGCCGAAGGCTGCCTCACTGCCGTGCTTGGGGTGGCAAAATACATAGAGCCGCCCCTGGTTTTACCTTAGCATTCCAAAGTAGTCAAGAAAGCTGTCCAAATGCTTCAAACCTATCTACTGCTGCACTACACAACCAGATAAATGCTGCTGACTCTCACAGTACCCAGAAACAGTTTTGCGAGTATATGTATTTAATAATAGTGTTCACCCATATAAGTTTCAGTGCTTTAAAGCCAAAGACTAAGAAATTGTTAGTAAGATTTACCATCTTTTGATCTTCAAATAGTAGACACAGGGTACACCCTTCTGCCCCGGAGGATGGGGAAAAGTGTTTACTTAACATCTCTTCTCCCAATAAGTGGTACTTCAACCACTTCAGCCAGTTACACACTATATGTTCTTTCATCTATCATGAACTCCTAGTACAGTACATTTAGAGTACTAGGTGTTCATGGGGTTGTTCTTTTTCAAAGGATATGGGATAAAAAGAACATTACAAATGTCACTGACCAGCTTGGTAGACAGAATAGGCTCAAACAAAACTACCACTAAGTAGAGAGAGTCTATTCCCTCTCCTATCCAGTTGATATGTACAGGAAACTTTGAATGCAGTCTCCTTGTTGCTGGCATCCCATCATTTTCCCGCTTCTTCACCACTAAAGTGAGTCTTGGCTGTAAAAGACTAGAGACAGCCCCAGATTACTAGTGCTGGCTAAGAACGGACAGAGCTGAGGGCTCTGCCTGCTAGGCCAGACAGCTCCCAAAGTCAACAAGCTATCAGGGTTGTGAGGTTAATCCTGTTGCTGAAAGTTTGGTTGTTCTGGCCAGCTACAGATAGGATCCTGAAGCACAGGAAAGACTAGCATTGCAGGGCCTGCCTTAAGTCTGTTCAATCATTTTAAAACCTCTGCTTTCAGAAGGCTGAACCAGAGAGCTTCACTTTGAGGACCACCACACTACCTTCCCTTTCCCCACCCCCCAAAAAAAAAAAAAAAAAAAAAAGAGAGCCTCTCTCCCAAACACTAACAGCTTAGTCCTGCAGATGTGCTTAGCCAACAAGACAGAGGCTAAATTTATGGAGGAAGTGTTACTCAATGATTAGAGTGTCCTTGTTACACAGTATTAGCATGACACCAAGTTAGAGTGACATTCTTGATTAGGCAACGTAACTGTCAGAACACGAGAAAGTCAGTTACATTTACTGAGCAAGACCTAAATTCGTCAACATCTGCAAGTTGAAAACTTGGTAAATAAAGTTTCCTTTCCAACAGGTTAGTCAAATAAAACTTTGATCAGGGTGGCATGCACACAAAGAGTAAAATAGAAATACTGATCTGAGCAGAGCTTATCCTTCACAACCAGTAAACTTCAAACATAAGCTCTGAAATGCATCAAGACTGTCCAAGTGCCCAACAGTTGTATTACGTCTTGCACACATTCAGGGACAGTCTGGTCTACCGGACCTGGTGAATATGCTATCTGAAATATATATATTTAAACAGCTACAGGACAGTACTGAATCCATGAAAATGCTTTTTGGCAGAAGGGTGACATAAGTAGTGAGAACTATCCAAGTTTAACAGAACACACAAAATGTAAAATCTGTGTGGCTGTACAAGAATCATACTCTTATGCAGCCAAAAAGTTGGCTTGTCTCTCTACCAAGATAAGCTTCTTATCCAACCTACACCCAAGAATTCAGTGCGTCAAGTGATTGTCATATCCACTCCAGACCAAAACTGGTTTAATGCCTCAGTTTCCCTGTAAGTGCCTTGGCCTATCAGTTATGCCCTTTATTGCATGTGAACGAAAACACCAAGTCATATGCATCCTTCCCCAACTGCAGTATTGGATACCAGTAGCAGAGCCAGAGGAAACATATGCAATTCAGTGGTCCAGGCAAGTCATTCAATTTGTCTCCTGTTCAGTGACAGTCATAAGAAACTTCACACAGGAGGCCTCAGACTTATAATTGGTTCAGTGAATCCATCAGAGCACACCAATGAACCATGAAGTGATTTTCTTTGGCTATTCAGAAAGTGTATGCCCTAAAACATTCTATTAACAGGAGAAGGTATAGATTGTTGGAATCAGAATATTTTTAGCAGCTAGGAATTAGCAGCAGAGTGTAGAAATAGGAGAGGAGTGCAACGTCAGGAGCAGACCTTCATGACAGGAAAAGAAAGCAGCTTTAAGCAGTTTATTGGCAGATTATCAGAAATAAAATGGAAGAAAGTGGTTGAAGGCACTCTTCACGTTATGTGGTTGTTAGTATAGTTTGCCTAGACAACATGACATGGGAAGTTGTCCTAAAACCATGTCATCAAGCTATGCTATAAGCAGTATTATGGCTGTCAGTAGAGAGTCTGCGTACACATCAAGCAAACTATGCTACATTTGTTAGTACAGAAAGCACCATGTTGTAGCTATAGTTCTAGTGAGGCCATCTCAACCCAGCAGTCTTAGTTTTAAGGAAAGTGCATGATGGATCATCAGCTATAGAGACACAGTTATTACAGCCAGTATTTTATCCCACAAAACCCAATACACAGAACGTCGGTTTTATTCTAGTCAACTGTACTTCTATGTTCCAGTTGCATGGATGCTATATAGGATACTGTGCCAGGAACTGTAAAATGCAACAAGATCTGTAGATTATGGCTAATTACAAACCAAATTAAAGGTCAGACAAGTGGGTACCTAATCCTACTCAAAAGTAGCTACCAACCCCTCATTACTAAATAGTGGAGTTGCAGTGAGGCCTGTAGGAGCAGCTGGTAGGAAGCAGTGGTCTACCTACCAGACAGAGGAGATGTCCATTGGCCTCTGTGCAGTGTCAGGACTGCTTGCCTGCTGCAACCTCCTGTTTTGAGGGTTGGGTCTTCAGACCTGCCCCAAGAGTGCTCAAAGAGATGGCCCCTCCCCCCAAAACCCACCATTCCCATACCCTGAGCCAAGAATCATCCCCTAACCACTGCCAGAAACCTCCTCCAGCCATACTCCACCCCGCCTAAAGGCTGGGAGAGGAGAACAGCCTGTCCCAACCCCCCACCCCAACAGCCACCCACAGAGACAGGCCTGCTTACACCCCATCCAACCCAATGGGGGACAGACCAAGAGACTTGGACTCCCTCCTACACTCTCTCTCTCCCCATTACCCCCATGGCCCATAGAGCCCCAGGCCCAATGGGAGATAGACTAAGGGACTCAGATCACTCCTACCCCCTCTCCTCCAGTACCGACCCCCCAAGACACAGAGAGCCCCCCGGGCCCAATGGGAGATGGACTAAGGGACTCAGATCACTCCTACCCCCTCTCCCCATTACCCCCATGGCCCAGAGAACCCCGGGCCCAATGGGAGATGGACTAAGGGACTCAGATCACTCCTACCCCTCTCCCCCAGTACCCGCCCCCCAAGACACAGAGAGCCCCTCACCCCCGGGCCCAATGGGAAATGGACTAAGGAACTCAGATCACTCCTACCCCCTCTGCCCAGGACCCGCCCCCCCAGCCACAGAGAGCCCCCCCAGCCTAATGAGCGATGGACCAAGGGACCTGGATCACTCCTACCCCTCTCCCCAGTACCCCCCACCGGGGGCAGGTCCCCCCCGCCGGGACCGGGCACGAGCTCACCGCGATGACGTTGACGAAGGTGGTCTTGCCCGAGTACTGCAGCCCCACCAGGGTGAGCTCCATCTCCTCCTTCCAGAAGAGCGAGCGGAACCAGTCCAGCAGCCGGGACAGCAGCACCAGCATCGCGGCGGCGAAGCGGGCCGGGACCCTCCGGCACTAACGCTAGCTCCGGCCTCTCGGGGACTGGCGGCGGCTGGCTGCGGCTCCGGCCAAGGCCAACGCTGCCCTGCTCGCCGCGCCGCGGTCATATGACGGCTCGGCTCCACACACCGACCTGGGGAACAAGAGCGGCCCGGCCGGCAGCAGCCGCAAACCCAGCCTACGGCGCCCCCTGCCGGCTAGGTGTCCGCCCTGCGCCCGGGGAGGACTCATTCTCGCGTACCTGCCAGTGCCACCCAGCGGCCACCTGAAGGGCTGGGGTTGGGGCAGGGATAGGGGCTGGAGCAGGAATAGGAGGATAGGGATGGGGGGCAAGCATAGGGGGTTAGGGACTGAGGCAGGAGCAGGGGAAAGGGGCTGGGACAGGGATAAGCGGATAGGAACTGGGGCTGGTGCACAAATAGGGGTTGGGACATGTGCACCCCACTGCCACCCCCTTCCCCTTCTAATCTCACCCTATCCCCCAAAAGCACCCCCAGACCTCCTCCTCCAATAGCTCTACTGCCCCCATCCCACTCCCTAATACCCCATATTGAGGATTGGAAGGATTCGATTTTTATTGGTCAATGTCAATTTCACTGTATGTACAACAAATATTTCCATGGATAATAGTGGAAATTTACAGATAGGCAAGGTAAGAAAAATGCTGCTTGAGAACTTATGAGAGTTTGGTTTAAGGATATTTACTTCGGGTTTTTGATTATTAGTGTTTTGATGGCTATAAAGCTTTAACTTTTTGAATCTCGCTGTCTCTTGTCATTAAATAATTATTGTCTGAAACTCCCCATTATCTGACACCTGCCCCATAATTTCTCACAACTGTGAAAATGTAAATCAATAAAAAAAAATTAAATGCTTAAAAATAAACATTGATATTATCTGCTGAAATTCTAATAATATAAACACTGAATTCCACCTAGCCTATTCCAAATGTTCAGAAACTTTGTCAACCCCCCCAACCCAAATAAAATTATGCAACTGTCTTAAAAATCATGAGATTTTGAAAAATAAAATATGAATAGTAAGTTATTTGTATTTGCCTTCTGCTTTCTGTGCCTGGGGGGTGCGCTTAGGTCACATTTTCCAGCTTTTTTCCAGAATCATTAGGGTTAGAAACTTTTTTTTTTTCTTCAAAATGAAAGCTAAGATTTTTGCATGGTCACTTGCCTCCAGTAGCCAGGGCTTTACACATAAAATATTGATTTATGATAAATCATGAGAATTGGCCACACTGGCCGCCACTTGCTATGCCACACAGCTACCCACCCAATACTGCTTCCCCCCATACTGTCCTGAACACCCCAAATACTCCCACTGCCTCTGATAGCCCATCACCTTCTGATATCCTGCACTGCCCCTGTCTACTATCCACTGCTACCCTGACAATTTCACTGCTAACCCACTGCCCTGTGATGCCCCTCTTAAACCTGCTGCACCATTAGCCCTGTGCTGCCCCTGGATCCCCCACTGCCCCACACTCTCCCAATACCTCTACTGCTCCCAACCCCACTGCCCTCTGCTCTCCCACATTGCTTCCTATATCTCCACTTTCCCTTCTCCCATCCCACCGCCCTGTATTACACCCCCACTCACACAGTGAACCCTCTGATACTACCTCTTATATCTGCTGACTTCCCCACCCTGACTTCCCCCTTCTACCAGCCCCCTGCCTGCTGCAACACCCGAGCCATCCACCCCTTGGAAACAGGTTGCTTATTACACTGAAATTTACTTACCCTTGGAGCCCTGTGCTAGTGCTTGAGAAAGAAAAAGAGAAATTGATCAGCCTGGTTTCCCTGTCCAAAATGAGTGAAGTACATATGTAGGAGCAGGATTTTATAATGTCCCATAAGAATTAATGTATGATTTGATTTCATCCTGTCAGCCACCCTTTTTGAATAGCAGAAAGGAATGACAGACCAGAACAACCCTTATGACTGATTATTGTCACCCTTTTGTTTTAGGATAAGTTATAATGTCTACTATGGTTTCCTATATGTATTACAAATTAGGCACTCTAGTTAAATATACATTTCTTTGTTTTAAGGTTTTAGTAAGTAAGAGACAGGATCTTGTATTGTATCTATGTTAAGGAGATTAGAGGAATGTTGAGGGCCTGAAGCCCCAATATGAATTGTTTTAGTTATAAGATTTAGCAAGGCTTGATTTACAATGTATTCTGCTGAATATAAAATGTTGTCTGTATACCTTTGAAGGTTTCTGTAAGAGATTGTTTGTGTGAATGTGGAATGCATGCATCAGGAAAAGATAAGGTGTGAAAGCCATCACAAATGTCCAGATGATCCAGAAAAAGTGAGAGACTTGGAAAGACCAGGAGACAATCAGAAAACATCCATTGTATCCAATGCTAAACACGTTAGCAGCATTGACGACCTCAGAGGTGAGGCAGGCACCCCCGAAGCCGAGACAACAAATAGGAGATAACGATGGGAAGCCTGACAATAACTATCAAATGATAACACCACTTAAGGACTAATGATTACAGGATGACATTGCAAAATGCATGGACTCAAATGGGAATTTACAACTATAAAGCTGGGGTGTTTTGCCATGGAACTCTGGGTTCAGTCCTGCAAAGCCTCGGAGCATCGGATCGCGACCGACAAGAGCCCAGCTCCACACTCGTGCTCAATCTAACTGGCCATTAGATTGACTCGAGCTACAACAGACTGGTAACTATAAACATCACTGGCAGGAGAGAGAGTGTGTGTGTGTGTGTGTGTGTCTGAAAAGCATATGCTAACTGTTGTATTTTCAATAAATGCTGCGTATTTGCCTTCCTCTATAAAGATCCCGTGTGCTTTGTATGAGCAGAACACATAAAAAAAGCAAATAGTGTCAATGGGGAAAAGTAGATTAACTGTTTAAAGTTAGGTTGGCTGCAGTATACAGGTCTGGGCAAAGATCAACAGTTTGACTCATAGAATTTTAATAAATATGAAAAGAACGGGCTGGAGGCAAGGTGTTTTCAAGGAGGGACCTTCGGCTTTGGAACCTACTCCCCACACCTCCCATTGATCCAAAATAGCCCATCTGTTGAACTTCGCAGTACAAAGGCATAGCTATTTATTTACTTGGGCTTTGGGGGAGGCAGGGGCTTGAAATGGGCTGAGGTTTGTAGTTCTCTGATGGGTCAAGTTTTGTTGGGGGCTGTTAGCTGCTAGTTCCAGCTGATTTGCTTTTTGTAATTTATGGCAGTTATCTAGAGTGCTAGGTAGGTACCTTTTGTGTGCCTCCATGAATAGCCATATATTTTGCATGATTTCAATACAAAACCATGAACTGACCTCAGATTCATCAAAAAGGTTTGATGAATCTACTTTTTGATTCAAGACTGTGACAAAATCTCAAATGAAGGGAGTCCCTCCTGGCATTAGGATTCATTGTATTTCACGGGGTAGTTGTAACATTGCTTCCTTTTAAAATATTTGATTTTTCACAAGTTAAGCCCCATCCTGCAACTACCTCCACACAAGTGCATCCCAGGGGTCTGCCTCCATAAATGGAATTTCAGGACTGGGGTTTAAGTAATAATCATCATCATCATCATATGTTCATGTGATATATACTATATGCTATACTGCAATAAAATATTACATAAAACACACCTCTAATATACTATTAATTTTGGAAATTTCACACAATGTCCTAAAGCCATTTAACAAAAAAGAATGAAAAGGGTTCTTGAGTACAGTTAGCAGTCTCTATAATGTTGTTCTGATAATCCAAGTGTATTGCATCTAGAAGGGAATTTAGACTAGACCTTCCTGTTGTTGTACCAGTCTTGTAACAGATTGGGCCTGGTTCTCCTCTCGTTGCTACCACTCTACCTCCATTGCCTTCACAGGAATTAGTCCTAATTAATGTGAGTTAGAACTCCTATTCCTAAAAGATGTACAGTATTTTATTGATTTAGCTGTTAGTACAATGTGATGAATATGAGACTGTTGCATATTACAATCTGCTCTTTCCCCAGGCTCCAGGGAAATGGGCCCAATTTCATCCTTGATGTCACTCCATTGATCTCAGTGGAGTTACACCAGGTATGTGTGTGGCCCATAGAGTTTTAAAGTTCCCACAAGCAAAGACATTGCTGAAGCAGATAGGGTCAGGGTAGGCCCCTAACTTAAAAGAATAGCATAAAAAGAAGTAGTCCATAATATTTTATTAAAAGCCAGAAATGACATGAGTGATTGCCAGAGATTCCCAAGCCCCAGTCACAGTGCCAATTACACAATAAGTTACACACTTTCTTTAAACAATTCATCTTTTCCCCGAAGAGACATCTTTGAGGAGCCCAATGTATTTTTCATTCCTAAAATCATCTAGAACTAGCCCTCCTTGTGCTTAAACTGTGACATTTGCTGTGCCAGACCCAGAGAGGAGGGCCATTAGCTGAACAACTGAGGATGTGTAAATAAAAAAAAAAAAAAAAAAAAAAAGTGTGTAGACCAGGGGTTGGTAACCTTTCAGAAGTGGTGTGCCGAGTCTTCATTTGTTCACTCTAATTTAAAGTTTTGCGTGCCAGTGATACATTTTAACGTTTTTAGAAGGTCTCTTTCTATAAGTCTATAATATATAACTAAACTATTGTTGTATGTAAAGTAAATAAGGTTTTTAAAATGTTTAAGAAGCTTCATTTAAAATTAAATTAAAATGCAGAGCCCCCTGGACTGGTGGCCAGGACCCGGGCAGTGTGAGTGCCACTGAAAATCAGCTCGCGTGCCGCCTTCGGCACACGTGCCATAGGTTGCCTACCCCTGGTGTAGACTAACAGATTAACTGTTAGTTATATGCAATGTGGTGGTTTGAAAATAATTAATATTTTGTACCTATCCTTGTTTGCAAGGGTCTCACAACACTTTATATTTTATAAATATTTGGAGCCTGAGCCACTGTAGTATGAGGAGTGGAACTGAAAAAAAAAAAAAAAGGGTCAGATTTCCAGAGGGAACCAGTCACAATGAGGATGAAAGGCTATGAATAAGTCTCACAGCACCGGAAGCCCCCTGACTCAGCCAGAATTCCTCAGGGTAGCCCATACAAAGAGGAGCTCTGGCATCTTTTGAAAGAGTGAAGCATGCATTCCCCATTGCACTGGGTCAGCTGTGTGTGGAATGGAACAGGCTAATAGCCCTGTGCTCACTCTATGCCTTCCCACCCTATCGGGAGGCTACCAGCTTTGTTAGCCTAGTGCCTGACCCTGCTCCCATCAAAATCAATGGGGACTTCAGTAGGAACAGGATCAACACTTAGTGGTCTTGCCTGTACACCTGACTAGATTGGGCAGATCCCTATGCAGGGGCTTCCACTGTAGAGAGAAGAAGGTTTCTTTACCCTTTTTGTCTGTTGTATCCTAAGCCAGCCACATGCAGGCCCTTAATTCATTAACACTGCTGTCATCTAGGCTGTATACCCATTGCACAGACAAAGTCACAAAGGCAAAGAGAGGGTCTGTGATTGCTGTAGGGGCAAGCCATTGTACAGAACCCACATCCTGAGTTTCCCATGTGGCAGGCCAGCTCCTCACACTCCCCACTGCTCCTACCAGTGACTAAACATACAATGAGAATACTGTATCACATATTTCAGCCCCACACACTTCCTTTATAGACGCATTCATTCTCTGGGCTCCAATTTCTGTAAATCTTCCTCCAAGGTTTGCAGTCTCTGAACCTTTTGTTTGGGCTTCTGTCACTCCTGCATTGCTGGCCCTGTCTCTCCTGCATTGCTAACTAAATACCATAGCAGTACTTGATAGAACATTTTCATACCTGTGAATCACAAGACACTTTACAGATCTAATAGAGATACATGATTTTATTTATTTCTATAATGTTTAGCATATTCCAAATAAGATCATCATCATCATCATAATTAATAGGTCTGATCTTAAGAAGCACTAACCACCTGCAGCTCCCACTGCAGTCAATGTGAATTGGGAATGCTCAGCACCTCACAGGATCAGGCAAATGATGCTTCATGTTCTAATATTGTACTCTTCCTCCAAGGCTCTGGAAGCAAATAACATAGCAACTTTAATTATTTATTGGTTGGCATTCTGTCCTGGATCTCAGAAGAATATATACAGCAATGCCCTTCTGCTTTGTGATTTGTGTATGAACACTGAACAAGATTTCACAAGAGCCAAAAGCAACAGTACAGCCTGTGCACGCAGAAACTCACATTTTATGACATGGGGGAGCTGATCTCAGTGGTCATTTCCCTCTGTTGCTATAGATCATTACTGGATTAATAAACAATTTCCTAAGATATATGTCTTTGTACAAGCTGAAAACAGACAAGAATACACACCATTGCACATATTTCCCCCCAAAATCACTAATGGACATTTTGTTTCTGGGAGCAAGTAAAATTTGCTAACTTAACCACGCAAGCAAAAAAAGAGTCAAAGGTACAGGGCATTTTGTACTGGAAAACAACCACATTAATACTTGGAAGAACACAAAATTCCCCTCATCTGTCTTGGAATTGTAAAAGCTTCACAAAGGCTTTCCACGTGGATAAGAAATGCCCTGTTCCATGATTTCCAGGCAATAAGCTTGGGGACTGACTACAAGATGCTTCCAGTATATGGGGTGGGGATGATACAACTTCTCTCTTAAGCTTAGTACCACAAAAGAGTACCACAGACTTCAACAGCGTCTCCAATGTCCGCGTTTGAACATTGTGAATATTTGATATATTTGAAATATTGTGAATATTTCTCTTAATAAAACTGTAGTAAAGCTTTATCTGATGGCCAACATAGCAGGATTGACCACAGTGATTTAACTCGACTATTAAAACTCATTATATCACCTTACTAGTACATGCTAGGTATTGCTCTCAGCTTACAGTGTATCCAAAAGTCCTGTGACTGCAGTAGGAAAGGCAGACCTGGACAATAACCTAGATCAGGGGTAGGCAACCTTTCAGAAGTGGTGTGCCGAGTCTTCATTTATTCACTTTAATTTAAGGTTTCGCGTGCCGGTAATACATTTTAACGTTTTTTAGAAGGTCTCTCTCTATAAGTCTATATTATATAACTAAACTATTGTTGTATGTAAAGTAAACAAGGTTTTCAAAATGTTTAAGAAGCTTCATTTAAAATTAAATTAAAATGCTGATCTTAAGCTGCCAGCCTGGGGTTCTGTTCACCTAGGCCTGCAGCGGGTTGAGNGGTTCAGGGATCAGGGCAGAGGGCTGTGGGTGTGTGGAGGTGCAGGGCAGAAGGCTGGGTGTGGGGGGGTTCAGGAGTCAGGGCAGAGGGCTGGAGGGTGCAGGGCAGAGGGCTGGGTGTGTGTGTGGGGGTTCAGGGGTCAGGGCAGAGGGATGGGGGCTGGGGGGGTGCAGGGCAGAAGGCTGGGTGTGTGTGTGGGTTCAGGGGTCAGGGCAGAGGGCTGGGGGGTGTAGGGCAGAAGGCTGGGTGTGTGTGTGGGTTCAGGGGTCAGGGCAGAGGGCTGGGGGTGTGCGGAGGTGAAGGGCAGAAGGCTGGAGACAGGAAATAAAGAACAGGAATAGGATCACTGCCCTTCATCCCCAGACATTTACTGCAAATTCTTTGGGAGGTCACAAAATGCAAGATGAGAACCATTAGACTAACACAATAATACTAACTAGGTCCAGAACAGCAGTTCTCAACTATTTCTTTCTAAGGCCCCCGCAACATGCTATAAAAACTCCACAGCCCAGCTGTGCCACAACAACTGCTTTTCTTCATATAAAACCCAGGGCCAGCATTAAGGGGTAGCAAGTAGGGCAATTGCCTGGGGCCCAACACCACAGGGGGCACTGTGAAGCGAAGTTCCTCAGGTTTCAGCTTCAGCCCTGGGTGGTGGGGCTCGGGGCCCTGGGCTGCAGTCCTGCGCGGTGGGGCTTTGGCTTTCTGCCCTGGGCCCTAGCGAGTCTAACGCTGGCCATGCTTGGAGGACTCCCTGAAACCTGGTTGTGGCCCCCCCAAAGGGCCTTGGATCCCTGGTTGAGAACCACTGGTCTAGAACACTTAGATTTGGTTTAAGTCTGTTAAGCCCATTGTATTACTAAATCCCAGTAATAATATGCACAGGGTATTACTGTAATATTCTCAGCTTGAACATACAAGTCCATACAACATTTGGAGACAGTAGAAAGTCCTTATTAAGGGCCAATGCCTGAGGTTTTTATGCTGTGCTTACTCCAGGGAATATCCATTGACATCAGTAGGTCAGGTAACAAAGAAGTATTATAGGGCCCTAGATTATTATAATCATCAGCAAATGACCAGTACATATAAAAGTGTGGGAGTGGGTGGCATTTAGGCCACCAGGTAAACAGATGGTTGCAGTAATCATTTAGAGCAAGATCTGCAGTGGTTTTTCACCAGGACTCTAACCAGCCCACCCTGACTCACACCCCATACTAACACTTCTCTAGTGTTAGTCTAGGCCGGGGTTCTCAAACTTCATTGCACCGCAACCCCCTTCTCACAACAAAAATTACTACATGACCCCAGGAGGGAGGACTGAAGCCTGAGCCTGCCTGAGCCCCGCTGCCCCAGGTGGGGGGCAGGAGGCCCCAAAGCCAAAGCCGAAGCTCTGCTGCCCTGGGTGGGGGGAAGCTGTAGCCCAAGGGCTTCAGCCCTGCGGGGGGGGGGGGGACCTATAACCTGAGCCCCGCTGCCCAGAGCCAAAGCCCTTGGGCTTCAACCCTGGGCGGTGGGGTTCAGGCTTAGGCTTCAGCCCTGGCAAGTCTAATGTCAGCCCTGGTGACCCCATTAAAATGGGGTCGCAACCCACTTTTGGGGTCCCAACCCACAGTTTGAGAACCGCTGGTCTAGGCTTTCATTTTAAAAAATTACCAGCCCCAGTTCTGCATCGCTTTGTTGTGGCTCAGCCAACATAAAGGGACCACAAAGCCTGCTCAGTCAGACCACCAGAATACCCCAGTTTAGTGTGTGTGTGGAGGGGGAGTTCTCCAGGCATCCTGAGGCTGGGTAGCAATGGCCAGCCAATGCTGCCATCTGCCCTCTGCGTAGTCCCAGAGAAGGGAGGGAATATGGCCAGCACTCTCTGCATTCCAGCTATTCCGGGCTAGCAGGATGGACCATAAGGAGTTGTTCAAAGCCACCATAATTGGGGCTGTGGGCCCAGAATCTGGGAGGTGCAAACGTGGCTTGCTTAAAGCCATCCTTGCCATCCTCCCTACTAAGCAGTGGAGCTTGAGAGAGAGCACGCAAATAAAATCTTCTAAGTCTGAGCACATCCAGGGCTGCCTTCCTGAGTCTACAGATATAAACAATGGGCCCAATTCCTCTCACAAATCAGTGTCAATTAGGAGTAAAGAAGCAGGAAATTACACGGGTGTGAAACCAGTGTGAAAGCACCGTCAGGCATGATAGCTCTGGATCAACTGTCCCAATCATACTAGCAATCCCACTGATCTTGCTGGGAGTTCTGAATTAATTGGTTCCCTTCCACACACAAGGGATTATAGGCGTCACATGTAGGAAAAATGCCTGTTTCCACAAATCTTTGCTGCAGCAGTCAGGGTGAGCTGAGTTACAGTGTGGTATGTTATGAGTTATGGAAGACACCTGTTATGAAATGACACTCCCTGGTGTTTGTGGAATTAGAGTTTTCATGACTCCCCAGCAGTGGAAAGGGTGGATATATACATATTTTTAATCTTGGAACGTGGCTTCTCTGTATATCAGTAAATAAAGCTAACATCCTCCCTTCAACACAGCTATAATATGAACTCAGGGCTTGCACTTTAGAAAGTCTGAATCCACTGTATGGTTCATTAACTCAGAAAATGTCATACCCAAGATTAACCATATCAAAGAGGCTGAAATGACTGGCACCAATTAGCCCTAATATCACACTAAACTGTGCACAAGGTTTTGACTGCTTGGCTGTTGGATGAAATAACAGCTCTTCTCAAAACAGTGTATCTGCTCACTGGTCTGTTCTTTGATTTGTCATTGGCTAAAACCTCCTGCCACAAGCTGATGCAGAGAGAAAGAAACTGACATAATTATTCATTAAAACCTGCCATGTGACAATCATACAGTCACTTTCTTCTAACACCAAACAAGGACATCAATATTATTCCAAGAGCTACTTCTTATTTGAACTGCACTCTTCGGGGGTGGGGGGAGTGGATGGGCAGGGAATGTGTCATTTGTGATTCCAATTCTGCTTTGATGGGTAGTTTTGATAGGCTCCTAAATTTGTTAAGTGTCAGGTAAATTATGGTGCTGTATAAAAACTGGGGCATTCTGGCAGGCAGGCCAAGCAGAGCAGGGGAGGTACTGGCTGAGCAGTCTTTGTGGCCACCATCCTTCGCCATCAACAGAGAAGTGGATGACCTGCTGTGAAGCTAAATGAACAATTCTATTTGAATGTGTGATTTGTTCCTTGAGGAGGGAGGTTACTTCTCATGGCCAGCAGGTGGCATCCATATCCAAATTTGCAATTTCAATCCAGAGCTCAAAAAGCTGTCTTTTTCCTTTTGATAACAATGGCTTACACTAGATAACGCCTTTACTACATTTTCTAATAAAGTGTTATAACTTCCACAGGGATACTGAAATGGTGACGGGACGGTCTGATGTTCATGATTGCCTACCCCCTAGGTCACAGCTCAAAACAGGATGCAGCACCAATCTGAGCCCAACAGATGGGTGATTCCTGATCAGGCAAATCACTCCTCCACCTCCAACTCCCGGCAAGCCATGCTGACTTAAGCTACTATCTGGCCCCAAATTTAGGTTTCCAAAACTTTTTCCTCCTGTGATTTTATGATACTCAGATTGCCACTGGTGGCACAAGGCAAAACAAAGCCAACCATATACTTTCCCTTCCTCACTCTGCACGCATTTACTAGAGGTAGGTATTGTTCTCCTGCCTTTAGCTGGGAAGAGCCAAGAATTTGTTTTTCTTCCCACACCGCCTCCCATCACCAAAGATGATATCTAAGAGTTTTGATGCTTGGAGTGGTGGATAGGGAGGAAGCAGTGGTAGGATGGCACTTGAAAGTAACATCACCAGTAACACCCTGCTTTTCCTAGGCACAGCTCAGGGCAGGGACCATGTCTTCCTATGAGTTTGTACAGAGCCTAGTGCAACAGGGCTACTATCATCAATAGTGACATCTAGCCACTACCACAATATAAACACACACTACCAGTAAGGACAGATGGATTTCACTGTGTTCTTCCTTAAATTCCTCTGTTTGGCAGAGGTTTCTCTACTGCCAAGATGTATTCCTTTGACCTTGAAACACAGGCTTTGAAAACTAGAACTCTGTAGTTCTCCTCTCAGAGATGATGGCACACAGGTAGGTACTCTTCTAAAATGGAGATGGGATTCACACAAGGACTCCTGGGATTTGGGAGATTATGCCACTGTTCATATACATATCTAGATGAGGGGCTGGTGAAGCAGGCAGGTCCATATTGCACTGTGGGTTTTCCAATCCTGGAAAGAGACGATAGCTCTTTCACAGAGGAACCCACTTGGGAATCACCAAGTTATGACATTGAAGTAGGTGCCACACAAGACCTTCTCTAGGTGAAATTACTTCTCCTAGAATATAGGGCACGGCCTTCACCTCCTAGTCAGCTAAGAGGTTTTTATATTTGGCAAGCTTTAAGGTTAGCTACCACTTGACAGTGAGAATACAAATCAGTAAAAACCCTTGAGCATTTGGTTCAGGAGACCTTCAGCAGGCACTTTTCAATGTGACTCGATGCAGACGAGTGTCCCACAGGCCACCAGGAACACTGCTGTTTTCTTCCTAAGGCAAGGTAGTAGGAACATGAATCAGCAGAGCAGACAAAAAAATGGATGTAAAGAAAAGGTGCTCTTATTAGCATAAATAAAAATAACTTCATCCCAAATTTGAGCTGGATTCACTAGCACAGACCTATGTACTTGGGTAGGGCTCAACAGAAGGAAAGGCCCTGGCTTGCGGATTTATTACAGGATCAGGGCCTTTGCCAGTTCATTTCCTTCACTGCTACTCGTAGCAGGGACACACCCAGTCCAGCTTCTAGCCCATCTAATGCCTCACTTTCCCATCAGATGGGAAACCACCCTCTTCCCCTGCTCATCCTCCAGCCCCCAAAACAGTTAAGTCAGGGGTACCTGAGTCCTACAGCTAAGTCTCAAAATCCCAACCCTTACAGAGTTGTAATTAGAGTCCACAAGGAAACAAACCTATTCTTCTACCCCAGACTTTCACCAGGCACAGACCCTTCTCTCAGAGTTTGTTCTCTTCCTCAACAGAGTTTAACCCTTTGCTTTGGTTCAGCTTCTAACTTGCTTGTGCTCTGACCAATTCAGTGGTTCTCAACCTATTTACCATTAGAGGCCATGTATGCATCTCTCTATGTATTATATCAGCCTCAGCCACACAATATATATGCTACCTGTATGGCCCTGAGGATGTCACATGGGCTGCAGCTGTGTGCTGATTGGGCCACAAGCAGCCCATGGCTTGAGAACCACTGGATCAGTTCCTTCTTCCCCTACATGGATAGGGATGTTTGGACAACCTCCCAGGCAACAGCAGAGAGGAAAAACCTCACACTTACTTTTAACTGGAAGTTCCCTACCCTAGAACCATAAACAGTCAGGCTATCTGTCCCATACCAAGCTGCCCTAACTTATTATTAGTTATTTATCTTACCATAGCATCTAGGAGCCCCAGTCACAGACCAGGACTCCATTGTGCTGGGCACTTACAAACAGAGCCAACAAAAAGGAACCCTTGTTCTACATGGCTTCCAGTCTTCATCCCAGGACATCTTCTTATATATCATGCCTAAGAACCCCCAACTCCTCACCCTAAAGCCTCCACTTTAATAGGCACAGGCTGCTCTTTTATCTCTCAGCAGGCCTGGTTCTTAGTCCACTGGCTCCTGTCACATGACCACTGTATTCATTCCCTCTCCACCTGGGCAGGAGAACTAAGCCTGGCACAGGTGAGACTGAGTCCCAGCTCCCTTAAAGGGCCAGCTCACCCCTTGACAGTGTTTAAGGTTGAGTTCACTAGTTAACCACTATTGGTGAACGAGACTATATAATATATAAACTGCACATTGAATAAAGATTATTTTCATGAGGCTGATGTTTTCAGGGATTTCTCCAGTATTAATATTTCCCCATAGACAATAGGGAAATGGTTTTGATTTGTTTCCTTTACATCTTTACTCCTTCCCCCACTTTCTTTTCTTTGGCTAATTACGCTGTTACTCAAGTGGTTTTCTGTTTCTGCATGGATTGTACAGCAGAGGGGGCTGCGGTTCCATCACACATGTCCACCTTCCCTCCTCCTTCCCCCGCCCCCCCAAGCTTATAAACAAACCGCCTCATCTCATCCGGAAACGTGGTTCACTCGTGACTTTGGGTCTCCTGGGCTACCAGTGCAATGTCCTGCTGCGTGATGCTGTGCCAGCATGTGCTTGAGCAAATCTTATCTTTTAATGCGTATAATAAATGCAAAGCAAATTATTTGAGCTACAATGAGTTGGTAACAAATGAGGAATGAATACAATGATGACATTTTGTCTACATGTCAATTCCAACCTCCTCAGCATGACTTTTTTTTAAAAAAGGTGGTGTACAAGCAGGTGGGGAGGTAACTCGAGAAAATGATTGTTGCTTTGACACAAGGGAAAGAAACAGAGGGACACATATTCCACACACCACTAGATTTATGGTTTATATTAAGCTCTTATACTGCACTTTTCATCAGTAGGTCTCACAATGCTTTACAAAGGAGGTTTCATTATCTTTATGTTACAGAAGAGGAAAATAAGGCTCAGAGACTTGCCTGAGGTCACTCAGCAGGCTAGTAGCAGAGCAGCTCTTCTGATTCGTAGCCCATTGCTCTAGCTGCTAGGCCACAAGATAAGGTGTTACACAACTCTGAATGCAAGGAAACGTCACTCATTGCTCAGCTGTCACAGAGGAAAGGTCTGTCTGTGTATCGAGGTATTTATAACGTCGTCTCATGCAAAGCCAAAGGTGGATTGTTGGCCTATAACCCCAATATAAATATACTGTTTATTACTGGTATGAGCCTTGCTTCAGGTGTGAGGCCCAAGGCTCAGGTGATCCCACCTGTACATAGTTTGGGAATGAAACTACTATGGGGGAAATGTAGGCTGATCATCAGGGGAAACTTCTTGACTATGAGATGTATTACTTTCTGGACTAGCTTCTCAAGAGAAAAGCACATGGGGCTATTAAAAGTAGACAATGGACTAATGGATCCATCCCTGGGCCAGATTCTCTACTGTGATGATGCACAAAGGATCTGGATGCTAGCCCTAACTGTCCAGCAGATCATTTGCCTTGTGAAGAGGAACGCTCCATTGGCATAAATCAAGCAGAGGCAGTTACTGCACCAGCCACCATTGCATACATAAGAGGGGGTGGTAGAGTTGACTTGTATTCCATCAATCCTTCCCTGAGCTAAGAGTCCCTTAGGCTGCTCCAACTGAGGGGACCAGCTTCCTGTTGCTGCACCCCTCCACCTTGTACCACAGCCTACATTACAGATATGAACATTCTGGGCAAAAGCCTTAGCTGTGTAAATCTGCCTAGCTCCACTGCAGTCATGGTAGTGAAGGCAATGGAGCTACACTAATTTGCACCAATCAAAGATCTGAACCACTGTCTCAAACCCAACCTGAACCCCACACTGTGTGAACAGCGTTCTTGTAGGAACATGCCTAATATCTGAGGCTGCCCATGAAACCATTCCCTCTGGGGAACCATCTTTAGGAGGAAGTTTCTAATCTCTGATTCTTTGTGGCATATAATCTACCAGCAGGTTCTCAGTACCTTTGTGTGCCTAGTTCTTCTTTTACAGCGGGCAGTCTTCCCGGGAAGCAAGGAGCCCCACCCACCATTTTGAACAATCCATTTTTTGGTGGAGAACTGCACCTTAACGCTAAAATCTACTTTCATGGCAAATGATTATTCCTCCATTTAGACAACTCTCTTCTCCTTGGCTAAATCAACTGAGAATAGAGGCCATCTCACTGACATTCTAGTTCTTCTTGCTGCATATGCTGTGTCAGCACAGTGACATCGGATCTTGCTGTGTACTTACATACACAAAGAGCAGCCATATACTTTCAGTCTGATTAATTTTTATTCTAGATTCATAAAAACAATAAAAGAAGAAAGAACAAAAGTAAAGTCTCTGAGACAGCATAGCATGGACCTGCTTTATATCATGCTGCATCAATTCTCCTCACGAATTTTATCCACCAAGGTACTTATATGGCCCTAATCGCCATAGTTTCTGAGCCCCTCTCACTCATTACTAGTTTTCATTCTTCCCCAGGCTCCCATGAGATAGCAAAATGGTATCTTCATTTTACAGATAAGGAATAGGGTAGATAAAGTACTCATCCAAGGTCACACAGGAAGCCCATAACAGAAATGGGAATTGAACCTGTGCATTGGAATCACTTGGGTTGTAAACAAGAGCACAGTTTGATCCATTATTCCTTGTTATCACAGGCTGCAAGGTAGACCCACTTATTCATAACTGCACGTGCACCTATGTATACCTCACATGGGTGCACAGTTACTATCTAATTACTGTGGTGGCACATGCAATCATAGTATTGGCACACCCCTTTGGCTAGTTATTCATTGAGTTGGTTGCCTGCATGTGCAACTACTAAGATGTGGCCTGCAAAGTAGAACGATAGTTTTGAAAACACCTGGGCCACATTATTTTGTGTAGATATTTATTTATTTAGATTGTGGTCTTAAACAAATTCCATCCCTACGGGGGCCCATCCAGAGCTCTGAATGCCTTCAGCATACATTTTAAACCACAAGCACACAGAAGGTACAAAGAAAAATCATCCTTAGCAGCAGCATTTCTTCTCCCACTCAGCCACACATCAGCTGATCACCAGGCATGTGACCCATACAGCTTAAAACCCCACCACCACACTTTCCCGTCAGACACACCCTACCTTATTAGTCTTTAACATAAAGGTACTAGTAAAACTGAATGTTTCCCTTCAAGTATACTTCATATAAACAACAGCAGCCTAATCCCTATACCAGAGCCACTTCCCAGTGCCTCGGCTAGTAACTCCCATCAGCAGTTCCTGATTTCCCCCTTGCCAGCTTGTAATTATGTCTTTCTTATGGGGAATGGTGAGGGGTGAGTTTCTAGGCATCTGCCAGAATTTGTCTCTATAACTCGCCTTCCACAACATGTAGTGACCCCATTTTACAGGAGGAATATATACAGCCTGGAACCTGTGTCAACAAATTAAACAGCAGACTAATTAGTACTTAGCTTTACTAGTTAGGAAGGTTCATTTGGCTGATCTGCTCCAATCAAATACATGTCTGCTCAGTCCACTCTATCCCTGCGACATTGATTAGCTACAAGGGAAAGGGGGGATTAGGCAGATCTAAATCATTCTCATAGTTTCTTCAGCTGAAGTCTCTAGCCTGACCCACCCTTCACCCCAGTATAGCAGGGGGCAGTCCAGAAGTCTGATGAAAGAGAAAGGAAGTAAGAGGCAAGAGGCAGTGTTAAGACAGCATTTAATTTGCATGAGTTAAGCACCTTCCTTTCAGAGCATGTAGCAACTAGAAATCAGGAGTAATTGGCGTAAGTAAGGAGACTGGTGTCTTTTGTTACCCAGGGCATAATGCGGCTGTTTGATAGGATCAAAACAAGCCCAGCTCTACTGTTCACAAATATTGCTGACTGGAGTAACCATGTTCTACATCCTATTTCTCCGAAGGGAGGAAGGAAGGAGGGACACATGAAGACAAAAACAGCAATAAATGACCCACACTTTTCCTGTAACCAGATCCTGGCCTTACTAACAGGAACTGCAATTTTAGACTGAAAATAAGACAAGATGCCTCTTCAACTGTTTCAGAGGGGTGTTTCTAACAAAATTTCACCCTTTTAAGCCCTGTTTTTATATGCAGTGAGGCACTGCAGAAAAGCACATGGCTCTGCAACTGCTATATTTACACCTCAGTGTGTTAGAGAGACAAGGTGGGTGAGCTTCTTACACAGAGCTCTTCTTCAGGTCTGGGGGGAAGACGAAGAAGAGCTCTCTGTAAGCTTTTTTCTCTCAACAACAGTAGCTGGTCCAATAAAAGATTCTCCACCCCCACCCCCCCCCACACACACACACATGTATCTCTAATATCCTGGGACCAACAGAGCTACAACAACTCTGCACATCAGTGTGTTATCAGGGGAACTGGACTTGGCAGGGATTTGAAATAGGATCCACTGAGCCTTTCAGCCCTTGATCACTAGTTCAGAGGTGGCTCAGGTCCATAGTGACTGAGTATGTTGGAAGGACATAACGAGTGGGGTCCCGCAGGGATCGGTTCTGGGTCTGGTTCTGTTCAATATCTTCATCAATGATTTAGATAATGGCATAGAGAGTACACTTATAAAGTTTGCAGATGATACCAAGCTGGGAGGGGTTGCAAGTGCTTTGGAGGATAGGATTAAAATTCGAAATGATCTGGACAAACTGGAGAAATGGTCTGAAGTAAATAGGATGAAATTCAATAAGGACAAATGCAAAGTACTCCAGTTAGGAAGGAACAATCAGTTGCACACGTACAAAATGGGAAATGACTGCCTAGGAAGGAGTACTGTGGAAAGGGATCTGGGGGTCATAGTGGATCACAAGCTAAATATGAGTCAACAGTGTAACACTGTTGCAAAAAAAGCAAACATCATTCTGGGATGTATTAGCAGGAGTATTGTAAGCAAGACACGAGAAGTAATTCTTCCGCTCTACTTCGTGCTGATTAGGCCTCATCTGGAGTATTGTGTCCAGTTCTGGGCGCCACATTTCAGGAAAGTTGTGGACAAATTGGAGAAAGTCCAGAGAAGAGGAACAAAAATGATTAAAGGTCTAGAAAACATGACCTATGAGGGAAGATTGAAAAAACTGGGTTTGTTTAGTCTGGAGAAGAGAAGACTGAGAGGGGACATGATAACAGTTTTCAAGTACAGAAAGGTCGTTACAAGGAGGAGGGAGAAAAATTGTTCTTCTTAATCTCTGAGGATAGGACAAGAAGCAATGGGCTTAAATTGCAGCAAGGGCAGTTTAGGTTGGACATTAGGGAAAACTTCCTAACTGTTAGAGTGATTAAGCACTGGAATAAATTGCCTAGGGAGGTGGTGGAATCTCCATCACTGGGGATTTTTAAGAGCAGATTGGACAAACACCTGTCAGGGATGGTCTAGATAATACTTAGTCCTATGCCTTCCAATTCTCTGATTCTATGTTTGCCTGTTCGATAGCCTGTATGCACTCAGTAGATGGCCTCTGTTCAGTTCCTGCTGACCAGGTGTCTATATCACCAAAGCTTCTTGTGCAGTTGGCACCAATGCTATCCGTTCTAACCAGGTCAATGACTGAACTGGCATGAGGACTTGAACTACTCTCTCATTCTCAGAGGTCCCTCCAGAACAAGTTTGAGACACGTTGCTGAAGAATGGTTGAGGAAGCACCTGCCTCTGCTCCTGCTGTATAGAGGGGAATTAATTCTGGGGATAGAGAAGATGAATTCTGTCTCCAGAGCTGTCACTTGAGGGTTTTCCTACACTCTTTATTTTTCATCTTTAAAAAAAACCAAACCCCACCTGCTATCAAGAAAATTTCAGGGTGGTCACAGATGGTGTGTGAGTGGAGTGGAGGATAGGATGTCTTCAGAACTAGAAGGCAGAGCAGAACTAGTGATGTGGGCATGACCCCTGTCAGTGCTTCTCAACAGATGGTCCCAGGACCACCCATGTTCTATCTTGTGAGCCCAGGACAGAGAGAAAATGCCGTGCAGACGATGGGGGGGGTCTGGAGATCGAATAATCCCTACTTGGTTCTCTCTTAAGAAGTGATCCACAGGATAAAAGAATTGGCAAACCACTGACCTATATGCTTCCGAAGTATTATGCGTGATGCTCTGCCTACAGCACCACCTTGAATTTAAATCCCTTCATTCATTCTGGGCGTAGCTGCCAAGCACTCAGCCCTGTGTATGTCACTCCACCTTGATTTAAAACTGCTTCAACTTGTGCTGGGAGTGGTTTCCAAGCATTCAGCTCACCCATATCTTATCCATGCTGGCTTCCCTTATGGGCTGCACCCAATGCAGGTCCACAGCACAAATGCACACCCAAACAAGAAACTTGTTAGTCCTCCCCATTCTCACCGGGCTTCTCTGGAATTGGGGTGGAGAATGAGTCAGGAGTGCTGTAAAGGAAAGTGAAATGGATCCACCCTGAGTGTAAGATAGGTGCAGGGGCAGATTGGTAGCCTTGGATCAGATTCAGGGGTCGGCATAAGTCTTTAATCTTTGCAAAGCCCTAAAGACTCCCTCCCTTTCACCCTGTCTCACATGCACACACACACACGGCATGACTAACCAGCTTTGTGTGGGGAATGGCAGACACTCCAGAAACTCCCTGATGGCTTTGATTTGCAAAATAAAACAATAAGGCTGCTGTCTGTTCCTTACACGTGAGAAGCTTCCTGTAGGGCGAGCACAACTGATGCAAGCTGTCTCCGGATGCTAAGAGTGGTCTGGGGTCACACTCCAAGCCATCTAAGGGATTGCTAAGTATTTCCTTTCTGATTTTCAGCTCACACGGTCACACTGTTAAGCACTTGGTGACTTATTTTGGTAGAGTGAGGACTAAAGCAACCGCACTTCCCACTTTGTTTCTTACTCCACATTGGCAGCATGAGTTGCCATGAAGTCACTATTTATTATTACTTGTATTTGCTAAGCACTGATGTTGTGCTTGGCACATGTAATTTAGTTATCAGAATTTCAAGTGGCGTTGCCACTTATTCACCAATGGCCAGTCATCCTTTGACGGAAGCCTTGGGAGGTCTGTGGTAAGAAGGTCTGGGGGTAAGAAGGCTGAACACCTCTGTTCTTCCAACTACACTCAATAACATCTGAATAAGACCACCTAATTCAGTAGCTCCTGCCTGGTGGTTGGCGGCCCCCAAAAGCAGTTAATTGGTTACGGTTGGGGAAGATGCCACGATCATGCCTTCCTTTCCTCTTTCCAATCTTCTGCTGAGGTGCTTTTGCTCAGTCACTTACAACTGACCTTACTTAGATGCCAAGAGTATCCCATAAACCACGGTGCCTGTTCCTGTAGATACTCCTTTGAAGTACTGAGGAATCTCCTGCACCTCCTATGCATTGCCACCACTCAGCGCAAAGAATTCAGGGGTGCATGGATAAAGGCTGAGAAGCCGTGACCTAGTTTTGGTTTCATTGCTCTGGTCTCAGACTGTTAGGAGACAAGGATGTGGTTTAGTGGTCAGAGCAGAGGAGGGCGAGTGAAAAATCCTTTGGTCTGATCCCGACTCTACAGTCATTCTTCCTGTGCCTAATGGGGAACCACACAGGGGGAAATCCTGCCATGTCTTGCACAGTGTGCTGATGAAGAAGAGGAAGAGGGCACAGGTGGTCTTGATCATGGCTGTGCGCCCCACTCTGGAGCAGGCTAATGGCAGAGTAGAACACAGGCTACGCCCTTCCAAGGGCGGTGTAATGAGTACACTACTCCTGTGCAGCTCCAAACGGCCTCCTGTGAGGGCCTGTGTCTTACTGGCCTTTGCTGGCTTCGTACACAATTTTCACTCAATTCTGACTGCTGGGGAAGACTGGTTTAGAAGGACATGACACAAAAATGCTTTCTCTGCATCATTTAAGCATTAGAGGTGGTGCAATGTCACAGGTGGAAATAGATCAGAAATAGAAGGTTCATAGCAGGATTAGGCCTGGGTTTAGGTTGACTTTCAGAGGCATAATCCTATGCAAAAGGTTTCCAAGATGGAAATCTTTCAGGTTGGTTTGCATGGAAGAAAAAAATCTCTATCTCTATATAACTATTTCAGTAAAATATTTTTCAATTAGAAATTTCCCCATGTGAGACATTAAACTGCAAGTGGTATCAGGCATCCAAATGATTTTGCTGATTATGGGCTGGTTGGTATTGCCTGATGGCTACTGGCTGTAGTAATCTTAGGAACGTATAGTCATCTTCCTTCTAACCTACTTCTGAATCTGCAAAAAAGAGCCAACTCACCTTCATGTCTTTTAAAATACCTTTGACTTAGGCAGGCCTAGGTTCAGCTTCTTTGTATACTGCAGGTATGGTTGGTTGTTCTCTAGAGTGTTGCTCTAGCTGGAAAACCCCTCTGTGGTTAATGCCTCACCAGCAAATAACAACCCTGGCTTGTAATTGTCACATGCAAAGTAGTCTTTGGGTTCAGTCTGAACAAATGCACTGCTGACCACTAAAAGTCCTTTTGCAATTCCAAGCCTGAGGTTTTGTTTCCCCCTTTCCCAAGGCAGTCAGCCCTTTCCCACCCTGTGATTAACTCTGCCCACTCAGGGAGGCCCATGTTGTAGACCACATCCTCCCAGACAAGGAGGAATAGGCAGGCCTCCCTTTGGGGCCTCATTGTTGAGCAAGATTAGGCACTCCCTCCTCCTCCTCCTCCTCCTCAGGGACTGGGTGTGCTGAGTCCACAGCACTCTCTGGGCCAGGAACAAGAAACTAGAGGTCTGATTCTCCTCTCACTTACACCAGTGGGCAGTCCTCACCCTGTGTACCTCAGGGTAGCTCCACTGACTTCTCTGGAGGTCGTTTTTTGTGATTTACACCAGTTTGAGAGAAGAAGCTAGGACTCCAGCTTGCCTCACATATGGCAGGGCAGAGCATAGTGCGCAGGAAGGAGAAAGACACAGTCCTGCAGCACAGCTGCCATCTGTCCCTCTGTGCCAGCCACACCCACGTTCGAATGTGAGCATTGGGAGGGGAGGCGGCCATGCAGAAGCAGGGTGGTGGTAGGGAGCAGTCACTCGGCACAGCAGGTATTCATAACCCTGAGGCAAATTTCTGCGTAGGTTAACACTGCTCACTGTAGCATTAACTCTCTCTCTCGGTGGCTTTTCCCACCCTCAGAGAAGGAAGCAAAGCACTGACCTGATTGGGAAGCAAACAGCAGCACAGCAGTGAGCCATCTGTGCTGCCACAAAACTGGACAGGGTCTCCACACAGAAGTACTCTGGATGCATAGGTTTGGGGCTACCTTTCCTGTGGATCTTTGGGCTCCATGCAGTTGGACCTGACCTAACCCTCTGCTCTTGCTAGACCACTGCCAATCCCTTCCGTAAGGGGTGGGGAGACAGGAGACAATACAGACCCTAATCCATCAGGCTGGTGCAATTTGTGATGTACCCACCCCACTTTCTGTGGGTTTTCGGGGGCGGGAGGGAGGGGGAGGAATTTCCCCCAAAGTGACTATTCTCCTTCCTGTAACGTGTAGAACATTTCCAGACCTCTCCAAAGATATAAATGCCATCAGGTGTGTCTCCCAGCAAGCACACTGAGTGTGTAAACGCAGGTTGAAGCCCAGCTGCTCTAGCCCTCAGAGATATAGGGCTGGATTTGTAATTAAAGCCCAGGGTCGGGAGTCAGGAGAGAGGGGTTTTCGTTCTGCCTGACTTCCTCTAGGACCACTTAGGCCTACATGTTAAAAAGTCATCATTAATTCTGGGTGTGTTTATTTTTGTGATGCCTAAAATAAGACCCCTGCTCTGGCGTGATTTTCAAAGCTGCTGAGGACCTGCAATTCCCCTCTGAGTCCATGAGCGTGTCAGGTGCTCAGCACATCTGAAAATCATGCCTCAAATTGGGCATCCAAAAAATAGAGCACCCCGCCCCCAGCAGGAGTGACCACTTCTGAAAACGTTGGCCTCAGCCTCTCTATCTGCAAAAGGTTGATAATAATTGTGAGGCTTAGGTTCGTTTGTGAGGCACTCTGTTTTGATAAACAAATGCATTTGTTTATTTCACTTCCTTCTAAGGATTCCCATGGTGCTCATCGCCATAGTAACTGAGTGGCTCATACGGAGTGGCTCCGTTTTCTGGATGCCCAGTGTGAGGCATGATTCTCAGATGTGCTGAGCTCCTAAAGCTCTGATTGACACAGTGTGGAATTGCACGGATAGTTTTGACCTCACACATAACCCAGGGGTAGTGAGTGGAAGCCTGAGGGCTTGTCTTCACGAACAACATTACAGTGGCGCTGTAGTACTTTAGTGAGGACATCCTACATAGACGAGAGAGCTTCTCCCATCGGTGTAGTTCATCCACCTCCCCGAGAGGCAGTAGCTATGTCAGTGGGAGAAGCCCTCCCATCGACACAGCGCTGTCTACACGGGAGGTTAGGTTGGTATAATTGTGTCATTCAGGGGTGTGGATTTTTCACATCCCTGAGTGACATAGTTATATCGATATACGTCTGTAGGGTAGACCTGGTCTGATTCTCAACTGCCTTCAACCTCTGTGCAAAGTGGATGTGAAATGCTACCATTCTGAGTGGGTAGCACTTTGCTCTGGTGCGAACATGACGTGCAAGGCACCAAAGCCCCACGCAGGCCCTCAGAAGCACTAGCAGTTACATTGGTTCTGAAACATCTCATCACATGGAAGCTGAGTACCCAGCAGCTGCATTTGTTTGAAAGGGTTCGCAGGGGGAATCACAGTCTCAGTAACTAATACATGAGGTGGAATTCCCTTACCTCTCTGAGCAGAGCATGCTGCACTCTTTCTCAGAGATGCATTTCAAGAGCGCCTTCCGCTCCCTAGAGACAGGAACAGTGTAATATTAGACTGTGTGACAGGGCTCCTTGCTCAAATTACCACCAAACCTCCCCTGACGCAGTTAAGCTCTTTTCAGTGCCGCTGTACCAATGCCCAATAGTCACTTCTTCTCTTGTTGTCCTAATGAAACAACATTCTGCAGCTAATAAGGTACCCATTGTTGTCATTAGATTCAGACATGATTTTAAGGGTTAAGTAGTTTTCACTTTTAGAGTGGCAGTTCTCTCCTAATGGGTCCAGATTCCCCAGAGTGCTCCCAGCAGTTGTCTTAGGCACCGTGTGGGGAGATCTTCAAACTTTTCCTGCAGTGGTTTGACTCAGGCATTTAGTAGCATTTTACACCCACTTTGCTCTGGTACAAGAGGTAGGGCAGGAGCCTGATTCCCCATGGCCTTTAGGTAATCAGTGAAAAGTGGGGGGCAAAATGCTAACATTCTGATATGATCCTTTGCACAGGTGCAAATATTTACACAAGAGGTTAGATCCTCCACTGTGCTGAGCTCAGGTGCAGTGTGTGTGTGTGTGACAGAGACAGAGACAGAGACAGACAGACAGTCAGTCACTGCTCTTTGATTCTCAGCTGCCTGGCCCTAATATAAGAGACCTCAGGGACTTTCGATCAGTGGGCAACTGTCTGCAGTGGAGCCTTGTTCTGCCCTGCCTCTGTGTTTCAGCCTTTGATATCAGGCAGTGCAGTTCTGGTACAGGAGGCAGGGCCGGCTCCAGGCACCAGCCTAGCAAGCTGGTGCTTGGGGCGGCACATGGAAGGGGGCGGCACGTCCAGCTCTTCGGCGACGGGTCCCTCACTCCCTCTTGGTGGGAAGGACCTGCCGCCGAAGAAGCGGCGGCGGTAGAGTCGCGGCGGAAGTGCCGCAGATCATGATCGCGGCTTTGGGGGGGGGGGGGCTGCTTGGGGCGGCAAAAACCCTGGAGCCGGCCCTGACAGGAGGAGATCTAGGAGGCAAAGGAGCTGCCTCTGCCAGCTTTATGCCAGAAGAGGTTCTCCCTGCCTCTTTTGGGGCAATCTCCAGCTATTATATTTGTTAGGCCAAAGACTCTGGCACAGGGTGCAAGGTAACAGAGAATCAGGCCTTCAGGGATCACAGCTTCCCTGGGCCTGATTCTGCTCATCTCACATACCAGTGAAAATCAGGAGTAACTCCCCTGAAGTAAATGAACGTTTGCTGTTATCACATTGGTGTGATAGGAGAATCAGGCCTATTGTATCCCAGAAAGGAGGACACAGTGGCATGGCTGAGGCCAATAAGAGCTCTCCCAAGGGCATTATCTTAGAAAGCTGCTCGTTGGAGTCAGAGTGATTCAAGGGGAAATCTTGGAAACAGTCATCTTGGTAAGTTTCCATTTGAGTTACCACAAAGACCAGTTTTTCCATGATAGATTGTTTCAGTTCCCGAGCAGAACCCAGAGGGGTCACCGCCTTCTCTCTTCACGGTACTTCCTGAAAGAAGTCCTTGAGTCATCCTGGCTTCAGCCAGATGAAGGGTTACAGTCAGACGCCCTGGAGACAAACAATGAGAGCTGGCCTGGCTGCTGAAGTACATCAAGAGATCTCGCTAACATGAAAGGAAGAATCCAGCCAGTTCAGGCTAGACGTGACTTTTCCAGCAGCCTCCTGTGTACTAAATACTCCATATGTTGAGACTGCAAGGCGGTCTGCACTGAAATCATTCTACTTGGATTGTGGTTCGAATGCTTGTTTGATTATGGTGAAATTCAACTCCAGCTTTAGGAAAATCACAAATCTTCCCCCTTCTGTTCCCCCCTGGAAGATTCTCCTAGACTGTGAATTCTGGTCAAGATTTTCAACACTTAGGAGCTTCAAATTAGGCTTTTACATTTATATTTAGGGTCTTGAATAAGTGACTTGGATTTCAAATGTGCTGAAGTCAGTGGGTCTTGCTGGATGGATGCTCAGCACTTTTGGAAATTTGCCCACTTATTTATCCATCTAGGATCTGTCAAAGTGCTGTTACATATGCCTGTGGGTCACATCTAATACCAAATGACACTAATTTCACAATTACTTATATATTTTATACAATAATCACCTATGATGAGTGTCATTGTGAACCATTTATAGTACTCTAAATCAATATCTTAAGTAAAAGTAGACTGTCCCATTTCTAAACAATGTAGCAATTTGAAAACACCTTTAATATAAACACAACCTAATTAAGGATTAGATGTCTAGAATAAAAGATTCTCAGATACATGTTAGCATCACGTACATTCTCAGACCAAAGTGCAAATAGCAGTCACTGATATGACAATGTAACCTAAGCACATCTGGATTCTCCGTAACAAGGATACATAATATTTCAGCTCTCACCATCATCAGTCACTTTCAAACTAGAACAAATCTTTCTTTGTCTATATTTGGCACTCTACCAGAGCCAATGATAATTAAGTTTAAACCCTTGAACTTAGTAAAGTAGATGGTTGCAAGATCTTCAACAATGTCATATGCTGAGGCCCATTCCTAGAGAAAAGGCAAAATTGGATTGCACAAGGAATAGTATTTATTCACTGTAGTTAATAAGAGGTCAAAGGCCACAAATACTAGGCATTCTTTTTGTCACCATTTTTGCATGGAGCTGCTGTTTGGAAAATGATAACATGTCAGGTTATGCTTCATTTACTGAATAATAAAATGGGAAATGATGGTCAGGGAAGGTTGATCAAATTCATGGTCCCAGCAACCCAAATTCTGCAAGATTTAGGGCCTGAGTCTGCAGTGTTTTTCCCCAAAGGCAGTCATTTTTTATCAGTGCAAAGTGAGTGGATTCTGATGTGGTAGCCTGCTACACCCATTTTGCAGAGGTGTGTGTGATTTCAAAAAGTCCAGGGCAAACAAACAATCCTCAGACTGATCCAAGTGATCCAGAAGTTCAATAGATTCTGGAGGAAAAGATAGACAGAGCAGCCCTAACTTTAACAAGGCCATATCGTAAGACTCTCGGCAGCCTAGATCCTGGACAGAATGTTAGTTCACCAAGCTGATTACAGGTTATGCTGCTTTGGTTATAAATTCAAAAAGCTGCAGTATCTTTTTTAGGAAAACACTTGTAGTTGCTTATGGCAAACTAGCCCTAAAGGCCTTACTTTTCCATCAGCCAGCCTGTGCTGCTAGGTCCTTACTAGCTTGCCTCCTTTTGCAATTCCTTTTTTAATAAAGCAGATATCTGCAAGTACTTTCCAAACACACTGTTCTGTGTCAGACTTTCCAAACGTATTGTGTCTACGTGTACTAACTGGCTCTGTGGAGTGACAGGAAGCAAAATGCACCCAAGAAAAGAAACAAAAAGAAAGAAACAAAAGCAAAAAGGACTAGTACTCTTTGTTTTCTTAAAAGGTAAACAGGAATGTAGTGCCCCTAAAAAGTGCTGGCTTGACGGCCATAAAGACTGAAAGGCTGAATTAACCCACAGAACAGGTACTGGGTAGACAGCTGCAGTAGAAGCTTGCTCTCTCTGCTCTAGTCAACGTGCTTCAACCCTGAGCTCTAAGCGTGAGGGGGTTGGTCAGTCTCTACGCCTGTTTGGTGATTTTACTCAGGCAGTTGCCTGTCACTGAGAATTACTCAGGCACTATGGTAAGAAGTGTGATTAAAACAACTACAGAGTGAGATTAGCTCGCCAAAGCTGGCCTGTGATGAAGGTATAAAACACAGGTGGGCTGGTAAGAGATTTCTTGGCTCCAGTCACATGACATGAGTCAGGGTTACAAAAAGTTAATATCCTCTGTCACGTGGCTGGGGGGTCCACTGGCTCCAACAGCTAATTACATGGCCTGGGACCAACAAACTAATTTCACCTAAGTCACTCAACAGCCCAGAGATGGTGACAGTTTTCTGTCACAATCGATCAGGGCTAGAATTGAACTGGCAGTATATAATAAAAGGTCTTACACACACTCATACCTATTTCCAGGGCATTCCTCTCCCACCCCAGACGGTTAAAGTTAGAATAGCCCATCAAGAGTCTTAAGGTGAAAAAGGTTTGCTGCACGACCTACCATTCTTTCCACAATGAAACAGCTAAAGCAGAAACAGCAATTATCTGGTTCAGTCTAGTGCTGCTGGCCTGGAACATGCCATGACAACGTGCTTCTTGTTTCAAAGCCTCTTTTGTACTAGGACACAGTTCAAGGGATCTTGCAATGCCTTGCATTTGTAAACACATGCAGCGACACGCTTTACAGATGAAAGAGAGGACAAAGCAGAAGGGCACTGCAGTGTCCATGCCACAGCCTGTGCGGGAAGAGAAATCCCCCCACCCCAGTGTAAGAGAGAGACAGAGATGCTGATTCTGGGGACAAGGGGCTTGTTTACTATTCAATGTGCATATTCCTGAAAAGTCACAGCAGGTTTAAAAAAACCTGAATTATAAGAAATCGCAGCAAAAAAATTTGCATTGTTGCAGATTATTTTAGGCTGTGGCCCATGCACAATGCGCAGTATAAACAGCTCCCAGAGTACATGCCTCTAAAAGCCATCCAGTCCCAGAGCATTCAGTTATAGTAGCTTTCCAAACAGGTGGTGAAAAGCTAAAATTATGAGTGTCTCTCAATTATCCCAACTTGCTCTGGATTGGAATACATCTCCTTTTCAGGAAGATTACTGGTTTATCTTTACAAAAGTGTTAGGATAAAATGTTACCAGGACATTATAAAATTCTACACAATTTGCTTCTTTTTTAACACCAAAGAGATAATCCTACAGTTATATTTATCAAACCAGGTTCTGTATCTCTGCAGGTTCCTTCTAACACTTTAATCCTGGCTTCTTCCCTGCATTCACTTTTCATGCACTCTGATTTTATTTGATTTATTTTTTAAATCCTTGTTCATGTCTTTCTGCACTTTGAGGAGTTTGCTTGGGAAGCCCTATTTATGGGTTGAAATGCTGCTGAAAGAGTTATTGCTGTGTTATTCAGCTGCTGTGCCAAGCCTGCATGAGGATCGGGTTTCTACTGAAAGGGTGCCAGGCACGTCTGTTTCCAGGAACCAGCAGCCGTATTTAGCCTCAGGCTGCACATGAAAGACTGCAGTCGGAAACGTGACATTGTGTCAACATTTGAGGCAGGTCAGAGCTGGGTGAGACCATGAAAACAAGTCAGGGGAACTCAACACACCCTGTCTGAACAGTGGGAGTGCAGAGACTTGAGCAAAGCACCCCGTCACAGTCTGGTAGCCTCAGCTGCAGTATCCCCTTGATTGCTCTAGGATTTTCTTCCATTAAAATTTAATGTTGTAAGGTTTGGGGTTTTTTTTAAATGGAAATGAAGCATGATGAAATGTCTGCTCCTATCCTCGGGGCGTCTTGGATGAATGATGCAGCAAAGTGAAGGATGCAGCACATACAGGAGCTCCAAGGCAATCTAGCTTATACATTTGAATTCTAAGTTACATAACACTTTTCACATTCACAGGGTCTCCAAGCACTTGATAAACATCAGCCACGCTCAACACCACTTTTCTGAGGGAGGTCAGTATTATCACCTCCATTTTACAGATGGAGAAACGGGCACAGCTGAAGTGATTTGCCCAAGATCATATAGAAAAACAGTGGCAGGGACAGGAACTGAAGCCAGGAGACCTACCTCTAAGGGGTCACCATTGTTATTATTATAAGAGTAGTGCCCAGAGGCCCAGATCAGGACCATGGCCCCATTGTACTAGATGCTTTACCTCCGTAGAGGCAGACATAATCCCTGCCCTGACATGCACTAGGCCACACTCTTGCACCTTTCACCACCAATGGAATGTCACCCCCTCAGTTTTGCTTTTTTGGCTTTGACCTGTACCAGGAGGGAAACTTCCCCACAACAGCCATGTCCTTGCTATCAAAGGGCATATCCTGCACCTATGTTTCTACTCATTGTGTCCCCGTTTGCTGCAGAGAACGTTTCTGTGGGTCCTGCTACCAGCAAAGGGTAAAGAAGGTGGAAAAGGCTAAGCTCAAAGTGACAGCCTTGAAAATAAACTGTAAATCTACCAACAACTTGAAGTGTTGAGAATTTAGTATATTGAGGGTCAAACCTTGGTCCCATTGAAATCTGTAGGAGCAGGATTTGTCTCTAATTAAAATAAATAAACATGGTGGAGAGTGTGAGTTCCCCACATAGATAAAGAGGCACCGCCATAATATACCTGACTGTTCACCTTTGGGGCCTGTACCGTTTGGGGCCCAGTTGGGGATGCTGTGAGATAGGGTTGTTACACACTACTCCAGTTTGGGGCCTTCACAAATCCACCAGCTTTCCTGGTCCTCCTGCATGATAAGCACCTTAAAAATACAACACAATTGTCATTCAGTCATGAATGTCAATGCGCCAGTTCACCATTTACACACACATTCATTTCAGAGTAAATTATTAAAGGTTTCCTACAACAGTGAATGGCATGGCACACCACAAACCCATTCGAGAAACAGGGCCAGCTCATCCACCAGTGCAAATGGACATAGCACCATTGATTAATCCAGCTGATGGGCTAGCCCCGTTTCCAGTGTTCACAAAGCAATTAAAGACAGACAATAAATGATCTAGCCCAGGGTCCCATACTCTACATTAGTACATGTACTTACCTCCTTTCAGCCACCCCTTCCCCTCCCGCCCACTAGAACAAACCTTTAGTGCAAAGCCCATCTGCTTTCTTCAACAGTTTGCCTTTGGGAAAGGTTTGGTGTCATCTTCATTTTGCAAAAAAACAAAACAAAACTTGTATATTATTTATTACCCGTGGGATTTATTGCCATGGGATGTAAACAAAAGGTGCATGTTTTAAATAAATTCGACTGCCAAGACTTACTTGATGGTATTAGAAAATACTCATCAGATTTTTCAGCGTTAGCTACAAAGCTAGTTCAAACAACAATGAAACTCTGGGCAGAATTAAGCGGGTGTCTCCTCCTTCCGGGGTTCAGATCCAGCCTGGGCCCTAGGCAAAGGAGGGCCGGGGTTATGGGTGGAGCAGCCACAAACCAAGCGTAGGCAGCCTTGGGTGAGATTTGAGCTGCCAGCCAGAATCCTTCCATAGCACACCAGCAGATACACCCAACTAATATGCTGGGGCATGCACCACAACGTGAGGGAGGGACATGGAAAATGGGCAGGGCTAGCTCCCAAGCCAGCACACGTGTATACGGCACTTAGCATGACCAAGGGACCAACCCTACACCCATTTAAGTCAAAGAGAGTTTTGCCATTGACGTCCAACAGCAGCAGGATCAGTCCCCAAGTGAGCAACTAGCACTTACCGAAAAGAGCAGCTGCCTGCCCTATATGCTACGTGAATAGCCCAGACATTAAAAGCTATAGTGGCTCACACCAATACTACAGAGAACTTTTGTTTTGAATATAGGGGTCCCTTGGAGCATTAGCTTGGCCATCATGGGAAATCCCTACAGCAAAACTCCTGGTGAAGTACAAACACCAGAGTGTGTCTCTCCTTCCTCTCATGGGGCAGGCTATGGTATGGTTCTTTTTTTTAATGGAGCTCCAAACACAGGGTTAAGGCTAGTTCTAATCAGAAAGGTAAACTTAGCGGCTTGCTATATTCTAATGAGGCTTAAGGTCCCCTACAAAGGAGTTGTTTAAAATTGGAGCTATGCCCTTTTTTGGCTTCTTGACAATAAAGGTCCAAGGAGTGGTGGGGGGGGGGGGTTTCTTGTTTAGCTTAGAAATATCACACATGTCAAGTCTAGCCTGCCCTGGTTTTGCTGGAGGACTTCTGGTATGTCTCAGAGAGGTTTGTTGTGATATCCCACACACTAATTGAAGGGAGTGTTGAATCTTTAACAGGATCATCCTTCTCTCATGTAGTTGTTAAGGCCTAGAGCACCACTTTCCAGCAGAAAAACCCATGTGAGGGGACTTGAGGTGAGAATTCTCCTTGCGGATCCTCTTGCAGAGATTCTGCCCTGCATCATTCCATTGAGATGGTGGGGTTTGCCTCCTGTGGAAAAGACCACAGGGCCTGTCCCCAAACCTGATTAACTCCCCAGGGATCTGCAGAGGCCTAGAGCCATCTGCATGTAGGCCTAGTGCCTCCACAGTGGCTTTAGCCCATCCCCCCAGTAGGTCCCCACCCCAGAAATTCTCTGGCCAAGCAGCTCTATTGGGTACCCCACTGGCTACAGCTACTCCTGGGATCCCAGAGGACGGAGGATAGAAAATAAAGCCCCAGACTGAATTATTTCTATTGGGCTAGAGTAGGGAAACCTCTGCCCACACTCCTGTCCCAGACAGTCCTCACCAAAGGCCGATGCAATCTTTCCTCAACGCAGACCGGAGAGATTCCTACACTGCGTCCAGGAGAGGGACAAGGGGATCTGGAGATGTCTGAAGGCGTGTTTCAGATGGAAGGGGAGATTCATGCACAAGATCCCCTTTGCCTGGATCTTCAGTGAAGATGTGGCCCTTAGCACTAGAGTTAAACAGGTGTTGAGAAAAGATGAACGAAGAGTTTTAAGCAGTCTGACTAAATATCCCTTCTCAAGTGCTCAGGTTTCATACTCTGGCTCTTGTGATTACACTAGCTCTCTACCTGCCATAGGATCTTGCTAGAGTAGACAAGACCTGAATTTCTAATGGAATAACAAGCACAGGAATCCTCTCTCTTCCCCCACTTTTTTTTTTTAAATATATAAAACCCAAAGCTTTTCAGACTTTCTAGATACATCACAAAGGAACAAACCTAAATGAAGTAAAGGTACAAACCCAACATGGTCTCCCTTACAGGCCATTCTTTAAAGGTGAAAAGGTCAAGAGGTAAAAATAAAATGCAATAAATTAAACGAAAAATCCCACACTACAATAATAATGGACCACACTTTTCCCTTGGATGACTTTGGGCATTGATTCCAGCAAGGTTGTAACAGGGATAACTAAGACCCTGATTCCGCAACTTCTTCCCCACAGGCAGAGTGCTAAGCCCACATGGCACGCCATTTTGATTGCTGGATCAGGTCACATGGAACGACATTGATCAAATATTTCAAAGAACAAGAGGCAAAGCCTTATCTTCCACAGGAAAATAATTATTTTATTAAGTATTTTAAAAACAACTACTTAACATTTACTCAAGATAAAAATATTTACAATACCCCACCTTTGAGAAGGCTCCAAAATATAAACACTGTATCCCTCCCTAGAGAACAAAACAAAACAATCTCTTCAAAAAACAAAACCCCCAAATCAGGAATACATTCATATTTCTCACTTCTTTATGCTCAAGTAGTTATACAAATAATAGACCTCTGAAACATTTTAACTTTTTAATATATTTATATAATATATATATTTTATATATACATATATATTTATAACAAGATTTTACAAATAAAGGCAACAACTGTATACCAAAAAAAACAACAATAAAATAAACATGAGAACACAATCTGCAATCAAGCACAGTGCATCTTAACAACTGGTGCAATGGTAGAATAAAATGAGCATCTATGTGACATTTACTCTGGAAACAATTTCTCAAAATTAATACGGAAAAAAACCGGACTGCTTTTTGCAGTTAGTTTCTTTTAAAGCCTAATTGGACACAGTGTTCATCACTGAAGCAACTACTGAATCTGTGGTGCACCGCCCCAAATAGTTCTAAGATTTGTTAACAGGGAAATTTTCACAAATTCTAACTCTATTTAAAATAGCAATTTGGACTGGGGTTTTCAGAGTATCCTAAGAGATTTGGGCACCCAAATCCCACTGGCATTAGGTTCCTTTGAAAAAAAAACAAAAACAGTTTTGAATTCTCAAAGGCACTCAAGGAGGGCAATTCAGTGGGTGTAACTCTGTTGACTCCAATTGAATTTCACCCTGTTACAGGAGATCTGGATTTGGCCCAGGAGTGAAACAGTCAGTTGCTGGCTATTCCCCCATTAATGGGGCTTTTTAACCATTTTGCTTTCAGATACACTAGACCCAGAGACACCTGTACAGTAGCAGTAAAAGAGAGGTCTAGAGTTAGGTGCAACAAGCAAAGGGATCCATGGGGATATTTTCTCTTCCCCTGCCCCAACTAGCAGCTTGAGTTATAGAAAGGGATGCATGTTAATTAATTAGAAGTACACCATGTAAAGCTTCTAAGCAGCATCTACATTTTATTCATTTGTTTTTTAAACATTCAGCAGAGGTGTGGAGAGAAACTTGTCTTCACTCTCCCTGAACCATTGACTGTGCGTTACCAACCAGTGATTGCTACTCTGAATCGTATTAGTGGGACTAACACCAATGCTTCAACTGCTGTGCATGCGTGTATCATTTCAAATACTGGCAACTGGGTGGGGGCAACAAATCTGGCAGTGGGCCATTGCTTTGAAAAGCCCTCATAAGAAGTACCATATTTTTATATTCACAGACCCTAACACCTAAATCTGCCTAATGGAATATTTTTCACAGCTTTGAAATATAATCCTCACTGACTAAGTCAGCTGTTGCTCTGTAGACGGGGAGGGTAAAGGGTAAAGCACAAAGAAAAACTTTTTTTTTTTCCTTTTAAACTCCCCCGAATGGCTAACCTGGGTGCTTCCTTCATCCTTTCCCACGCTATCTGACAAGTCAGAGAAAAGTGGATTTTGCTTCCTACTCTCAATGAACCTTATCCCCACACCTCAGTCCAGCCGGTATATAAAACTGAAAGAGTCTCAAACTTAAAAAAAAATAAAAGAAAAAGAAAATGGTCACACTCTGCTTAGTCTTTGGTTTCCAAGTTTAAAGGAGGAATCTGCTTCAAAGCTTGAAGCAGAGCTGAGGAGTCGATAGGGGAATGGACTGGTAGTGGAGAAGGAAGTCTCTGAGGCATCAGGAGAGATGGAGAGATTTTATCTGGGTTCATTAGCCCTGAAAGTGCTGCAGCAGAGGCTGGGAGACTTGGGTACAAGACGGGCATGGAAGCCGGGTACCAACACTTTTCCAGCATAGGCAGATAGGCAGTTGCGGATGGGGGGATCAAATAAAAAGGCAGGCACAAAGGAGGCTGGTGAGGGTGAGGGCCCAAAAAACTACTTGAAGAGCCAATCAGATCACTGCTAAAATGGCCTTCGTCTTCTGAAGTTTCCATCCTGGTCCTTTTGGCTGGCGGGTCCTCAGTCTCTTGCTTAATAGAGCTTATTCTCTCTTGCATGGTATAGTTGAGTCCCGTATCCTTTGGAAAATACTGTTGATCGGCGTTTGAGTCACTTTTCTCCAGCTCTCCTCCATACCCACTGTCTGTGTCTGTGTCGCTCCCGCTCTGCTCTCCACTGGAGTGTGCAAAAGTCCTCTGTATAACAGGCACACAGTTCTTGCCATAACCCTCAGCAGTTTTGGGCAAAGAGCCAGACTTCTCCTTCAAGTCCACCGTTTTCGGGGGCGCATCTCCAGATTTTCGGCTGGCTCCGCCCTGGAGGACCTCAGAGGCCATTCGGTGCAGATGACTGACCAGCTGGGAAGATTTCAGATCCCTGGTGTTTTCATGCTTTCCTAGGTATTGCAGCACTTCCTTGGCACACATCTGGAAACCGGATCGAAACATTTCCTGGCTGGTATCAAGGTTTCTCGATGACAAGTCACCTGAGGGAACATTAACAGAAAGAAATTAAAAATTAACAGAGAGCTAAATAGTTTTATTAATATCATTAAGGTGCACTGGGGAGAGGAAGAAATTTTATCTCCATATTAAGTATCTGTTACAAAACAGCTAGACCAGTGCATTCTACTGTACAATATGGCCACTTTAAACACCCATTTTTACAACCTCCCTCTAACAGTGAGTCTTTAAACACGTTTTTGATCCTATACTCATTATACGTGGCAACCACAACAGACACTAGAGCAGGGGTCGGCAACCTTTTAGAAGCGGTGTGCCGAGTCTTCATTTATTCACTCTAATTTAAGGTTTTGCGTGCCAATAATACATTTTAACCTTTTTAGAAGGTCTCTTTCTATAAGTCTATAATATATAACTAAACTATTGTTGTATGTAAAGTAAATAAGGTTTCATAATGTTTAAGAAGCTTAATTTAAAATTAAATTAAAATGCAGAGCCCCCTGGACTTGTGGCCAGGACCTGGGCAGTGTGAGTGCCACTGAAAATCAGCTCACGTGCCACCTTCGGCGCCCGTGCCATAGGTTGCCTACCCCTGCACTAGAGTTTAGGGAGAAAATTGCAAAAGGCAGCACAGCGAATCAACCCTGGTATGTCCTCAGAAAGACATCAGTTCCAAAGTCATCTCGCAAATCTGGCTCCTCTGCAGCTAATGAAAGTTGGGTACAAGGGGGCCAATTTATCCCTCATTAACTGCATACACTAAGGGGGATTAGGTCTAAACTTCGGGAAGTGACACTGGGTTTGGCTGTGTAATTCTACTGCATATCTAGTGGCTGTTAAAGCAGTAGCAGCCTTTTTAGAAAAGCTGGTTTTAGCCTGCCAGACTCAAGTAAGTGTCACAGAGAGAGGGGAAGGAGGAAACAGATGTAAAACACTGTGGGCCCTTAGACAGTCCCGGGCTGCAAAGCGTGTGCTAACTGGTTTATGGAGAAACCAAAAAGAGCATGTAAGAGATGTTTTCATATTTTAAGGGGGGGAAAAAAATCAGGACCTGATCCAAACCCCATTGAAGTCAATGGAAAGACTCCCATTGGCTTTGGATCAGGCCCTCACAGCAAAACTGTACTATAAAATAAAATAGCTAGAATCAGGTTGAATTTAAAACTATATTAAATTAACAGCTAGTTATAAATTAACTAAATAGAGGGATGAAAGGCATCTTTTTCATAAATCCACATAAAGCAGGGTGTGCATGCTAAATAAAAATGAAAAAAGACAAACTTACTCCTCTCACCTCCCAAACTAAGTGTCATAAGTAGCCAGTATTTCAACGATATTGAAAAGTAAGATCATGAGACATTCTAGGGTTCTCACATGATACAAACATGACTTGAATACTCACCAGCTTGTAAACCATTCTGTAAAGCAATTATTTTCTGTTGCTGCTGCTCAATGAGATTAGTTAGTGCTTTCACATGCTTCAAGGTAAGTTCAAGAACCACCGCCTTCTCCAAGTGACCTAGGGTCTGGAAACAAATAGGCAGGTTAGTACTTATCCTAGAGCTGGCCATGCTTCAAGGAATCTTAAAAGTTTTCTAATTCCTTGTGAAATGAAAAAAAGAAAAACAGTTGCAATTTGGGGGACAGGGTTAAAAATGGTGTCTTTATTCAATGAAATCACTCTGATTTTGAGCAAAAATCTTAACATTGGGAGTCTGATCCACATATTATGTATACTAAAAAAATGTTTAAAGGGAAGGTTGCAGAGAAGGATACAGTTACATCCTATGGGTATTTTAGGACCAACTGCATAGCTCTCAGACAAGTATTTTATTTTATCTGTTCTGCTGCCCCTGCTGGCATTGTGACCTTAACACAGGGGAATCCAGTCAAAGGGTTTCTTTTGAACGGTGACAGAAGAGGGGAGTCCTGCAGGATGTCAGCCAAAGTGGCTTTCCCCATAAACTTCTGCAGGGATTTTTTTCTTTTAATTTTAATCAAGCACCTAAGCCTTTATTCTTTTTAAAACAAGGCACCTCACACACACTAGAGAAGCAGAAGTTGCGGTCCTTAACATCTGTCGCAAAACAAGAACGCAGAGAATCCTTTCAAATACCCAAAACAGGTAGCATGGAAACAAACTCTAAAAGGACTTGACTTTCAGTTAAGTTAGGGATCAACTTATAAATGGAATCCAGTAAAACTTCAGAAAGAGCAACATGGAACTTTTTCAGTGGCTCAAATGGAAAAACCCAAATCCCTCACATTCAAATCAGGCCCACAATAATCACTTTTACATGAGGTTTCATTTTAACATTGCAGCAGTTCAATTCATATCACCCCATCACCACCACAGATATACACTGCTTAGAAATTCACAGTATCTGGAAGGAAATCCAATAGCAATAGACTGATCAAAGTGGTAAACCTGCCCAAATTGCAGCCTTTTCCACTTTGATCTGCAGTGCTCAGAGGAAACCTCTAGATGGCACATCTACCTGCACAGAAATCCATTAACCAACACACATCCCCAAAACGAAGAGGAGTTTGGATATTAGCCAGATTTTCACTTACTGTAAGTTTGAGATGTTCTGGTAAGAGATCTTTCAGTTGGGCAATGCACTCATTAATCCTATCACGTCTCTTCTTCTCTATCAGTCTGTGGGGCAATTTATAGGTCTCCTGGAAGCCAAAGGAAAGGAGAAAATCAGACAAGACACAAGATGACTTCCTAGCACCATGGATAGACACACAGGTAAAAGGTGATCTAGAAATAAAACTAGATCTCAAGCTTTTGGGTACCCAAAAAGTATTATGTGTAGCAGCTACTAACTGACTGATTTTCTGTCATAAGAATTATTAAATTAATGCAAAAATATATTCCCCTCCCACCTTCTGAGCCTCAGATTCGGGGACAAGAGGTACAAGTGCAACAGTCTCAGAGCAAAAAAACCCCAACAACTTTGATTCAAAAACTGTCTGATGTTAAAACAACCCCTCCAAAACCCCACAGCAAATTTTATAACGGTTAAATGTTAGTTGAGCTTTATGCAAAAGCAGATTTAAAACAAATCAAAACAGACACAAATGCATACAACTTTTCAAATGGACAGGTGTTAACTAAGAATGCAAAGGTTCCGCAATTCCTCCATTTACCTTATTGTCTTCACTTCTTTTTAACCCTCTCCTGGGCTTGTACACTTGATACATGTGAGAAAAGGCCAGCCTGCACAAATGACATAAAAACGCGGTGGGTTATTATTTTTTCCTGCACACTGAGAGAGACACACGCCACAAATGCGTCTGACAATGATCCCAACGGGCACAGGGTGAAGGATCGATCAGAAGCTCAAGTCAAAGCCAGCGGCCAGATTGCGCCCGTGGATTTGGTGGGGAGGACACTGGGCGCGCACTGGCCCCAAGAAACGCACCACTGAGGCGGCATCTTACCCTGGCATCTCGTTGCTCTCCAGCGCAGGCAGCTTGCCCAGGCAGGCAGGAGGCGGCTGGGCGCTGGGGATCATTTCCATTTCAGCTTGGGAAATGGGGCTCTGCTGAAACTTAGGCTCGCCGAAAGCAGCGAAATCAGTCAGCGCCGGGTGCGCGGCGAGCTCCTGGGAGAACCCCGCGGCTCTGGGAACCGCTGGCGTCGGGACCGGCTCCTGGGCTGCAGACGGCTCAGGGCGCGCTGCTCATCTCCGCGCGGCCGGGGCAGGGCGCGAGCTGAGGAGTCGCTGGGAGGCGGCAGGCTGGGTTAAATGGGAGCGAGTGGGTGGCTGGCGCTACGTGTTCTACCCTGTGACTCCCGGCACGTCTGGCGGTGCCGGGGAGGGAGAGCCCTGCCTTCCCCCATCACATGAGCCTCACGTGTTGGACAACGCTCTGGCCTCCCCCCACCCCGGCCCCCTCCTTCCTTCCCTCCCTCCCCTCCCCCCGGCTCCGCGCGGCTGCCAGCGGCTCCCAGCCACACACGGCAGGCGACGGCTGCAGCCGGAACGTGATGGGGCGACACCTCCGCCCGGCCGGGTTCTCCCGCAGCGGCTGGCGCGTGTGCCCTGCAGAGAGCGCGCGGGGGGGGGGGAGGGTCTCCCCTCACGCGCACCCGGGGGGGGGGGTCTCCCCTCGCGCGCACCCGGGCTGCAACATCCCCACCGGCGCGCGGACCTGGCCCGGGATGCCCCGGAGGAGCGGGGCGAAGGGGGCTCGTGCGCCGCTACCGCGCTCTCCTGCCCGCCTCTGAGGGGGGTCAGTCCGGTCCGGCGGGGCGGGACACCACTCCCCCGCCCCCCGCGCAGGGACCCTGCCTCTCCTTTCCCTCGCTCCACTGTTCCCCCAGCCAGGCTCCGCTGGGCTGACCCCTGATTGACACGGGCGGAGGAGTCAGGCGGGTTGCGTGGCCCACCCCTGGGGGTGTCCCAGGTCGCTGGGACCGGGCGGCGGGGGCGTCTCTCCCGAGGGAGCTGTTCCTCCCAGAGGGCATGAGGGACACAAGCGAGGTGCCCGGGGCGGCGTGTGGGAGGGGGTGGTGCCCGCCCGGTGCAGAACTGCAGAGAGCTCAAGGGGAGGGTGGTGTGGCTGGTCTCGGGGTCGGAGGGGAACCAGGCACTCCCGTCCCTCCCAATGTCTTTCTCTATTCAGAAGGCAACTTACTTGGCCTCGGGCACGTTACTTCACTACTCAGCTTCGGCTTCCCCCTCTGTAAACGGGGTGGTAATAAGGTAACCCTAAATTACCTACGTCACAGGGGCTGTTTGGATTAATTAGTTGGTACGTGTAAACGCCCTCTGAAGCGGTGTTATTCCCAGCCGTGTGGGCAGCACTCCAGGTTCATGGAAACCGGCAGAGGCAGAGCATGCCGGCTGCACCTGACTGCAGCGTGTCTAACTGATTCTCCACCTTCAGTGGGGTAACGCGGGGGAGGCATTCATAAGATGACATGCCAAAAATGCTGCTTCTGAGTGCTTTTGACTGAAAATCCCTGCAAGCAGCAGGGAGATGACTGGCACAGGGCCCCTGCTGCCACCACAGGCAAATGCTTTGCCACCCCCTGAAAGAGGCTGGCTACTGCAGTTGAGCCATTATATAATAATGGCAGCTTTCCAGTAGGCATAGACACAGAACATGCCACATCTGTCATCAGGTAATTTAGCTGTTTTTTTTTTTAAAGTCTATATTGTGTAGTAATCTTGATAAAATGCAGCATAGAATCTGACAAACTGCACTATCTTCCATGTGCGTTTCTGCAGTCAGTGGGGAATACCCAGCCCAAATGTCAAGGCTTGGGAATGCCACTGAGAGTAGCTGGTATTAGGAGTGCAGGGCTTTGTGTGAACTGTAGCTATGAGCAGAGTAGCACTCAGGCATGATGTGGGCTGAGGGCACTGCAGCTGAGCCAAGGGCAAAGGCAGAGTAGCCAACAACCAGATTTAGTGATGTGCCCCATTGGGGCAGTTGTCGAGGTCAGTGGCTGATTTAAGACAACTGGTAATGTGAGAGGGGACACGGGGGGCAGGGAATCAGAGTGTAAATTACAGGGCTGAGGCTGCTGTAATTTAGGCCTGATCTACATTTAAAAAGTTTTACCAGCATAACTATGTATGATTTTTGTACTGACATATTTATGCCAATAAAAGCCCTAGTGTAGACCCATTGTAAGGCACTTACCTGTGTAGTTGATTTCACTTTGCTGAATCAGAATAAGCCTAGTTAAAGCAGCAAAACTTTTATCTATAGACGAGGCCTCAAACAAGGAACCAGGAATGCCCCGTACAGCCTCTGAATTCCCCAAGAGCAGGAACAGAATAACTGGGAACTAGGACTAGCTAGGTAAGAGTGTAACGGTTTTATATCTCGTAGATGTCAAGGGAGGTTTAATTCTTTGATCTTTGTTAAGCAGTTGAGACTCTTGGCTGCCAGCTGTTCTGCAAAGGCTCAGGGCCGCCCAGACGGGGGGGCAAGTGGGGCAATTTGCCCCGGGCCCTGCAGGGGCCCCCACGAGAATATAGTATTCTATAGTATTGCAACTTTTTTTTATGAAATTGCTTTGCCCCAGGCCCCCTGAATCCTCTGGGCGGCCCTGCAAAGGCTAAGGATGATTATAGTGAAGTGTAACTGCCAAAGCAAACTTTCTGTTTTGGGGGTACGTGGTCATTTCCCCTGCTACAAGCTGAACAAGGAGAGGCCAGATCACCAAATAGAAGGTATATTTACCTAGATAAGGTAATAACAGAACTTTAGCACCCAGGGTTTGTCAAAGATTTCCCTATCTCCTCAGAGTCTTGTGGCTAGGAGCCTGAGGTCAGCAAGTACTTTGCTGGAGACTGAAGACGGCATTTGTTCTAGCGAAGGTGGCATGCTCATTTCCGGATACACTGTCATTTGAATGCATGTATGGTGGCAAAAGTGCTAAAAGGGTTTAGAGTTGTAGACTTGTTACACTAGAAGGTGACTCAGTTAACGAAACTCTATCAGGACAACGTAGGCCCAAAACGGAGGTTTTGTAAAAATCTTACTTGTAAGAAAGGAAAAATTCCCCTGCGGTGTCTGCAGCCTAAACAGTACAGTATAGCTACTGACCGAGAACCGCAAAATGAAGCTAACTATCCTCTCACTGAGTATTGTCTCATCTGTGTTTTACAGCCCAACCCTGCAGTTTCTACCAAGCATAGCATTCACTATCATGATCAATCCACTGATTTCAAGTGTCTGCAGGGTTGAGCCCTTCAGCCATGATCCTGCAGACGTAAGTATATGAGTAGTCCCATTGACTTCAAAGGGACTACTCCTGTGCCTAAAAAGTAAAGCATGTGCATAAGCATTTGCAGGATCAGGGCCTTAGATCAAAAGCTCTTCAGAGCAGGAATTGTATTTATTAATGTTAGCTACAGTGGTACCTAAATAAATTCAATAACAATTATTACAAAAGTGAAACTAACTCTGTTGTTGTTAATTGCTAAAGCAGAGATTTGTAAAGCAAACAAATAGCATAAATAGTGGAAAAATAAATTAGACATTTAAAATCCTTTGTTTTAAAGCTCTAAGCTGTTGTTTGTATCACAGTGAAGGGCATTTAAAAATCATATATAGATATAGCTATATAATTTTTAGCTGCTAGCGTACTTTCATTTATTCCCCTCTCCATACTTCTCTTTATCAAACAATAGAAATAATTAGGGTTATGGTAGGGGATTGCTAATGGAAAATTCTAGCTTTCTGGTTCAGGGCCAGATACTTTTCGCCTCCTCTAAGTTTTAAATTTAAAGTAAAAATATATGTGGACTAGTTCATGCCCACTGGTTGTTTGACTCTTGTATGTTGTTTGAGACAGTACATTCCTGCAATGGATGGTGAGCTAGAAATCAGGATCACAGGTAATCCCCCATTATTTAGCCCTTTTACTATTGGTATGTTTGCCAAACAATGCTCCATGTCAGATTTCACTGATGACCTTAAGGGTGGTTGCCAAGGATTTTGGATTACCCTCTAAAAAGAAAGTCCCAATGAAGATATTACATTCTTGGGCATCAAGTTAGATTGAGGGAGAATTAAATTACACTTTCCTGAGGTGCCTGGCACAGCTTTCACAGGCTGATGCAATCATTAATTTGTCACCTTGATTTTGTTTGCAGAGCCATTTTTCCATGGCAGATATTTTTTACAATGCCCAATTGAAGCTATAATGAAATGTTAAAAGTAATGGCATTATTTTCTAGAGCTATTAAGGGAGAATCTGGCATTTCCAATGGTAGTTATAGAGCATTTGATGTCATAGGATAACAACAACTTGTGTCCAACAGGGATTTGTAGTTATTTACAGATGTGTTAGCAGGAAAGAGTTTGGCTTTTGTTTTCCCAGGTGTGCAGAGGTCTGGCTAACAGCACTGAGTTAATGGAGCTATACCCCCAGAAGATTTCCCCCCATAATTATGGCAATGGTAATTTTGGGTAAAAAGTTCTTCAAATCATTGGCACTGATATCTGACTTAAGAATATGTGGGGAGTCCAGGGAGTTAACAGATGGGCAGTGGATTCAGGCCTGCGATAGAGTTACTGAGGGAGGTTTTGTTTTAAAATGTCTCTTACTTAATATACCCATGAAGGCCAGGCATGTGCCCATGGGCTGTAATCAAATAACTGACTCTCCCTCTCTCATTTCCAGCAGTCTCGTTTCAGGTTACTGGCACCGGAGGTTAAAGAACAGCCACGTCAAATACCAAAAGCCCTTTGGTAGCTAAGGGTATCGAGACTAGGAGGAGGAGAATGGAAGTGGCTAGCTCTCAGCACATGATAGATCTAATCTAAGGGCCTGTATAATTAACATACATTACTTTCTGCAGGAGTAAAGGTTTATATGGGATCTGGTTAATTCTAACATAACAGGTAGTCCTGACTGCATTACACAGGAGTGGCAGAAGCTAGGCTTATTTCCTGGCTGGTCTTTAGTTAGTAGGTGCGGCAGTTTTGTTCCCAAGGCAGGCAGATCTCAGCTCCAGTGTTTGCAAGTGAGAAGAATGTTAAAGGGCTAAGGGAGGCAACAGGGAGTTGTCAGGTAGACAACACAGCATCATTCATCAAGTACTGACAGCTTTACTGGAAGCCAAAGACAAAATGTGCAATAGTTACGCTCCTGGGTAAACGTAGCATTCATTATGTCATTTTTAGGAGTGTTCAGGATCAGTGACTCAGTTGGTCTCTAAACGAGACCTAGGAATGTTATTTCTCAATATTGTCATGGATGAGTCTATGAGAATCCACATTCATCAGTCTACAAGATGGATGTAAAAGGTTGCAATACATGGGTTAACTACATAGAACATTGGATACAGTTCTTCATCTAGTTCTGCTTGGTACATCTGCAGGTACTTACCAAGGTTTGGATTTAACCCAATCAAGTATGTCACCTTTAGATTCATTTATATGTGGATCACCACCTCAATAGCACAGCCGAGTGTGACAGAATATAGGATCAAAAGATTCATCCAAAAAGTTTGTCATTTTATTTATGTATAAGGATTGCCATGGCACTGATCACCGTCATATCTAATTTGTGGTTTGGATACAATGAGATTGTTCTAGCTGTTACCACTGAGATATTTGTGTTCTTTGATAAAATACTGAAAAAATAATCCAATGAGGTTTAGATCTGTGGCTACTCTGATGTCCTAGGTCAGGATCCTTCCAGGACCCATGGATTGCTGCTGGTGATGCATTGGCTGGAGGATGCCAAGCTGAAATCATTTAGTAAAACACATGAAGTGGAATAAAGTGAAAGTTGTTCTTCTCTTTGTCTGAAGATGTTTGCCAGCACTGAATGTGCTAGTGGGAGGTGATATGGGAGGAAACTAATTCATAATAAGAGACTTTTGCCCACTGTTTAATGAAACATTATGGCCAGCCTGGTGCCAAAAAAGGCAAATCCATATAGCAAAGAAACAATGGAGATCCACAGAACTTGTTCTATTTAACCATTTCTTTGGTGACTGACTACTGTCTTGTGAGAAGTAAATTCAGTACATACATACATACACACACACATTTTACTGGCAGTGCTCCAACAACTGGCTTCATGCTGTAACTTCTCACACATCACTGTCTTATTGTAGTAGAACAGGGATGGCCAAACCATGGCTCGTGAGCCACATGTGGCTCTTTTACAATTAAAGTGCAGCTCTCAGAGCCCCCCTATTCTCCACCTACCAGACTACTTGGGAGAGCTTGGGGCTTCTGCCCTACGGTGGGGTGGTGGGGCTAGGAGCTTCTGCCCAGAAGAGAGGGGGTCTTGGGGCTTCAGCCCTGCAGAAGGCACCTGCCAGGGCTCGGGGCTTCAGCAGGAGCAGGGCTAAAGCCTCGTGCCCTAGCAGGTGCGCCCTGAGGGGCAGAAACCCTGAGACCCCCACCAGCCCTGCAGGGCAGAAGCCCCGAGCACCGGCTCTTGAACTTCTGAAGATAATTGTATGCAGCTCGGAGGGTCAGTAAATTTGGCCATCCCTGTACTAGAATTACCAGAATCTGAGAGCCATAGCCTCAAGCATCAAGGTATTACCCCCTTGCTGTGGTGGCCCATTCATATTTCAAAGAAAGCAATGGAATGCTAGGACTTACTTGGGTCATTCTTCAGGATTCAAGCAGGGAAGGCGGTAGGTGGGAGAAGCAGTACTCTTAGGCAGGTGTGGCTGTGAATGTTGTCCTGTTCTGGAGAATGAGTTGTTTTCCCCACTGAGAGACAGAGTGGTCTAGTGAAGAGGCCATATACTGGGAGTCAGGAGATCTGGATCACATTCCTGGTTCTGCCACTAACTCCCTCTTTGATGTTAGGCAAAGTCACTTAAACATCTCCATGTCTCAGTTTCTCTATCTGTAAAACAGAAATGATACTTTGCAAAGTGCTTTGAGATCTATGGATAAATATAGGACCCCTAAAATATAGGACAATTATTACTATTGTTAGTCTTTTTCTATTTTAGTAGCATCCAAATGCCCTAATCGGGATTGAGGCCCCATAAGGCATGGATACTGTCTCAGAGTGTTTTTTATTATTTCCACTTGACATAGGTAAGCACAACTGCAGTCCCAATTTGGTTAGGCTATAGCATTGAAGCAAGCCTTTAAAACATGCTACTTGTGTAAATATATATAAATATATACCCAATAAGGAACAAGTAGAGCTGTACAATGTGTTTGCCTTCCAGTTAATGCCAGGGTAGGGGGGCATGGATCAGCGTTCGTGTTGCACTCCCCGTCGGTATCCGGCCTGAGCTGGGGAACCTAATGATCCAACCAGTGGACCCAATTCGGTGATAAACCCTACTCATGTGCCACCTGAGGCACATTGCACATACGCTAAGAAGAAGAAGAATGCCAGGGCACAGGTCACTCAGACCTTGCCCTCCTGACCTCAGACACTGCCTCCTGAGCAAAGTGAGGGATGACTGCTCATCAGTTCAGAGGAACTTGCCTGTACTGTGAATATCATTCACATCAAGGACACATTAAGGACTATTTGTAATAGTTTGTCACCAAGGTAAACAGAGAAGCAGTTTTGTGAATGAAGCTGATTGGACCGAAATAAGGGGTGCTGCAAGAATAGAGACATTTTTGAGATGTTACTGGAGGACAGGGAACAGAATTCTAGGATGACCTTAACTCTCAGCGATAATAGAGTAGAACAAGCCCATAGTATTTATATGGACTTGTTTAACATTCCATGCTGTTTGTAGGTATATACGTGGGGTGTCTGTGTTCTCTCTTTAAGAGGATTTCTGGGTTGTCTGTCCCTTAGGCAGCACCAATATTAAGGAGATAAAAGATTTTATAAATGAAGGCTGCAATTGTTCGGATGTGCAGGGAACTATTTCTAAGCATGCACATGGGTGACTGATTTATATGTGTTGTCTGTGCACTGGAAGAGGAAAGAAAGATTTGCTGGTACTTAGCATAACTGTTGCAGGAAGAAAAAGGCAGTGGAGAAAGGTGTGGCAGTGTGTCGTGTTATCTGTCTGTGCTTAGTAATGCATGGCCTCCTTCCTGCAAAGATATAGGTCAGACAAACTATGCACATAATTATAATGTTTCCTGGTCACTCCAACAACTAAAAAATTCTGGATCTGAACACACTGGCATCACTGAAGTAGTTTGGATCTGTATCTAAGACAGTATCACAGGTCTTTTTCTCTATAACAAACCAAACCCCCTGCATCAGAACCCCCTTGAATTTTCAGCATGGCCCATCTGTATCCTGAACCAGATGTGTCTCATGATGTGGAGATGACATAACTGTCTCTGTAAATTCATCTGGAATACACATTAAAGGAACCTAAATGGAGTATGCAGTATTCATGGTGGGTTTGTGCGTAATCAAAATTATATGCAGTTTTGCTCACCATATTCCTTAGATGTGAAACTATCATTCATAGTATTGAGATGCAGATGTAGCTAAAATCCTGCAGTCATGTTGCCTAATAAGAGAATAATCTAACTACCAACTACAGGAGAAGAGATCCATAATTAAGTAGAAATTATAACCAATTGAAACGGGGAAAAGAAAAAAATAAACCTAATACACAGTTTCCTTAAGAAAAGGACTCATGGTTGACAAGTGTCACCCATGATGCCCCTCACACTTTATGTAATGGAGTTTTAAAATAGTTTGGCCATAACTATATTAGCAGCTTTTTGAGTGGAACCCAAGGTGGAACAATCCCTGTCCCAAGGATCTTAGTGCATCTGCAATTGGTACTGATGTGCCATCTACAGAGCAAATTCTCACCTAATGCCAAAATGGAGAACAGATGTTTCATTTTACAAGCATTGAGCAAAGATGGCATCAGGTGCCTCGGGTCCCAAGATATGAAAATGATCGTTTGATTTAAGAATGTAACAATGATCAACCAGCTGGTAAGAAACAGCCAAGGACCAATATCTAATTGAGGCCATCTGGTGTCCAGGGTTTCTACGTATGAATTCAATTAGCCTCTGCGTCAGTAATTCTCTGTTCCCACCCTGTCATGGTTTTGGAACAAATACTGTACTATTCCCATGGATCTCCAGGTGCTGAGTGTGTGTCCCATAGTTATACAGTCTTTGTCTAGTGATGGCTTTGTCTTTTTCTCTCTCTCTTTTTAAACTCTGCTTTTAGATTCTGTTCTCTGGCTTTTCATGCTTGGAGGTTACCCGTATAATTGTGAGCCAGTGAGAACACAAAGCCATCATAAATTCAGGATCACATGGCATCTAGGTCTGATGTTCCTTCTTTTACCATTATTAAGAAGATAATAAGCATGTTTACATTTTTATAATAATTTTGCACTATGCATAGACAGCCTAATTCTCTGTTGTGCTTAAGCCCCTTTATGTTGTTCTGGTAGCATAAAGGATCCTTAAACCAGAAGGCAGCAATCACTTCCAGGAATTGCCCCCAGTGTGAGAAGATTCCCTGGCCAGCTAGAGGTGTCAGAAAGACTTACACCAAGCTCCTCCCTGGTCCCCAGTGCAGGGTGTGTGTCAGAGGGGAAGGGCTGTGCCTTTAAGGCAGGGGTCGGCAACCTTTCAGAAGTGGTGTGCTGAGTCTTCATTTATTCACTTTAATTTAAGGTTTTGCGTGCCGGTAATACATTTTAATGTTTTTTAGAAGGTCGCTCTCTATAAGTCTATATATTATATAACTAAACTAGTGTTGTATTGTAAAATAAACAAGGTTTTCAAAATGTTTAAGAAGCTTCATTTAAAATTAAATTAAAATGTTGATCTTACACCGCCGGCCCGCTCAGCCCGCTGCTGGTCTGGGGTTCTATTCACCTAGGCCGGCAGCGGGCTGAGTGGGGCCTGCGGCTGGGACCCCGGCTGGCAAGGGTCCGGCAGCCAGAACCCCAGACTGGCAGCGGGCTGTGCGGGACCGGTGGCTGGGACCCCAGACTGGCAGTGGGCTGAGCGGCTCAGCCCACTGCCGCTCAAGAGTTCCATCTGCCAGCTCCTGCCAGCCGGGATCCCGGCTGCCGGACCCGCTCAGCCTGCTGCCGGTCTGGGGTCCCGGCCCTGCCCACATACAGTGGGTACCTACCTTCTCCCTGGTTCTGGCCCATTCTCTTCCTCTCTCTGCACTGAGCTGAGGGTGGGAGTGCACTGAGCACAGGGCTGGGGGTGAAGGGTCTGGCCAGGAGCTAGAATGAGGGAGGGGGCTCAGGGTTGGGGCAGGAGGTTTGGGTGTGGGGCACTTACCTGGGCAGCTCCCATTTGGTGCGAGGGGTGCAGGTGTGAATGTGTGGGGGTGGGGGTGTGCAGGAGCTCCCATTTGGTGCTCAGGGTGAGGGTGGGAATGTGGGGGGTGCAAGAGTCAGGGCAGGTGGCTGGGGGCATGTGAGGGGGTGCAGGTGTCAGGGCAGGGGGTGAGGGGGCTGGGTATGTGGGGGGG